>VWZF01001878.1:825924-921549 GCA_013396755.1 Sclerurus mexicanus | reverse complement strand
AAAAAAATGGCTTCGGAGCTCCTTCTATTCTTGATATTGATTCTCTCTCTCTCTCTCTCTCTCTTTCTCCCTCTCTCTTTCTCTCCCCCCCCACCCCTCCTCCTTTCTCCTGTCTCTGTCTCTTCTGAGTGGTCTATTGATAAGTCCCTAGAGGCACTGGGTCAGCCTGCCCGTAGGAAACCAGACACAATGCACAAATCTCCGAGTGCCATTCTGCCATCAGCAAGCAGACCACGTTTAGGAGAGAGGAAAAAAAAACACACACACACACACACACACACACACACACAGTAGAGCAAAAGACAGAGAGAGAGAGAGAGGGAGAGTGTGAGAAAAAGACTGATTGGAACAGGAGGGAGGGAGGGAGGGAGCGAGAGAGCGAGGGAGAGAGAGCGACACTGCCAGTCAGGTTAATCATCCCTACTTTAATTAGCTGTTCGGCTTAGACATAAAACAATTGAATTTGAATGATCTGTCAGTGGGCTCGGCTGAACCAAAGGGGAAATGCGAATATTACAAAAAAGACTGTTGGTGTATTCAGATAAGCTCGCCGGGAAAATCCTCAAAGGATAACTATTAAAACTTACTACCAAACAAAAAGTACAGATTCAAATGGCATTGTACAGAGGCCATCTCCAAAAAGCTGGGAGATCCCTTCCCTCTCTTTTTCACACATCACCACAGCTCTCACCAAAATAAACACCCGCACCTTCCATAGTCTTTACAGACTACCTGTCCTGCAGGGTGGGGAAGGGAGTGCAGGTTTGCCTGCTACTTCAGCTCGCATAAAGCAAGACCATGCTGCCCTTCAGCTGAATTTTCCTGATGGATCACTGGAATGTTATGATTCTGGAACTACACAAGCTGTGAGAGCACATCCTTGCCATGCATGTCTGCACAAACACAGACAAATTGAGTACCTGCAGGATACAGATGGAGATGCTGTAAAAAGGCAGTGCTGAGTATTGGGATAAGACAAGTCCCAGGCACTGGGAAGGTGGAGAAATTATACCCTAAAATAAGTGTCAAAGCAATCTATTCCTTCTACCCTCGGCTGCAAAATGAAGTACAGTTCAAATAGATGAATCCTGGCAATATCCAGTGCAGTGGCAGCGCAGCGTGGCAGGCAAGGCAGAGATTTATGGCACTTCTGCAAAGTCTGCTTCTAAAGAGGTGTGGGGCAGGCGGCCTCTCCTTCTGAGAGGGAAGGCAGCACACGCTGCTCTGAGAGGGAGCTGTCAGCATGTTTAGCCCCCAGACATCACCCCTCTGCCCTACCAGAACTTTCCCTGGTCAGATGCAAGGGACCTACTTTGGGTTTTGGGACACTGAATGTTCCCTCATCAGGGGCTCTGATGTCCCTTCCTGAGCAAATAGCAGCAAGGGAGGGGTGTGGAATTATTGTGCAAGGCAGGTATGTTATCTGTGTTTTATATACATTCCCTGTATTTCATACAGGGCTGCAGCTACAGCAGCAAATCCGTAATTCCCGATCAGCTCTATGAACATCTGCTGTATATAAACTTTTAAACGGGCATGGCTAACCTGCAAGCACTGCTCAAAAGCATGGGAAGAAATAGAGAAGGGACTCAAAAACTGCCGGCCCTGGAGAGGGAGCGCTGGGATTCCCCCCTCACTCTGCATTTTGGGTACAAATGCTTAAGGAAGGAAGAAACAAAAGACAGGCAGAGAGGCTCTAGCAACCTCTCTGTATTNACACACACACACACACACACACACACACAGTAGAGCAAAAGACAGAGAGAGAGAGAGAGGGAGAGTGTGAGAAAAAGACTGATTGGAACAGGAGGGAGGGAGGGAGGGAGCGAGAGAGCGAGGGAGAGAGAGCGACACTGCCAGTCAGGTTAATCATCCCTACTTTAATTAGCTGTTCGGCTTAGACATAAAACAATTGAATTTGAATGATCTGTCAGTGGGCTCGGCTGAACCAAAGGGGAAATGCGAATATTACAAAAAAGACTGTTGGTGTATTCAGATAAGCTCGCCGGGAAAATCCTCAAAGGATAACTATTAAAACTTACTACCAAACAAAAAGTACAGATTCAAATGGCATTGTACAGAGGCCATCTCCAAAAAGCTGGGAGATCCCTTCCCTCTCTTTTTCACACATCACCACAGCTCTCACCAAAATAAACACCCGCACCTTCCATAGTCTTTACAGACTACCTGTCCTGCAGGGTGGGGAAGGGAGTGCAGGTTTGCCTGCTACTTCAGCTCGCATAAAGCAAGACCATGCTGCCCTTCAGCTGAATTTTCCTGATGGATCACTGGAATGTTATGATTCTGGAACTACACAAGCTGTGAGAGCACATCCTTGCCATGCATGTCTGCACAAACACAGACAAATTGAGTACCTGCAGGATACAGATGGAGATGCTGTAAAAAGGCAGTGCTGAGTATTGGGATAAGACAAGTCCCAGGCACTGGGAAGGTGGAGAAATTATACCCTAAAATAAGTGTCAAAGCAATCTATTCCTTCTACCCTCGGCTGCAAAATGAAGTACAGTTCAAATAGATGAATCCTGGCAATATCCAGTGCAGTGGCAGCGCAGCGTGGCAGGCAAGGCAGAGATTTATGGCACTTCTGCAAAGTCTGCTTCTAAAGAGGTGTGGGGCAGGCGGCCTCTCCTTCTGAGAGGGAAGGCAGCACACGCTGCTCTGAGAGGGAGCTGTCAGCATGTTTAGCCCCCAGACATCACCCCTCTGCCCTACCAGAACTTTCCCTGGTCAGATGCAAGGGACCTACTTTGGGTTTTGGGACACTGAATGTTCCCTCATCAGGGGCTCTGATGTCCCTTCCTGAGCAAATAGCAGCAAGGGAGGGGTGTGGAATTATTGTGCAAGGCAGGTATGTTATCTGTGTTTTATATACATTCCCTGTATTTCATACAGGGCTGCAGCTACAGCAGCAAATCCGTAATTCCCGATCAGCTCTATGAACATCTGCTGTATATAAACTTTTAAACGGGCATGGCTAACCTGCAAGCACTGCTCAAAAGCATGGGAAGAAATAGAGAAGGGACTCAAAAACTGCCGGCCCTGGAGAGGGAGCGCTGGGATTCCCCCCTCACTCTGCATTTTGGGTACAAATGCTTAAGGAAGGAAGAAACAAAAGACAGGCAGAGAGGCTCTAGCAACCTCTCTGTATTAATTTCATCATGATTTCTACACACATGTTCAGGCAAAACCGGCACCAGTTTTTATGTGTTTTGCTGTTAATGGGGAGTTGATGGGAGGTGTCAATATTATTCATTCCTTCTACTACTCTCTGCTATGGGAAAAGGTGGGTTCCTGCCCTTTTCCACTGTTTAAAATGTCACATGCTGGGTGGCTGTGTCCCATCTGCCTACCAGCCCACTGGGGCTTGTTGACTCACCACAGATTACAGAAAGACCTAACCAGGGTCAATAGGAGAGGGATGCACTGCAGAAGCAAATGGGACGTTGCACTTACTGAGGTCTGTTAACTGTTATTATGAGTTTTCCTTCCATTCTGCCCAAAACATGAATTGCTCACATTTGAAGCAAGACGGTCCCAAGAAACAGAAAAGGAGATTTCAGAGAAATACAGTACCGTCAAAGGCCTCAACTCCTTTCCAGATGAGGAGATTTTGTAGAGCACAGTGACACAGACAAGGAGTTTTCTCTTCCCTAGGTCAGTACCAAAGTAATAATCCAGCAGAGTGCAAAACAGCTCTAGGCTACAGTTCTAATGAAACATGCAGAGGACCTGACCACCTTGTGCAGGGGTTCAGTGGAAGAAACTGTGCAGTCATGTAATTACAGGCTATCGTAATGGTACAAGGGGCCCTCCCTAAGGTGGCACAGACAACATTAACTGTAGCATTTCCTAACTTTTAAGTGTTTGACTTAGTAACAGTAACATCACAGTAATGAACTTTCGGTATAATTTTTCAGGATTTTCTCTAAAAGTCAACTTAAAAATCGAAAGCTATTCCATGTTGCTGCTGATGCTGAGGCAGGTTAGCACCTGTGGAGCTGTAATACAGAACTTCACCACTTCAGCTGGCAGCATCATCAGCAGCACGAGCCAAACAGTGCTTACAAAGCGACCAACCACTGGAAGACCGTGAGGATACTTCATTCAGTGATTTGACAGTGTCTTCCTGACACTGCTTCCTTCCTGCTGAGTGTTGGGAGCCCTAGGCTGACTTCCAAGGAGCAGAGCAAAGTGTATTGCCATGGGAAGAGATCCTTTGGTCACTGGTCTCCAAAACCCGTACATCTCCTATTGCTGTTGACATTGCTTCCATCCCTTCCATTCAGTTGACTCCATGGACTGCTGTATCTCCTGTTTCCCAGCTTAGTCTTGCTCATACTATTTCTCCCTCCCTACACTACTCCTTATCACAGTCTGTTCCTCATCCCATTCCCCTAAAATTAACATCTCCTCAAATGCCTCTTCCCCTCTGCTATATCACAAGCACGGATAGACCCTGACCACGGAGCAAAGCAAACTGCTTAGCATGGTAAATTAGGCCATGTGGTGTTCCAGGCTGCCTTAACCAGACCACTCCTTGCAAGACTGTTTAAAACTAACTCGGATATCATAATTTGCAATCCACAGTGTAGACATATCAAAATGTCCTTGTTCTCATTTCCAGTGCTTGCTGCCATAGCAACCCCTGGTCAAAAGGAAATTTCCATTGATATCAGAAGGAGCAGCATTTCACCCAGGTGAGTTTTTACTATGTGGCACACATTTTATTAGCATGTGTTCCCGATACAATGATCCCCAAATTTCCTATAGTGTCTAATGCAGAAAGCACTACTATTAAGTCTGGCTCTCAGTTGGTCCCCTTCTACTAGAATCCACACAAGTCATAGACCTCCTGCTTTCTACGTGAATATCATCCAAGACCCAACCTGGAGTCTAAATAAAAGCAAAAGGCCAGTAGGAGCTCCAGAAAATGTACATCACCTTCTCCTCCTAAGACTTCTACCACAGATTTTAACTTAGACACATGATAATGATGATGATGATCTCCTGCGTCGCATGGGACCCTTTTACTTGCTCTTCCTTTATTTAAATTATTGCATGTAGCAGGAACATTTAGGCAAAGACGCAATAATTCAAAGCTCAGTCTGTCTAATCACTGGAATAAAGTTTGTTCTTTTCTACGGAAAAGGCTGCAACAAGCTTTCAAACTCATATGTATGATACTCTCTCCATAGGAAGAAAGTAGAAGAGATGTTTATGAGAACTATGCCTGGATTTGCCACTGGCAAATGGCAGAATTTCTGAAAGGAAAAGTCACCAGAACTGCTCCTCACTTTCTGCCTTCTACACACATCATTTAACGCCAGCCAGAAGCGGGACACGGAAATAGCGGAGTACTTACTCCCTTAATGTATATAAAGTATTCTGCAATGCAACTTGTAGCGCTCAGTACATCTGACAAGAGCTGACATTAATGGAAAATCAACAGATCTGGGTGGCACAGAGAGGAATTTGGTTCCTTTGCAAAGAAGGAGCTCTGTCTACTTGAAAAAAATGGCATTTAACTATGTAACTGCAGGATGAGTTGTATAAATATATTCCTCTAGATTTATTGGCTTGTCTTCATAAACAGCTGTGAGTTTGTGTTTTTTGTTCAGAGATGTAAACCAGCACAGCATGTTGGAGAGGGTGAATATATGGTTATCATTCAATACATATGAAATTAGTGAAAGAGACTGGGAAGTCCACCTATTGCAGAAATCGGTTGCTTGCTTATCCTCTGTGTAAGCACCATTCCTAACTTGCACTACAATGCTCAGTAGATGCCTTTGTATGCTAAAGTGAGAAAGGTACCATACCTTGAATCTACTTCATTTCTGTCATATAGACAACTTGATTTTCTGGGGTAAAACATACAAGTTTATTTCTTATTACAGTGATTATCAGAACCAGCCCCACCTCCACCCTAGACCCCAGCCCAAACTGCATGAAATGTGCAGGATTGGTTCCTAAAGCACCTTTTACTGACACTGTGCAGTTCTTAGTTCCCAAGGCAATTCCTTTCAGGGATTTGCTGACAACAGGGAAATGTAAATGGAAATATCACAGGGGCTCCATATTTTTACTCTCTTAGGCAATTCAAATAAAGTGCCTTATTTTGTGGAAGAATCTCTCAAGGAAAAAAAAGGAAAGAAAGAAATACTGCAAACTGGTCTATGAGAGACATGTTTGTTCTTTTGTTTTGGCGCATTTCCATCACAATAAGATGCTGAAAAGTGAGCCATGCTCTCCTGGACACCAGTGCAATCCCCCTGCCTTCACTGGAAAAGCAACAGTGCAACCTAGGGGAACTCTATAAAAACATCTGGTTGAGAAGACACCAGAAGAGCAAGACTCCTGCCTTTCTTCCTCCTCAGCTGCACTCGCTCAAAAAGTGACATTTCAAATGTGTGATTTTACAACAAATTAAGGAAATCTCATAACTGGTTAAGAAGCAGAGAAAAGAGGAGGTGACTTTTGCAGGTAATATGTTTTCTGTATGTTTATAATGATTGTGAAGGCCTCAGAAGACTTTTAAGCATCAAAAACATTAACTCTCACTATCTCACTACGTACCCTCCATCCTGACCCATACTGTTGTTACCGATTTCATCTCTGCTCCAAAATTTAAAAAAAATTACAATTACTTAAACAGAATCATGTATTCTACTCCGTTCTATTATATTTCATTCTATCATTTTTTTAAAGAAGCGTTAAGTATCTCAGGATGTCAGGAGGCTTAATTTTCTCACATACCTTCATGGGAAGACAATTATAATTCTGATTTGAAGAACTTTAAAGCGGACGTCTGCCCCACTTCTGTTCTAAATGCTGACGGGAAACAAGCTATATATCCCTCTTGCTAACTTTGGTCCTGTCACATATCACAAACCTTATTTCCCGCATTTGGAGGTGACAGATATTGTGCCTCTGCCTCCAGTCTTTCTTATCTAAAGATGTCTTGTTTCTGTAGGCTTTTCCATAGCCTCAGCACTGGGTAAAAATTGTAAGCATTCTCATATTCCTCATTCTAGACACAACCTTTATAAGAACAACAGCATTGCTAGCAGCCTGGGGAGTTGTACAGCCTCAGCATGTCAAAACGGTGAGATTGCCACCAAAATAACCCCACTGAGGGCTTCTGGTTTCTCTGTCCAACCATTAGTTTTGTCTCAGGAACAGCTGCTAAAGGGTCTCTATCTGCACATTCCACTTCATCTCTTAGACTTGGATATAAATAGAGTGGGAAGCCAAAAAGCCAGAGGAGGGTGTAGAGTTCTGAATCTTTTCTGCATCTGATATAATCATCCATCATGTCCTTGAGCTGGGTGAAGCCATGGGGGAAGAAGACACAGGGTTGATTTCCACCTCCAATCTCTCCACAGACACAGCTGCAGCTTGCACATTGACTGGAACAAGACTGGCTCAGGAAATGAAGAGTAGCACACCACTCATTTTTCCTGCCTGTTTGCTCCTAATTATCTTGCAATACATTTCAGTGGTAGTTTTATCATACAGAAAGACAGAAGGTCCTTCTGGTTACAGCACATAATGACTCCTTTTAAAATGGCTTGTTACTCATTCATAGGCAAACTTCAGTCTCTTCCTCTCTCCCTCAAGCTCACTGCCTCCTCCTCTGTCTTTTTGTTTGTTTGGTTGGTTTTTTCTCTGGGAGGTAGGATGCCAATGCTCTGATAATGTTACCTCATAAAAGGAAAAGAAGGGCCAGCAGACGTGGGTTTTGCTTTCTTTTGATGAGATTGTGGCCACACTGAAAGAAGTGTCAACAATCTCAATAACTTAATTTTGGCTAATACAACACCTCTTACAGGCTTGGGCTATGCAACTCCTGCGTAGCCCCCAGTACAAATCAACACTTTTATACTCGTCTTCCAATATTTCTCTCCAACCTTAGAAAAATACAGAGAATTGCTAGAGGGCAAAGAACTCTCATTTTGCCATTGACATTTCTGCAATCCATCTCCCTGAATTGGGAGACCCTTTCACAGATCCGGAACCTCTCCGGCATACGGGAGAATTAGTATAATTAAGAATTAGACACAGGGTCTCTAAAATGGGAATCGTAACAATGACTAACGTCACAAGAGTGTTTTCAGAATTAATTCATGTAAGTAAAGCACTTACAAGACAAAAATGTAGGAGCTGCCACATCAGATTAGACCACTGCTCCATCTAGTAGAACATCCTGTGTGCAACAGACAGCAGCAATAAATGCAGGGTAGCAGAAGTGGGGTCTCCCCTCTGTGCAGGAACAGGGTTCAGTCTAAGAATAGTCAATGCCAGTCCTTGGCTACAGCATTATTTTATGACTTAGGTGACATATTTAAGTCCCTACTGCTCACTGTCACTGAAGAAAGTGGTTTTGCAGTTAAAGGAAAGAACTAGGCTGAGCAAGAGTCGGGTACAGAGGCTGTACAGCTGCACATGCATTTCTGTGCAGGACAGTTTCTGATCAAGGCTTTCTGCTTATCAATGAGAGAACTTAAAATTATTCTAAAAATCTCAAGTTTCAGAAACACAGTTATTGAAAAAAAGTAGGATATAAGTACTTTTAAAATGGGTATATTTAATATATATTTTTATATAAAGAATCCTTTATACATGCACACATGAACAGGCTGATTAAAAAAGTAACCTCATTCTCACTGATGCTGCTTTGAGCAGGGTGAGGGATGGACCCACAGGACTTTTAAGCACGTCTTTCCCCATTTTTATTATTCCAGGATTCTGTGAATCCACAATTTTCCATGGCAGACCTCTGTCACTGAACATGAAACAACTTCTGACAAATATAATTTTTATGGAAAATATTATTAGGGAAGTTTCTGGGATCCAAGACAGACACTCTAGCTCAAAGCCAGAGAAAGAAGCTGATCCTAGACCCTGACGAGTAAGGGTGTGATAAGGGAGACCTGGAAGTGAACAGGCTCCCACACTCCCTCACCCACAGGAAGAGTCTTGGCCCTGGTCTTTTAAAAGCTTGTTTCTTCTTGAAAAAGTTTCATAAAGTTTCATTGTCATACTCCAAAATTGCAAATATTTTCACCATGGGACACTGCTGCTTTCTGGGCAGCTCGCCTATGTGGCTGTGCATTCTGCAATTACCTGAAGACCTTACACGACTGCTAACATTAGTTGTGACAAGGGTGATGACAATCTTTCTGTGATATTTCACTATCTCAGATGTTTTGACACCTTTATTTCAGTTCTTACAAATTTTTCGCTTTATGAAACAGTCTTATCTTAAAAGTAGATGTATGGGTTCAGATGAGGGGGTTTTTTAATTTAAGAACGGGATTTTAAAATCTGGTTTTACTTTTGTATTAATCAGGCAGTGTTTAACAGAAACAATCTATACAATTCAAAGCCCTCCTGAAAGACAGAGCCACAATATATTTTTGTGCATGATTCCGTTCTATTCTATATTCTACTTCAGGACAGTGTAACCAAAAAAGCCCAACAAACTAGAGGATAATCTGTAAAAAACCAAATCCCTCATAACTGACTGAACCATAAATGAGTCTTACATTACTGGGCCCGGATAAAGTATCATCAGTACCAGATTATTACATAAGAATATGTTAGTAATGTAGCAGCAGTCTAGTCTTTTAAGATGTGAAAGAGCGTTATCTAACCTCTCTGCAAAGTTCAGGAAGAGGAGCCATATGTCCAAATAATCATTTTCTTGCTGGTGTTTAACATGTCAGTTTTTTCAAGGGGCCTATTTCAGATTATAAAAAAAAAAAAAAAAAAGGCGTGAAATGCATTTTGATTTCTTTTTTTTTTTTTTTTTGGCAAAAGCAGCTCATTTTCAAGCTTGCAAGGAAACAAGAAAAACAAAATCAAATGTCAAGTAGATTTGCTCTTTGTTGTAATTAATACGCAAGCGTTTGCTTGTAGATGGTCCTGAGACTGAAAACAAGTAGTGTTAAGTTGTGGTGCTATTAAAAAGGAGTAATTCTCTGGGCTTCAAAGGGCCAAACGTTCAACGAGTGAAAATCCCAACTCAAATCAATGGCCCCAGGCCAGTGTACATCAGCTAAAAATCCGACCACAAAGGAAGGAGAGCACGGAGCCTGATGGCTGGAACATGTCACACGCTTGCAGCATTGGGCCCAAGTGTGATGAGGCAGCAAAGAAAGGCAGGGCAGACTTCTTCAGAGCAGGAAGAGGGCAAGGATTGACCGAAAACAAGGAAATTGCAAAGCCCTGCGCCGCAGACTACATGCACGCTCCGCTTCTGGTCAAGGAAGTTACGTGAGATTTCTCTTTGAGTCAGAGCAATGTAGTGGATAAAAAGGCCCTGTCTAGCCAGGGGGATTTCCTGAGGCCATCACAGACCAGCTCAACATGCTGTTAAGAGGCTCGTTTTCATGAGAGTTCTTGTTGCATTTGTAATGCTGGCTCCAGGCCCCTAGAGCTTCAAGTGCCACATCACAGTGCTACAAGCCCAGTGCTGAATGCTTGGCACAGGACCAGGCATCTTCCCTTCCTTCTCTCTGCTTCCTCAAGTCAGCAGGTGGGGCTCCAGTGCTCCATCTTGTTTTGATTTGTGGGGGGAATTTTTTTCCTCCAAGAAAATTTCCCATTAAATATTTGCTCTTCTCCTTTTCCCCATGTTGTTCTGTGGAGGCGTTTGGAAAGAGAGAGGAAAAAAGCACGTTTTAGGGTTTTTTTTATTTCAAAGGGACTCGGTGTTTTTTCAGAAATGGGGCGCTGGGAACACCTCACCACTGAGGGCTACTGGTGTGAGATCTGCTCATCTTCACACAAGGGTCAATGAGTAGCGGTGCAGCTGAGGTCACCCGGAGGGCTCTGGCAGGCAGCTCCCCGTGCCCCACACGGGGTCAGCCCCACTGAGCTAAGCTCTTCAACAGCACCAGCCAGGGCCCAAGCCCAATGACAGGTCACAGAAAGGGTGCAAATGGACACAGGGCAGAGAAAACAGAGACCTCTACCAGCTTCTCTATGAGATAGTCATAAAAAGGCTGGAACTCAAATGCTGGAGGGAGGAATTGGGGGGCAAAGCCAGCACAAGCAAAAAACCCTACCAAGGAAAGTGTGTGATACTGACCAGGATAAGAGAGAGTCAGGGCAACATAAAGTATTTTGGTACTTATTTTCCCACATACTTGTGTCTGATGTGTATTTCTCTCCTACCATTTAGGTCACTGCTGGATTTAGCCCTATGGGTTTGAACAATTAATTATTTTGAACGATAGAACTATTCCATTTTCAAAACTGGATCGAACAGTAGATTAGTTCTAGATTAAATAATTTAACTACAGATCAGTAGGAGGTGTTTTTTCTCTATTAAGATGGCATATCATTGAGCAGATATTACTTTTAAACATTTTAATATACTTAATAATTTATAATACTACATTTTAAACTGGCTGAACAACCACCACCTTGGAACACTACAGACAACACCTCCAAATTTAATCTCTTCTCCAAAGAGCCTTGTTCAATCTTTTAAATGGTCAACTAGATGAAGAAAAGAACGAATGCAACCACAAAAGACTAAGAAAGCTGCTTAACTCTGTGAGCGTAAGCTCTCAGGTTGCCTGACCTTAAGCAAATGCTATGCCTTGGTTTTCCCATCTCTACGAAACAATGGTACCTAATTAATCGATTGCTATAAAGACCATGGAGTTATTTATAGGATGCTTTTCAGCAGACTGTTTGAGGCAGACATTTCAAATGATTTCTCAGGAAATTTCTTAAAATCACTCTTAAATTCAAAGAAAGCTATGCTCAGTATTCTGTTAAATCCAGAAGGGATTCATCCTGTGCCTCAGTTTCCTCTGCAGCTGCGTGCTGAAAATACACCTTCCCTACTTCACAGAAATCCAGGGAAAGTTAAGTCATTAACAATCACTTAGTAATAGCAACTCCTTGGGTAAAAACTCAGGGAGAATGCAGTGCCATTAAATACTATGGATAACTGAGGCAGAAGAGGCCCAGACACCGTAAGAAGTTTTGGGGTTCATCACATTAGAATTGAAAGGATCTGAAGTCACTTCTGTGCAGACCAGCAGCATCTGGGAACTGGGAAGATGTACTATTCTCCACTTCCAAAGGAGAGAGAAGGGCTTCAGGCTGCTGTCCCATGCCAGTTCTCTTTCACAGCGAGAACTGCAGGCTGCTTCTGCTCTGCTGGAAACAGGGGCACCACACAGAGGCCTGCTTTCTAAAAGGAAGTGCAAGAGTAAGAAGTATAGATGGATGAAGAAGGGATGAAGGAAGGGCATATTTCCAGAGGAGGGAGAACCATCAGACCATCAGACCTTCAGAAGTGGCAAAATTACTTTCCAGAACAGGAGAATACTGGAGATACGTAAACTACATGGGCTGCTAAATGTCATATTTAAGTTCAGGTGATCATATTAAGGGTCAGGAATTATCAGTTTGGGTTACAGAAGCGTGCAGTTGGCCAACTGCACTAAATATGGCCTTTCCCTTCCTGCAGAGCTTAGGTGGGGACAGATCGAAACCGAGGCACCGGAGGTTCTTTCTGATACACAGCAGAGAAACTTGTCCTCCCACTTGTTATTGTTATGAGGTCTGAAACGCTGCAGATGGAGGACTCGTCATTCAAGAAGACACAGTGTACATTATGGAAATAAACTGGAAGCACAGATAAAGGCTAGCAAGTCTTTTTCCCTCCAGCTGCCATTGATATGAATGAAGCCCATTCTTGCACTGGCAAAGGGAAAGAAAAGATGAGTTAATGTCACTTTCCCTTCTCTAAATTCTCAGATTTGATGACTAACAGGTTACCACATTTCACTAGGAAAAAGGCCCATTTTTTACTTAGAAGTCCTAAAAGTATACAGAGAAAGGAATTGTCAAGGTCAGAGGGTTGTTTTGACATTTAAGAAATACTAGAACAGATTTTGGCTTTTAAATTTGTAAACCAGAACTACTTCCTGACCTGAGAGACAATCTGCCAAATTTGTAGCTGACCACAGGCTCTCCAGGGTAAGCTAGAATTATCAGATATATCATGGTGCCTAGGTACGCAGTTCTGTGATTTTAAAAAGAAACGCTTATCAACCTTAAGAGAACACACTTTTTAAGACCCTTCATACAAATAACATGCACCCCTTCTCACAGTAAGTGAAGAGGCAATCCTCTCTTTAATAACTGCTTTGGTACAGTATTTTGCTTACTACTGGAGAATTCAATTGCTTAATATACTAATAAAAATAAAGGGAAATAGAAACATTTCAGCACACAGAAACCAAAACCCTCCTTTTATTTTACACCAAGACTTTGATCCTCCCACCAATCCTGTTGCAATACAAACCAATTTAATTTAAGGCTACATCTGACAAGCCAAACTTCTGTGAGATTGCAGAACTCTGCTAAATCCCAGGGCAAACTGCAAATGGGCTGAGGGAAAGGTTCACAAATAGCACATACATGCAGGTGGATACACACATACACAGAGAGAGGCACCACAGCCTTGCTGTGCAAGCTCAACAAAACTTTGTGCATATGTAGTATCAAAGGCTCATATTGTTTAAGACAAGGAAGACATTGTATTGCTGCTTCTTGCAGCCTCTTTCACTCGCGACCCATCCTGCCTACCTCTGTGGCTCCATTTGTACAACACGGGCTGTAAAACAGTTATGTTATTTAAAATGGTGAGGCTGTACTTTTGCCTTGCCTTGTATGCCAAAACAGCCACGCCAATTTTGCTGTTTCTATTAGGCAAGAAAAATGAAACTTCTAATCGCTTTCTCTCCATACCTTCTTTTCAGTGACGAAGTCTGAAAACCTTCAGCCAAAACTGGCAACAGCTCTGCAAAGGCAGCTAGGTTGAAGAACGAAATTCTCCTGGAGTGGAGTGGGAGCAAAGAGGATGCTGCAAAGTTTCTGCTGCTTCCTAAATCCATCCCATATGCACCTGTGTTATTTAAATCATGCCAATTCTTGTATGGACTATAATGGGAAATACTATCTAAGACTGTTTACTAGATTTGTTTCTCCTACTTCAATCAGAGTCAAAATGTAGTTGTATTTAATCTTCTGTTTCTTGTTTTTGTGTTATGTTTTGCTTTGTTTTTTTAAGTTCTGTTCATAATAGTTAGCAGAAAGAGAGAGAATTCACCAGCCTACAACTCTGTTATACTCAAACTGCCCTGGGCATTACAGGATGTAACTTTTTCTCTAGGAAAGGATTTATCTTCAACAGACTACTCAACTTGATGGCGTCTTGCCTTTTAGTAATTATTTTCCTCTTCTCTCCATCCAGTCATCTCCACATATCATCCTCTAGCCAACAAATATTTAAAAATCATACAATCTAAAAGATGACTCAGAAAAGCAAGAACTGAGGAGTTCTGATAAAAAGATCCATGAGCCTCGCACTTCCTAGTGCATAGGATATACACATACAAGAAGGAGAGAGATGTATAACAACACTGCTGAGCAGATGAATTTTTTTTTAGGTACAAGAACTGAAAAACACGTAAACACAATAATGGAAAAGTTTTGGATCAGATAACGATTTGTGAAGCCGAGGAAGTGATACTACTAGCAGAATGAGAAGAGTGTCATTTCCTTCTAATGCCCAGTTAAAGTCTGGCTTAGGCTGTGATTCTGGTTTTGGCAGGAGTACAAGGACAGCTTCTTGTGAGAACCACTGCAACACTAGACACCTCCCAAGTGTAAATGATAACAGGAAAACAAAACTGAGGCCCTTCGTGAGCAAGATGGTCAATATATAGGGCACACAGCCAAAACTTTTCAAAAGCTGAGAGGAGATTGATGACACCCTGCTTTTGTTGAGGGAATTGGTGGAATTATGCTCCTAGCCGGCTAAATTCGGATTATTTTCTTCATGTGAATGCATACTTTATGTGCAAAGATTAAATCTGACCAAATCTGGGGCTACTGCAAATGTGCCTACAAGGATGGCAATGTCTCATGATTACCATTTCTCAAGGAGCTCAGATCAACTGTGTTTAGAAAATGAAATTATAGTTATATCCCACTGAAAATATCAGCACCAAATTCTTAACTTGGAGTTGCTACTGGAAATCTGCACAATGCACAAGGCAGCACTGACTCTTGATCTTGCTCCCAGAATTGGCGATTCTGCAAAGGTAAAAAAGTGAAAGCCATAAAAGCCTGTTTAGTTGGGAAAGTAAGAAAACAACACTCTGAACATTGACAAGGAGTGGGCCTGTCATGTTAAAGAAGCATCTCTACAAAACCTCTGACAATATCTGAACTTCAAGAGGAACGGTATTCTGGTGAGCTGGGTCATGGTTGTTGCCAGTATAGAGAAGAAATTGAGGTGCAACAACAGGAGATAAGGTGATTTCCTCATCATTGGAGGGAGTTTTACAGCTAGGGTTAAAGTGAAAAATCCATAGTCTTGGTCCCATTAGCAAACCACAAGCTCATATTGCTTTTTACTACAAACAGATTTCCCTTCACCATACTGTACTTTTCTTCTTGCTGACTGTTCAGTGTCACCATCCAAAAACACTCCTATTTGTGTTATTTTTCACACACACCACCCTGAAAAAAAATCCAGTCTGAAAGAAGAGCAGTTTCCTCCACTACAGCTCAACATCCAAACTAAGCAGCAGTAAAATCGTATTTATTCAGTGACTGAGGTTTCAAACAGTAAAGTGATTGTTACTGAGTTATAGACTGGCCCGTGCGCTGAAAAAGACCCCAGAGTAGGTTTTTGGTGACAGCTCTCTCACCTGGACTGTCCTCGGGAGCACTGGGGGAGAAGGAGGAGTGTCTGTACACTCGTAACTGGGGGCAATATTTAAATACGGCCAAGCTTCACAATCACAGTAGGCAGAATTTGGCAGACTTTGCCTTTGGGAATGAAGTGGCCAGACAGAAAGGAGATGGGTACCTGAGCCCAGAGCACACGTGTGAGAGAGGCTCCTCACCTGCCAGCTGGGTGTGCCTGCCATGGGAGTCAGAGGGAGAGGTAAGCCAGGAGCTCCCCAATGCCGAGCGTGCTCCCACGCTGCCAAGCTGAGTGATCCAAAGGCATTGCTGCTAAATGTGGTCTTCTCTTTCTGTGTAAACTCTGGCAAGCTCTCTACCTTTCTCTATGTCTTTGTTTTCCTGTTTGAATACGTGGTATTCCAATGAAATATAAATATTAATATTTGATTAACTCTCACCTACAAAGCTCAGTTCCTTAAAGTCTAGCACAGATCTTTGAAATCCTTGAAAAACTATAAAAATATGAATCCTTTTATTTTTATAGCATTACATTAATGATTGTACAGTGGAAGCTGATTAATTAAATAATCTGTCAATGTTTGCTCACACCTTTGTGAAACCATTACCTTTTCAGCCACTATTTCTCATGCCTTGTCTCAATCCAGAAATGTCATTTTTGGTAAAGTTTTGCAAAAACCCATTCAGCTGCTCTTGAGTCATCCAAGTATGTAAAAAACAGTTTCCAGCTGTTAAGTTTTCCATAAGCCTTTTTTTCTCAAACATGCTTGTATAATTATAACACAGCTTTGTTTTAAAACGTCAAACTTGACACGTACATAGTCCTGAAAGAGAAGTAGCTTCACTGACATGTTTGAAACCCTTTGGTTTTGAAAGAAAAAGGTTTCTCACGTATTAAAATATATTTATTTTCTTAAATATTCTCACAGACACTGAACTTCACTTTTCAAATCGTAGACAATCAACTGTGTAAATGACCAGTAAAAAAAAAGCAAAAAAAAAGCACAAGAGAAAAACAAGACATTATTTTTGCAATCTGTGACTGAGCTGCAACCGAGTGGCCTGGGGGACACTGTTTACATTGGGAGCAAGCTCAGACCTACATATGGTATACTCTGCACACATACACATGTGCACTCTGGAAGAGCATGGAAAAGCTCTAGCCTAGTGTTCCTACAAGACCCAGCTTGGCTGCCTGCACTCCAGAGACACTGGGAACAGCTGGACACCCGCACTCGTCAGCCTTGTCTGCTGGTGAGTGGCTCGAGGTCGCTCTCTCCAAGCCCAAGCCAGTCACCCTGAATGTTAACAGTTGGCAGACTAATAGCTGGCAATAAGGTCAGGACACATGAAGGTGGCACAGCCTGCTTTAAAGACCATGCTCCAACTATTAGTATAAAGCTATGATTACATACTTGCTAAAAACTTAAGGTGGGACAAGGACAACTGTATCCTTTCACCTTGCCCGCAACACCTGGCACTCAGCTGTGATGGTCAGAGCTTTCCATAAAGGTTCTGAATTCAATTTGGTGTTACATACTTCTACCCTTTTAATTACTGCATATTTACATTTTGGTATAGAATGGCATCAAATCAAACTGGAGATGATTTCTCATTTATATTCAGCCTAGACAGAAATGCACTGACATGATACCAAGCAGTTACAAATCAGTCATTTCACAGAATCACAGACTAGGTAATTTGGAAGGGACCACAGTGGGTCATCTGGCCCAACTTCTCTGCACAAGCAGGGTCATTCCAGAGCACATTGCACAGAATTGCATTCAGACAGTTCTTGAGTATCTTCAGTGAGGGAAACTTCACAATCTCTCTGAGCAATCTGTTCCAGTGCGTGGTCACCTGCACAGTAAAGAAATTCTTCCTCATATTCAGGTGGAACTTTCTGCCTGTTGTCTCTTGTCCTATTGGGTGGCACCACTGAGAAGAGCCTGGCTCCATCCTTCTGACACCTTCTCTTCAGATACTTATAGACACTGACGAGATACACATCTCCTTATGAGGCTGAACAGGCCCAGCTCCCTCAACCTCTCCTTGTAAGAGGAATGCTCCAGTCCCCTCATCATCTTTGTTGCCCTCTGCTGAACCTACTCCATGAGCTCCATGTCTCTCTGTACCGAGGAGCCCAGAACTGGACACGGCACTCCAGATGTGCCTCACTAGGGATGAGTAGAGGGGCAGGATCACCTCCCTTGACTAGCTGGCATTGCTCTTCCTAATGCACCCCAGGATACCATTGGCCTTCTTGGCCACAAGGGCACACTGCTGTACTTATATACCTTGGTAAGATCCCCTCTCAGTCATCTCTTCTGCAGCCTAAACACACCCAGCTCCCTCAGTATTTTCTCATAAGAGGAATGCTTCAGTACCCTAATCATCTTTAGATCCCACTTTATTTAATGTGGAATATTTCAGGTTCTGATGTCTTAGAGGAATAAGTGTTGGTTTTGAAAATATTAATGAAGGTTGAAACAGGAGCTGTAGTTTGATGGATTACTGGATTACATGGGTTTCACTCACAGAACTACTACCTTACATGACAACGTAAAGGTATTTGTGGCTTCCATGCCTTGCATGAACCACTGGCCTCAGCATGAATTCTTCTGTCAGGCTGGAGGAACTCTTTCTAAAGATGCAAAAGGAAAGTCACTGCATGTGTAGGTTTTTATATGAGGCTCAGCTGTGCTAATTTGTACAGACAAGAAGAGACTCCATAGCCGTTTCTTATTCAAAGTACATAGCAGTACCTCCTGCCCTTGTCTTTCCTGGGACATATCCTCCTACCATGCAGGTGTGAGTCCACAGAAACCACCAATGTCATTGACATGACAGTGAATCTGAGAAGACAGTCTGACTCATGAAAGCAAAAGATTCGTCTTCCTTACCTTATACAACCTGTGCTTTTATCAGTACACCTATGACTTAGTTGCATGTTCACTACTCGGAGAGGTTTTCTGAATGTGTTTCAAGTCACATAAAACATACAAGTGGTGCTCAACAAACAAATGTCACTAGAATACAATTACAGGGAAAAAACTCAAGCAGTTCCCTATCCATTGAACTGTCTTCTCTCTGTACTACCAGCCTTGGAAAGCCCAAAGCCAGGAATCAGTCGAGACTCTCTTGTAATCAAGGGCAGAGGTAAGGTTGCTGTGGGAACTTTAACTCTAAGCTTCCTGAGTTTAGGGTGATTAAAAATCTCGGTCATCACATTCCATTAGCAAATTTTTCTGTGCATACAGATCATGGCCTTGGCAAGTGTATTGTTTCCAAAGGAAAAGATATGCTATTGGGTAAATAGGTGTCATTTGGCATTGACATTTTGGCAACTCTAAGCTACATCATTCAGTTTTGAAACCCACCAATAAAACAAAGAAGTGGAAAAAGCAGTAGAAAAAATGCAAACAAGCTGTAAGTTATGCTGTATGCTCTAATATCCTGAGTTTCAGTGTCAAGACAAAAGAAGAGTTTGCCATTTGCTAGTTGTTAATCAAGAGAAGATCTGCCAGACACACTCTTTAAGGGCTCTGACTGCCTGGACCAGGTAGATGCTGCAATACACAAAGGACTTCACACACGGAGAAAGAAAGAGTGTTCATGGACAATGATGCAGCGTTCTTAATTAAGATTTTCATTACTGATACATACATTAAGGCTTTGCTAATGCAAGTGCCCAAGCACTCTCATGTGCAGGTAGATGTTTCTGATTCTATCTCTTGAAACCCTTTTGCACATCATTGCAAACATTCACCAGCCAAGGCTCAAAATCAGCTCACCTGCTCTTTGCTATAATGACAATGAAAAATAAAAAATGGTATTTTATTTGTTTGACAGATGAGAGCTTAGCTTTTTGCAGGCATGAGAATTAATACGCTTTTGCAAGGCTGCGCTACAGTATTGAAACTGATTCTGATCTCACACCTGTTTGATGTTGATGTAACATCAGGATCCTCAATAGCATCTGTGTGCAGCAAACGGTGAAGGAAAACATAATGGAAGAGACATGTAGGAAATGGAAAATAGGATAAAAACAAAGCATGAGTTTGCCAAAGGTAGTTTGTAGTAGACTAACCTGATAACTTTCTTTGATAAGATAACTGATCATCCAGACAAAAGGAAATGCAGTAATTTTAATTTATCAGTAGAGCATTTGATACAGTATCACAAGGGAAATTACGAGTTTAGATCATGATTTGCAAAAGGACTGTAAGGTGAGGAAATGCTTACCTGAAGGGGGGAGGGAGCAGTAGTGAAGAAAGAATAATTGGGCAAGGTGAAGGCTATATATCTGTAATTTTTTAGTAAAAAAAATCAGCATTTTCTATTTATTAAGATTTAGGGGGAGTGGGTAACATTTCTTTATGAGGCACCTGAAAGGGAGGAGGCATAGATTAGGAAAAAGTGGGAGCAGGCTTAACAGCCATAAAAGGATCCATCAACTTCAACAAATTGCTCATTAACAATATTTAGGCCTCCTTCACCAGTAATGTTTCATTGTTGTTCCTATGGTTCTGTTCTTTGGGAAGTTCAGAGATACTACAACTCTCTCAGCAGTTTACTTGTACAGTTGAATTAAATATTTGGTTCAGTTTTGTGCTTTTAAAATACTCCTATTCCCAGAACAGGATGCCCATTCATCTACAATGTCTGTTTGCTGAATGCCTTAGATCTCATTTGAATGCTGAACCCTGTCTCCCAACCAAATGCTGCTGGAATAAGATGTGGAGGAGAAATACTTGGTGAACAGAATCACTTACAAAAGCATTGCTTCTCCCTGAACACGCTACATGCTTTTCTTGATCTAGTCAGATTATGACACCTTGTGAATTTCTTCAATAGGAAAAACTGGGCTGATCACTAGCACGGTGATGGTGCTGCACTGGCACACTGTATGTACCAGGATAACATGCATCAAAGCACAGCCATGCCAGGAGAGAAGGTGAAAACAGTGCCACAGAAGTCACAGTAGAAGGTACCAATGTGAGGTTAATTTGCAGACTCCGAAATAAATGATCTGCCAACCTATTTTCAACAAGTTCAGAAAAAACACAGGATTGCTGACAATCTTCCCTGAAGCATGCCCCAGTCTACAGGTATTTCAATGACTAAAACTGTTACCTTTCCATTAAAGTTCACTGTAAGAAAAGCTGCATCTTTGTTTTAGCCTTCTGTGGCGCCACTGAATTATCTAATGTTGCATCTAGACCATAGTAAGCATGCATGGACATTCATGAAAGAAATTTGCCCTAAAACACAAAACTTGAAGGATTTTTAAGTGAAAAAAAAAATTGTAAAACAGTGTCTGAAACACTTCATTCTTTAGGGTTAGTTATATGCTGATCACACATAGTAGGTTTCCTTCACAACCTTCAGTGCCTATTGCAGAGCATCCAGAATGTAACACATTATTTTTTGTCTTTCATGTAAAAGTGGATTTACTACAAAAAGTGAAATGCAATTAATCCCTTTTACAGACATCCAGGATAAGTGAACACAGACAAATATGAAATTTAAATACATATCCAGATCCAAATTATGCAACTGATCCTTACTTTGGTGATTGTGTGAAGCACGCATACTTCTAAATTGTATGCTATTTGAAGTTGGGATTCCAATTTTGTCCCTGAAAAATCAAGCTGTTTAGAGTATGCTTAAGAAGCTAAAACATTAGAAAATAGCATTCAGAAAACTGATACAGATATTCTATTAAACTTGAAACTCAGTATGATGGAATGGGAGAGAGCGAGATCTATTCAAATCCAAAAGCATTTGCTTTTGGTGATGTGAAAAAATCTAATATCTTGGGCATGCAAACATAGGAAATGAAAATATTACCTGGGGGGCTGAATTTGTGAACCATATTCAGCATGATATTATCCAAAATGATGGAAAGCAGCAGCAGTGAACTTCAGAGGAAGGAAACATTATTTCTTAATACACTGTGAATCTTTTATGTCTAAGAGTTCCCATTCCCACCAAGAGGTAAAACAGGCTTCATGAAGCACGGCCTGAGGACTCACAAGTGTTTCGACACTTTACACAGTAATGGCACACAAATGAAGTGCATGGCAGGTGACCTTCACTTCTTTTTTAGGTGGGAGAGGTGGAGAGGAAGAGGAGATGGAGGAGATACTCTTCCAAGCTCATTTTCACTCATGGTGTCTCACACATAGGACGTTCAGCATGAATACAGACATGTAGTCTGGCATTTAGACCTCCATGAGTATTCATATTTTGGTGCCACTTTCAGTAGTCAAATCTATGATGCCTTGATCAAGAGGTGACCTTTTTGGGAAACCATATATTTCTGGATACTGTATTTTATAGTAACCTCTCCTCCAGCACAACTTGTTCTTGGTACCATTTTAACCTTATATCTGGCGTGTACATTTTATGGAGACAGATATAGAACATGATGTTAAAGGAAGGAGCATCAAAAACAATTTCTGCATTAGGAGAAGGACTGACAATACATTTCAGAAAAGACAGAGACACTCGGTGATATAACTGTAGAATAGCAATGTGGTTGCCGAAGTTGGAAGATAATTTACCATAACTACAAAGGGAATATTCTGAAAAAGTCTGCCACACTCTGTAGTTGTTACCATTTTGTTGCCATTTAAGTGATTTCAACATAACAAACTGCTCTGTCTTAATATTTTGATGGTTGGTGTTCAAAAGGAAATGCCACTACTGATTCAGAACTGTGATGTTTTCCATTCAAATATATTAAATTATGCCCCCCAGTATGGGGTAAGAGCACTTTGAACAACTGCATTTTCTTTCTGTCCACTTTTTTTTTCCTAGCTAAATCTAAAATATTATGCTCCTACAACTGTCTAGTTAAAGCCCATTATTTTTTCTGCTGCAATCTGTAATAGGTCCAAAAAAGCTAACAATCAGTACATTGTATTACACTACGTAAATGAAAAATAACCCAGAACAAAGAGATAGCTAGTATGCATAATGGCAGAAAGGTGTGACATTTTCAGCTGTCATGCTGGCCAATCTTAAATTCAATCTCATCCAGCTTCAGTGGATGTATTGCAGGTATTACAGAAGTACAGGTATAGAAAGCAGATCGTGCACATGCCTCTGTTGCAATCCACAATCAACTTCACAGATATGTACAGCCATTACTACTTGCTAAACAATTTGAACATCAACACTTAAATTAATGCCTGAATGAAAAATTGGTACCACAGTTTGCTCCTTCTTTTTTTAGCCTGGCTGTGTCATTGCTTTTCTGAATATTGGGTCTGTTTTTATTACAGATATTTTAGAACAAACCCATGAATTTTGTCAGATTTGTTTTAAATAAGGAGGGTTTTTTCACCATGTATACCTATTGCTTAAGTCTATTTGATGGCTTTGTCTTCAGATAAAAAGCAAAGCTCCTTCAAGAACAGTTATCCCGAGGTGTACTCCCAGTTATACAGTTTGATTTCAGTAAATATATCAGAGTAGAATTTCAGCTCCACTGCCATTTTGAGGCTGTTTCACCAGTTCTCTCATTTGCAAATGCCAAACAAAGTGCCTCTGCCCATGTTGTTTCACTTTTTGGAACATTCCCTTCCTTCAGGAGACACATAAAAGCTGGAGAAATAGTATTTCTTTCCTGTCTCAGATTGCTGGGTAGGTGACCATTCTCTTCCAAAATCTCCTTAATTTCAGAAGCAGATAAACTGATTCTTCTGGATAATTTGCATGTGTAGTTATTACATTAATTATGATAATTCTTGAAAAATGCTAACTCTTGAAAGCTGTTATAAACATAAGGCTTATTACATGTAGACTTTTTTTGGCATTTTGCAAATGTTCATTTATGATTTATGAATAAGCTTGACCTGCAGAATATTATCGTCTTCTGAAGTAAGGGAGAGCTTCTTAAGAAACCTGAGAAGAGAAAAGATGTGTCCTCCCTGCTCGTGATGTAGCAATCACTGTTGTTGCTCCTCATCTGCCAAACAGCACTAAGCACACAAACCAAATAAAGGGATTCTGAGGGTGCTAATTAGTTGCTATTTCATGATGACGGTTCAGAGTGGTAACAGATGACAGTTTGGTGGTGAACAAGTACCAACAGCAGGGACATATACACAGAGATCAGAAACTATTTGAGCATCATCAGGTCTGATAAAGTGAATACGTATTCTCAGAAACTGGCAACTGGCAGGCTGGAATACTGCTGGCTGTCTTTTGACATACAAATCACTGACCATATGATGGATGGTTCTCATAACTATGATGAGATCAGTAAGATGCTGCTTAGCTTCCCTTAGGTCATCATTACTTGACCAAATACGTCTTCATGAAGCTGGGGAATAAATGGCACTTTTTGCACTTTTTCCCTTCTTGTTTTTGTGGGTTTTTTTTCTCCTTTTTTTTTTTTTCCTCATTTTCTAAACCAGGATGTCAAATAACAAGAATTAGAATCAGTGCTGAATCTGATAGGAATGATGCTGGAGCTCAGTGCAACCCAGTTACATCAGAAATGTACTTCAAAGCAATGGACAGATGTCCATGGAATTAAATGAACATGTCCTGCAACATCCTCGTATCTGGATCACTGTGGTGCACTTCTGATTTGCACCCACCAAAGCTACCAGCAGGTAACTCTTCAATATTTTATGGGTTCCATCTGAATGAGTAGTGCTCTAGAAGTAGTGTCCTGCTGGAGTTATTTATCCTACTGTAAAGCACCTTAGCCCTGTTGATACTGCCACACGCTGTTGATATCATGATTGAACGGCTCAAGACCGATTGGAAGACTTCTTCCATGAAAAAGATGATTTTGGACAAAGAATACACCTGCTTCTCTCAAAGACCTGAGGAGATTCAAGTGGAGCAGAGATTAATTGTATTTGTCTTAAGTGGGAATATAGTTCAGGGGAGAGATCCATGAGATTCATCCACCTCCAAAACCCTGATGCCATATAGTCAGACAGACAAGTGTGTAACCTTGACAGGTACCATTAACAGCTTCCAGTTTAAAAATGTCCCAATTAGATTTTTTCTGTTACTGAAAAGAGTCCAGACTATCAGTGGCCTGAAAGACCAGTCTTCCAGAGAGAAAGGAGAGAAGCAGTACAAACTGGGCAAGTTCTATGCACATGCCTGAAATATAGTAGGGCTCCTATGGAGGTTGCTAATTTGGGAATGAAGGAGCACCAAGAAGTCCTTCTTGGCTGTGGGATAAGCTTGACTTAAAGAAGCAAGAGAGGACGTCACTCTAGTTTTACCTATCAAGAAACAAAGGCAGACAGACAGGAAACAACTTATGCATGGTCGCACACCGAAGCACTGTCGAAGAGGCATTTCAGCTTCAGGTTTCCACGTGCCTGCCTACCATGAAGCCAGCTTGCTGCTTTCACCTAAACTCCTTGCCCAGTTGAGGTAGAACAACGATAAACTGGTGCCTTTGCACAAATGTTGAAGGCACACGGTCTCTGCCACAGACAAATGGTTCTGCCACTGCTGCAGGAAGTGTTACACAAGCCGTGTTAACGCTTCACGTCCCCGAGTATCATTAATGCTTTTTATTGATATTACGAAGTTCTGCAACAAAAATAATAGGATTTGTCAGGGGCTGTTATAAACCGCGCCTGCTGGATAAATACATAAAACATGATGGCAAAGGTCTGATGGGCCTTTAATCAATTGCCTTTCTGAGTCAAATAAATGTCACATTAGACATAAGCCATGTTGCATTCCGTGGGCGCCTCTGCTCCCCTCATGTCACAGGCCTGACACCGCCACGGGGAGCTATGGAGATGCATAGACTCCTACTTATTTGTAGCAAATATATCAGAGCAAAACTGGAACAGCATGTTGTAAATTACAGATTTGGGACACCTTATAATGAAAGGCAAAGGGGAAAGGAAAGAAATATGGGGACACCATAGGCATGATAGGTCAGCTCAAATACATCTCCTTGGGAGCTGGCTTTGTCAGACCACCTTTTGCAGCCACGGCAGCATATCTCATCTTTCTGCCCACAGGGCGGGGGAGAAGGCGCTGTGCCATTTCCTTCTGCACCGCAAAAGTACTGGCTCAACTTTAAATGTTAAAGTCACATATTTTAGGTCTGGAATCAGGAAAAGAAAGCTCTTCCATTGTTTCAGCATGCACCTGAAAAAATTATGAATGTCCATTTGCACTTTAGCATCTCTCTGAAGAAATCCCAACAATCAAAACACTACTTCAACACAAATTTACAGGTTTCCAGGTTTACTTCCTCTCTCAAATGTGAAAGAGCTATTTTTCTTACTGTGCTGTGNAGTGTTTTTTTTTTTCTTGTCTTTGCCTTTTTTTTTTTTTTTTTTTTTAAATTCCAGGCAGCACTTTAACAGACATCTACTTTCCTCCCTGAACAGGTAGGAGACATGAATTTAAATTGCAAAATGGAGATCTAAAGTAGCACAAAGTCTAGGCATATTTGGACATGGAGTTCTAAACCTTAATTTAAAAGCCCTCATTATTTTTGGCATTCACTAAACAGCTTCACCTTGGACATCCCAGAACAGTGGCTTAAAATGCTGGTGGACATTTGGAAAACTTTGGTCTGTCTTTACTTAACTATAGCAAATATTATGAAGTGGTAGCGCTATATTTCCCCTTATATTGCAACAAGAAGAGTCATTGTTTTAAAAGCACTAGATTTCACTGCCAATATGTATGAAGGAATCCCAGAAAAATGTGAGTTTTTGTTCCAAATGGGCAAACCCGTCATGTGTCAGAACCTGACAAAATTAAAACTCAAATGATAACAAGCAAACACTGCCAAAGTTTCCACCCCTTATCCCCCCAAAAAAGGGAAAAACAAAAATTAAACCATGAAAAAATTATTTCTTCCTGTCCTGGATCTTAAAAACACAATTAAGTGGATAAATATAATATTTTCTTCAGTTGAAAAGGTCACCAAATCAACAACCTACACAGCAGCAGCCAAACTCAAGTGAATGAGACCAGGTGAGAAAAGAACATTGCATAACATCTTCCAAAGAAACCACTAATAGATTTTTAATCCTGATACTGTTAGATGTCAGAGAAAATACAGCATATTTAAGTTACCCAGATAAGACGAGCAGGTCAGAGAGCAGCCAGGACTGGGTAAGGAAGAGTCCCATGCTGCAAGGTCACGTTTCATCAAGGACAGGTTGCAGTGCTAGTTGACTGTTTTCTGTATTTGTTTTGCACTTGTACAGCATGGAATACTGCGTGTTTTATTCTGAATTAAGAGCACAACAGCATAATGCCCATCAGAACATGTATATCCCCATGTATAAACAGAAATCTTTCACATTGTCATCCAGAAATGCACATATAAATTCCAGATCAATCAATCACACACTGTCACTGAACTACAATCTGAGTCCCGTAAGGTGACACTGCATTAAAATCTTGGACTGCATTAGAAGAAAGACTCAGTATTGAGTCCTGTGGCCATGTGAACAGAAAAGTTCACTAGGGCCCCGGGCTGACTTTGATGGAACTTGAAGAAAATACACAACTCATATCAATGAAAAGTATAAAATGTTTGGTATAAGTACTTACACAAGAGACAGGAAAGGTTCCTTCAAAGAAAGGCCACAAACTGTGAGTGAGTGATCTGAGAAGAAAAGGGAGAAAGAAAAAAGGAAATCAAGTTACAATAATCACACTAAATTATACCAATATAAAACAAGGATTGAGGAGTCTTACAGATGGTGTTAATTCCCACAGAAAAGCTAAAAGATGAATAAAAAAAAGGTGTTTTAAATTCACAAACTGCATAGATCTTAAAAGTTTTGAAATTACCTGACCCCAAAACTATGTAGCTGAGAAAACTGGTAGTGGCTCAGAAGCCTTTCAGTCCTGGGATAATTCCAAGCCAGCAGAGACTAAATATCCTCTGGTGGCCGTTCAAGAGACTCCGTGAAATAGGTTTGTGGCTCCTATGGACAAATGCTCTTATCACAAAAACACTGCCAGATTTGAATGGCATCCTTCTTACTAGTCACGCCAGATGATACAGGACTCTGAAACAGAAATTGCCTTCTTGATCCTGACCTTCACAGAAGAGGGGTTAGGCTTATTATTAGGGCCGAGAATGCTTACATTACAGCTGATAGCTGCACAGAAAAACTGTGTTGTCTTAGTTCCTTCTGTCAACACTGTATCTTTTGGACTTGATTGATTTGTTACCCTGAGACCCCTAAGAAAAAATGACTGCATGAAAGTGGAATGGCTAAAGGACTGCAAACTTTTGGTAGACTACAAGTCTACTATGGAGTATCTAAGCTTTACTGCCAACATATTTATTTCCATATTTATTTCCAAAACATATTAACCTGGGATGAAGCAATAAACAAAATTAATCAAAGCCTGATGCTCTGAATTCTAACAAGAAGATATACTCCTTTTGGACACGGAAAACAAAGGCAGATGCTCCCCAAATGTTCAAAGCTACAAATCAGTCCTGTCCCTGCTTCCCTTCACCAATCTGAAAAAAAATTTGGGTAGTCAGACCACACAGAGTTCTCCAGAAGATTGCTATCAGGGGACCAGGAGTGCAGTGGACAAAGGCCATGGGACCCATGTGGGGTACTCCAGTACTTTAGTCAAGGTACAGCCCTCCACTATTGTTTCCTGTCCAGTTAAAGGGAGAGATAGAGAAATACAAACCCGAGTTGAGACAGAGAAAGAAAAAAGGAGCTGTCACAGCAGAGAGGGAAGGCAGGTAGAAAATTTGTTTAGAGTTGTAGCAACTATTTGTGGGAATTATGGTCCTGGTAGAGGGGAGTGTGGGAGAAAGCATGTGTGCATATCTAGTGGTTGGTCATCTGCAGGGGAGGTGGAGGAAATACAGCAAAGAGCAGAGAGAATCCTAAAACCTGCAGAGCAGGAAAGATGCTTATAGCATCTTTCAGACAGTGCACCCAGAGAGGCCCTGTTTAACAGCAAATTTCTCTTTTTTTAACAGCTGACTGCTCTCACATGTAAGGAAGATTTGCATGGGACAGATAACAGGATAGATTCTGACCAGATGGAAAAGCTAAAATGACATAAAATGAAAGGAAGGGCAAGATCAGGCTGGTGGAGAGAAGGTCACTATCTTACTTTCAAGAATCCATTATTCTAATGAACTTTAACAGAGAAGTTCTTTTGGTGGAAAAAAATCTCCTTTGCTAAGCACGGTATCCCTTATTCTCCTTTTACACTGCTCCTGAAGATTTAACCATGGAAGCCCCTAGGCTCATCTGTAATAGATGACATGTGAAGGACTGTTGGTGGCTGGTACTGGGGCAGTATTTCTTTCAGGGTTTTGGGCAGATGGGAGAGTAAGCTGCAAACCAAGGAAGAACCTGAGACAAGAGATCTGAGCCAAAGAATGTGCTTTGGAGGACAAGAGTTAATAAAAACCAACCAACCAAACAAACAAAAAAAAAGTAAAAGAAAAGAAGTGGGAGGCATATGGGAAAAAAAAACCCACAACACAGAATGGAAAATTTTAGGCTGAGTGGTTAGAGTTTGGCTCTGTTATAAGCAACATAAAACAAGGTCTCTTAAGGGAAAGCGTCAAGCAACTTTGATAACATGGATGCCAAAGAATTCTACAAATTATGGCCTGAGATTCTGGAGGTGCTGAGTAATGACTTACACCAACGTTACCACCAAATTTGCTGTAAGAAGTGAACAAGATTGTTGTGGCTTATTAAAACTGCAGGGTAATTTTAGACAGGCACAACATGCTAGAAGCTGCAAACTAGACTCTGGCAAATCACCAAAACTGAAATACCATAATATTTTAAATGATTGCAATTGGTCTGGACACTTCATTTGCTCAAAAGAAAATATATGAAAACAAAACTTTCCCTGTAAAGTACTGGAAAAACAAGATGTGTCTGAGGAAGCTATGATTCATTCCAGGTTAGATAACTGCAGAACACGTATGCAGGAGAGAAGTGGGCCAAATCCTGTTCTCACTGCCCTGTGCAATCATGATAACCTAATTGAAACCATGAGCAGAACCTGAACCATTAAAATGCCGAGGTGAAACATTTTATCATATGGCACTGTTGGTCACCAGAGACATTTAACCTAATTACATTAGATTAACACAGTAGATTTCTTCAAGATATATTATTATATAACAACACAAGAAACTGAAGTCTGAGAAAGCTGCCTGTTTTCCCCAGGTCACTATATTATAAGCAGAATAGCAACCTGTCTCTATTTATGTCACTTGTTTCCAACTCAGTATGGCTCTGTTTGGTGGAACGGACAAATGGAATCCACTGATCTTTTCTATATTGAATTCCTAGTGTTAATTAATCATTATTACTTGGAAGCTGTTTTGGCCATTGGACAGAATAGCCAAGGGCTAATCTTAAGACTGTCCTTGTTTTGCTGTGGCCAGATTCTGCTCACTTTCTCTTTTTTTGCTACATGAATAAATTCTATTTAAATCACAAAGACTAAGAGACAAGTAAGGTCTGAATGTTAAGGGTATTTAGGAATCTAGTCCCCCCTGCTTTTAATGAGAGTAAGGTTCCTAAACACTGAAGAATTTCTATTTATGAGGAGTTGAGATGGTGAAAACCAGCAGTATGAGTTACATTATATAAGCAGATAACAGATTTATGAGGCTAACTACAATTTTCAAAAGTGACTGAGGCATTCATGTCAAAATCCATTTGAAGTCAGTGAAATCTGGGATGTAAACCATGGGGGGATTTGAGAATACCTTTGTTAGCTTAAGCATTACTTCCTTTCAACAAAATTAACATCTTAGGTGCCAAAGACATTTTTGCAATTGGCATTCAGTTGCTTCTTATAATTTATTTACTAAATGGCTTCAAGTGCCTTCTTAGTAGTAAATTGGGGCAGGAATTCTGCCCCATTTTTGCAAAGTGATTCGGGTCTCTCTGATTCAATGCACTGCCTATGTGAGCAGGGCTATTCCTTCAACCCCAGACTGGGAAGAAGCAGACTTGAAGGACTGACAACAGATTCAGATAATCCTAAAATGACTGTTCTTGCCTTGAAATATTTCACCCTTACTGATATGGAACCAGTGAAGGGCACAGCTTTATCATATGTAATCAACTCAGTGAATTGGATCTAAGATTCAGTCTTGTTTCCTCTTCCTTTCTGGATGCACTACACCTGCTATCTACAGTAAAATTTAAACCCAGTGGAAGATAAAGACAATAATTTACTAGAGAATTCCTCAGTTCAGAGGGGACCAAATGGAGCCAGTGCCATGCTGGGGGAACATTGTGAAAGAACACACTCAGCTGAAATTCAGTGGAGCCCTTTAAATGAACTGAGGACGTAAAGAGGTTGCACTGCATCTCTGACACAGCAGAGACAGATTACAGCAAAATTAAATTGAGGATTTTAGTGGATATAATTGTTGTTTTTATATATTAATGAATAACAATAATACGTGATTCTAAACTGAATACCAGGTTTGACATTTAATCTGAGCGCTCATACTATCCATAAATGTTCATAAACGTCACAAGACCCCTACCCTTTGATTGAATTACAATCTAGTATGCAATTTAGGAAACATGGATTAATCTACATAGATTTATATTTCTGCAGGTTACACAGTTATTTGTTGATTTATACCCTTTTCCCCTAAGTGTCCTTTTCACTGAGAATCCAGGAACATACATGCAAATCTTTAATAGGAGAGCAGCTCAAAATTCAGTGACTAGCAGCAGATGAAAACTTGGTTCAGTGAAATCTATACTCATTATTATTTGCTTTTTGAAGTCACCTCTGCTAATGGCCAGCAAAATCTTAGTCCCTGTGATATCTCCTATTACATTCACATTACTTCTTAGTACAGCCAGCAATCACCTAACATGTTTCTTAGCAATGCTGTGCAATTAAATCACCTTTCAATCAGCTTGCTGAGGAATTCAGAGATGGAAAGTGCTTTAATATTAGGAGTTAATTACAAGAATGCAGAGGAATGCAGTCAAATGTTATGTTAGCATACCACAAATATGACAACACCTTAGCCACAGATGTCACACACGAGGTAAGGGGCCACATCGGGAAAAGTGACATGGCAACACAGAGAGGAAAATGATCCTCGAGTTCTCCCATTTTTTTCCCCCCCCGGGGTCATGCTAATTGCAGTGACCACCTCCTTTAGCAGTCAGAACATCTGGAATTTCAGTCACCTGTATTAACAGGCTTCACTGCACAATGGTGTCTGCTTGGGGAGTGATAATGACACCTACTCAAACAGTGTGTCACAGCACAGAAAGGGTCCAAAAAGACCATGAGAGAAAAGCAGTTCTGTCGATCTTGACCTCTGCAGAGGTCTAATCCTGCTCCCTTTGAAATCAAAGGGTTAACTGGGCAGATTCCTTTTCTTCCTCTGCATCTTTACCTCTGTGTGCCTACTAGAAGAGGAAGTTCCACAGCCCAGCCCTTGTCCTCGTGGACTCCTTCAGTCACACAAGACTGATGAGAAGGACTGGCTACTCTGCCTAATAAGAAAGGAAACGAACACCACTCGGTTGAGCCAGAGCTAGGAAAGTGATGAACTGAGGGATGGTTTTACAACTGACAACTTGTTGCAGTGAGGCAGAAAGCTCATATGAGGGAGGACACTGCAAACTCAGCTTGAGAACCAATTATGTGGCCATGTAACAACTCTCAGTCTACAATACTGGAGAATCAAAATAAGATGATCTTTGAGAAATGACAGGGAGTTTTTCTTTGTACATTAGAATTAACATATGCTTGCATACATTGGTATACATATATGTATTTTTGCCTTGCATCGTTAAAGAATTTGAAAAAAATGTACTCCACTACAGGTGCACATGCTCTTTTGAATGAAATAAACAGTCCAATTGTTCTGTAGAGAATGCAATCATGACTTGAGAACAATTTTGAATCAAATTTATCAGTACTAATTCCATCACTCATTCTCCAAAGACAGAGTTTGTTAGAAGCTGGAGTCCACAAAAGATACTAGAAAAGGTAACTGACTGTTTCCTCTCTCAAATTGGAAGACAATGCCTTGCAGTTCACCTGAACACATACTGTAAAGGATTTATGACACAGCTCAAGCTTATATATTCTTTCACTTGTGTATTTTTTAGTATCGTTGTTAAATTTGGGCTGGAAATATACTAAAAGGAGCCTTTTAATTTTTTTTTTTGTAATTAAGAATACTTAAAATTTTAGCCCTGTCTTTTTCATATTGAGAAATATGTAGTGAGAAAAGGAGATTTTAAATGTGTGATACACATGAACACACATAAAAATGCTTTATAACCCAGAAACTTCATGGACACAACTAAAGAATACAAAAGAAAAGCCTTCATGGAATAGATTTTTCAGCACACTCTGCTGGCCAAGAAGGCTGGATAATATTATGTTTTGATAAGACAAAAGAAATTAATCCAATCAAAATCTGGACTTTCATGTGTATGTAAGTTAATTCAAAAAGACATCAAGCTGACTCATTCCACAGGTAACTCAGCCCAAAATAAGTCCTAACAGCTGTTCTCAGTGAAAACAATGAGAGAGATGAAATAAGAAAAGTAATCTCCTGCATCTGCAAACTGAACCCCAATTAACGTCCTTTGGAGGTCTCCTGCTCCCTGAGAATTTCAGTCAAGCCAAGTGTCTACACAAAGCACCTCTGAGGAAAACATCTTTAAAAGAAGAGCAGGAGAGCTCTCTGGAACAAACAGTGCATTACAGCTTCAGCAGCAGTTGCTTTAAGGGGCTCAGGATGAGAGGAAAACTAGCAAAAAGTGAGGAAGAAAAAAGTTAAACAGATTCTTGTTCTATAATGTAAGTGCAGCATTTTGAGCATGCATCTTGACTTAAAGACAGCCCCAAATAGTGGTACCTTTATCTTTCCATAACTCTAACTGCTGAGTACATCTATGAGGAATTCGTAACAATATGTTAAACCAGGACATTTTGTTGGCAGGTCCTCAGCCAGCCCTGCCTCACACAGCTCAGCCCACTGGCAGAAGGAGGCTGCCCACCTGCCCCCTTCCAGTGCCACAGCACTGCCCCTTTCCTGCTGTCCACGACCACCTTGGAGCGGTGCACGGACAAGGAGGCCGGTGCTCCTCAGATGCTAGGGGACTAAACTGGCAAACAGAACCCCTGGAAAGGGGTGGCCTGCTAAAATAACTCACACCTCCTACTTCTGACTGCCCCACGGGGCTGTGTGGTAGGCCAGGTTCACTGCTCTGCTCACAGCTGCTGCCCACTTCTGCCTGTGATCCTGTGATTCCAAGATTCCTGATGCCCTTCCCTCACTGCGTGGCTGTGTGCGCTCCCATCAAGAGAAGTGAAGGAGCAAAGATGGCACTGGAAATATGGTGGTTGCAATGAGACTGCATTGCTCCCATCCAGTGTACAGCCTGCCCCTGGTTCACTCTTGAAAAAGAAAGTCAGCTGTTGACCAGCTGAGTTGTCTTTATGGTCCATAAACAGTTTGGGCTTCTCCTTTTTATAAAATATTTTGTGCTGGTTACTGTTGGTGCTTGCAACTCAAATCTGAAATCTTAAATAGAAGAAAAGAGGCAACATATCTACCTAAATATACAAGGATATATACCTAAAAGTTCTGCCTTTCTGGATCATACCTTAAAAATTTTGTCTTCTCTCTGCTCATGACTATAGGTGAATGTTCTGTTCTGAAGAAGTGTGGTTGGGCTGGCAGCTCACAAGTTAGATCTGCTGCCTGACACCACAGCCACATCAAATCATGCTCTCCTTATTGCAAGCTGGATAAGCAGTGAAGCGTTATCTTCTGCTTCCCTGCTTGGAGGTTTGCAGTTCTAGTGCATGGTCCACGCTGCCTGCACCCTCTCAAGTCCCTGTTCTGAGATCAGCAGTTCCAAAACTGGACTACAGTGCATGAGAAAATACAATCAAATAATACTGAATTCTTTAGGCAGACTAAACTTGAGTAACCAAAATGTTAAGCTGAGCAAGTAAGGTACTAGGAACCAAATGCATCTTTATTAATAATAGCAATTAGTGAAGTTACTATTAATATGGAGATAATTGCTATAAAATCTAGTGATACACACAAATAGGTTACTAATGTGAGGAAGTGACCCTGGAAAATGAGTTTAAGCTATTGGTTGGGAACTTTCTATTGCTAATTATTATTTTCTTTCTGGATGCTAATGTTCCTCCAGCATGATCTGATAAATCTAGTGGTGTTGTGATCACTTCTTTAAATGGTGCCTTTGGATCATATGTGGTCCCAAGGGCCATGACACTCCACTGCACGTAATTTATTTCCACAGTGAGACGTGCTGACTCTCCATAATATTTCTTTCATTTTAACATTTGACTAACATTCAATTTGGGATATAAGTACTCCGAAACATCATTTTTCCCTGATAGCACCACAGATCAGAACTAAAGGGCGCTGCCTGACTTTGCGAGTACCACAACACTCGGAGGACAGGGTGGGCTGGAGTGGGGGACACTGCGAAGCCGGAGCTGAAAGGGGACTGGAGGGTTGCGCAGGGATGTGGGGGGTCTGCATCGTCCATGGGTGCTGGGGGGCAGAGGGTATGAGCAGAGTTCTGGCAAGCCCCAGGCTGGGATTACATAGGACTTTAAAAATCCAACTTGCTCTCTTGGGTCAGAGCTGCATGGTTTAGGACTCGAATATGAGGGCGTCTGTTAAATCAGAAGCAAAGGGGCAGCAAGATCATTCCAGAAAAGTGCAAGGGTGTCAAATCCATCGTCATAATCATTTAAAGAAACGGTCAGATTGTTTTCCTGATTGTCTATCCAGTAAAAAAATTGCTTCCTGACTATATGAAGATCTATAGGAAAATCTTAACCTGACAGATACTGTACAGAAGATCAGCAAATCGTTGAACGATAAGATAGCACGTGGTTTGTGCTCCATTTTTTACAATTTGTACTGCTTCGAACATGAACTGTGTTCCTGTGACAGTATGAAACACTTGGAACAAGACTAAAAGCATTACAGAAGTATTTTATTTGCCTTTAAATCCCTGCAGACCCACTGAAGTCACCAGGGTTATGCAGCTGTACCTCTGTATGCAGTGTTAAGCCTTCGGCATCTACAAAGACAAGTTAAGTATGTGCTTTTTCTGAGATTTCCAGGAGGAGAACCAACTTTTTTCCCCCTAAAAGGCAGCAATCAATACTTTGGAATTTATTTTTCACCTGTTTCTTCTCACTTTATGCCTACTAAAATAAATCAAAACTACCTTATAAAGATCCACTAAAACGGCTTCTGGGAACAATACTCTCCATTTCATATTTGGTATGAGAACAGTGTACTCTGTAGCATGCTGTTACTTTCATGATGCGTGCCCTGAAAACTGAGTTTCAGGGGAACTAAGTTTTTAATTGCTCTTTTTCATGGCTGAAGTGTCAAGAATGCAGTCTCTTATCACTGAATCTGATCCCTCTTATGAGCAAATCTGATGGCATTTTATAGGATCCTCTTCCTAATTCTAAGTTTTACTGCTAATTTATCCAAACCATCTCCCCTCTTGAATCCTTGTTTTATCAGTTTCACTTTGACATGTCTCCCTCTCTGATCCTCACCACCAAGGTGATGCTGCAGGAAGGGAGTTCAGGTCATGCAACAGCAGACTAGTTTAGATGGTATTTTTTACCAACCCTTCTATTTTAACTGGAGTATCCATTTGATAATATAGATAGGGGACAAGACAGAATAATCAAATTATTGCAAAATGTAATTGAAGGGAAAAGGTATACGCCCCAGTTGGACATAATATAAAAGAAGTCACACTGGAAGTACCTAGCACCTTCTCTAGTAGAACTCGGTCTATGAAGTGACACTCTTGTTCCAGTCCTGAACTTCCTCTTCTGAACAATCAAACCATTTTGGGCTATGTCAATCTGACAGTTTCATTTGCTGATCCAGTAAAAAAGTAGAAATAATATTTATAACTAAAATGTGGGATATACTTCATGATTGTCCGAGTTATTTCTTCAGTTTTCCAAACTTCCCAGTTTTCCCCAACACATTACAGCTTATCCATATCTATACAGCTCCAGAGAGCAACTAACATGCCCTAAAACTGTGAAATTCAATATGCACAGTCTCAGAAGCTTTATTTGTAAAAAAAACCAAACAAACCACCAACGAGCTGAATATCACCTTTTGCTTTATAGGGGTAATTGTCCTTATTCCAATTTTATGGAATGAAAAAAGGAAAGCTAATCTTGAAGCTGATCAATACTAAAGCAGAACTATGAAATGAACTCACATCGTTTGATGCCCAGTTTAGAGTCTGTATCACATGAGAAGAAAAATCCTTACAGAAATCTGAAAAGGCACCTGCATGCTCCTTTCTTTCAATGAAGAAAAGCTGATCCCTTTGATTGCTGAAGCCAAACCAAACAGCAGACACAGATTTTACAAAGTCTCTTAGTGGTGAGCCATAGTTTATGCTACTTATCAGCTTTTCTGTGAAGCTAAGTGCCCATTGCACAAAGACAAAACCAAACCCAAACCCAAACAATTCCAAGAACATATCCAAACTCAGTTTACATAGTTCACTGCATTCATTCAGTTCAGAAATGTAAACCCTTTTTTATGGGTTGGATTTGAATGTAATCATCACACCATTTTCCCAGTTATCTAAAAATGCAACAACTTACCATGATCAAAAAGAAGTTTATAGGTGAGTCAGTTTAAGAAGCATCAAAATAAACTGGCTTTATAGTCTAAGAACATGTTACTTCTACAGATGTACCCTGTCTCATAAGAGATTGAAGAACAATATTCAGGATTAGTTTGGGAGACAAGTGGGTAGGGTACGAAAGACTTATATCCAATGGATACTGTATAGCAGGAGAGCAATGCTAGCTTTATTTTGCAACCCATTATTTTCATATGGACATGAATCAAAGATATAAAGTATGCCAATTTCTTCATAGCTGACTTGTTACAGGATATTGTGAGTCTTCACTAATGACTCCTTGAGGTTGGATATTACTGTGATTAGGAGTTGGGAGGTAGAGGTCTGAGACCTTTCAAAGGAAACATTTTCTTCAGAACTCTTACAAGAAAATAAAGTCAGCATTACAGTAACTTTAACAACCCAACCAGGATAATGGTCTATTCATGGAGACAGCGCTTTTGCTATTTTAAATGAGGGGGATAAACTTCATGTAAGACGGGAAGCTGAGATAACCAGCTATTCAGTCTTGGGGATCAGAAAGCTGTCAGCTTGAGGAATATGACTGTCTGTGGAAATGCTCTGGACAAGGAAGGAAGGTGAAGTTATTAGCAGGTGGCAAAAAAAAAAAATTCATTTTTGGTTTGTGGCATGGATAAGTGAATTAAATAAATTGAGGTGTTTGTATATCCTTGGAAGCCTTCTGAGATAAATGTTGTTTTTATGCTAAAGCAGGCTGTAGGCAATGCTATTCTGCACTGTCTGTTACACCAAAAAGACTTGTGGCCATGCCCATCATCAAGGTCAGCATGAAAAGTTCTACTGGCTTCATTGAGAGTGAAGCAAAGAGGTAGCTCCACACCATGTTCACTTGCAGCAAAGGCAGATAAAAAGCATCCTTTGAAGACAAAAGCAGGTTTTGTGGGATCTGATTCCCCTCCAGCTCTTATCTGCTTTAGCCACAAAATGTGGCAGTTTCCTCAGTGCCATAAAACTGAGATTAAAATAAATCAGAAAGTATGCTGTGAGGGGATGCATTTTAAAATAAAGCATCCTTTTCTTTTATTATCAGCTCTATCATTTATCAGCTCTAACTTTTATCACCAGCTTGTAGCACTTGCCAGTGTGGCAGGATCAGAGCCAACAGACGCCTTTGGAACCTCAGCAGTGCAAGGTATCTGGCAGAGGTATCACCATACTGTGGTGAACCTTCACTGGAGGATTTTAAGTTAGCCATGTATTTGAGAGCAACTAGAGAGTTTCCTTATTCAGAGCACTCAACAATTTCCATTTCAGTGCAAGTGAAATGATGAAAAATACCGAGAAATGTCTTATGCATTCAAGAGCTTTTTAATGCACACAGATACCAACAGACCAATCTACACGCTTTAAGAGCTACGATCATGTCTCCATCCTAAAAGAGCCTTGAAGAAAAGTTATGGACTACAGTAAAGAGAAGGCTCTATTTACTAGGAGAGCTATACAGAAAATGCCTGTGTTTCCTCTAAATATGTTTTCCTGGGAACAGGTCAGTTGCAAGACGTACTGTGTGACCTGGGAGATGATCGCTGTTTCCTAGCTTCGAAGAGGGGAAAGCCATGTGAGCAAACAACCTACCCCATGCGTACCACGCAAAAGTGATCACTGGGAATGGTTTAATGGAATCGGATTGTCAAGATGATGAAGCTGGAAAAGCTTTTACAGATTATGCCCATGACAAAAACTTTAGCATAATGTATATAGTGCAGAGTGGTTTCTGTCATGGCAAAAAGGAAGGAATATCATTAATTTAGACACTAAGTGTAAAGTTCTGCTGAAAATCTCCATGGGATAAACCACAGAAATACAGCCTTGACCAGACAAACGGAGCCAGGCAAGTCCCAGTTCTTGTTAGAAGTTATCGAAAGTGCCATTGAGTTTTTAAAGTCTGTCATCTCTGGTAGATGATAGGAAAAGGGTTGGGCTGTTTTCTTCAGATCTACAAGCATCTGGCTACAGTCTTGCTGGGGCATATACATGATTGGAATCGAAAATGAGCTCTTTCAAAAGTGCTTCTTAAAGGGACCCTATTCATACACAGTACTTTCTCCCCAAATCTTTTATGGGAAAAAAGCTCATTACGGTCACACAGACAAATGCTGTATAATCTTTCACCCTGTCCAGTAGCAACGTGTTCAATCCAATTTACAGCACTTCCCGCTATTCTACTTCTGGACTCCCCACACAGCTCTCCTAAATGCATACCCAACCTGACCCACTGCTCCCCACCTGCTGCTCTTTCAATTTCAGGCTTCCCCGGAGCACTGACTGCCATTCATGCCTAATAGCAAGGTGGAGCAACTTGATTAGACAACTCTGAAAAGTGAAATTTCTGAGCCTTTTTTAGACACAGAAACACTATAATTAAGATACATATTATTGTATGTTGGAATGCTCTGAGATAGGGATGAGAAAGGCCTTAACTTCAGGAAATGTCATTTTGTACCCATGACAATATATATTCATCTGAAAAACAAAACTTTCTGATTAAAGCTGCTTTAAACCCCTCAGCTTGCTGACAGATCCCTGCTCTTTGCATCCACTTCCATGTCAGCACTACAGGCAGTAGGCGCCGGCAATTAGTAATGAGAAATTTTCAAGGAATCATTTATTTGACAAATTCATAACCTGATCTGCTTTTGGAAGGTCCACCAGCAGACTGCAATTTCTTTCCAATGCAGCCTATTTTTTTCATCTAGTGTGGGCAATTCTGCTCACTAAGCATATACAACCTGTTTCAAGTACTTGACATTTGGAGCAGGGGTGCATAGGTGGGACCAAGCAATGCAATAGACCACATCACACAACTGATGTACAACATGGTTTTTGCATCCTGACTGGATTAATGTTAAATCATTGAGCACTCAAACCATGTACTCAAGCCCACGCTTAACTTCAGATGTCTGAATGCAATGGGATTCAAGCATGTAATTAAAATTTAACCTTTACTTTAGGTTCTATTTAACAGAAATGGACTTATGCATGTGCTTAAATGGTTTGCTTTGTAAAGACAATTTATTGCGCTCAAGTAAGAATTGGGAAGAAGAGATGAGGACATCATTGTGATTTGGATTTCATTGAGGATTAGAGGGCAGAAAAATGTTAATATGAAATTATAAAAGACGGTAACTTCTTTAGGAAGACAAAAAGTATTTTTGGTGCAATACTAGGTTTACTAATACTCACTCCATAGCTTTCTAGTTAGGAATGCAGTTTGATTTTCTTTCACTATTTTCCCTTAAACTAGTCTTATATGTATGTCCATCACCATTTGGAGGAGGTCAGGCCAGTTCCTGGGCTAATGCTTTTGACTGCACAAGGCACGAGGGAGGTGAGAAGCATGTGCAAAAAGCCATCTCTCACAGCACTTACCACTTACAAGGTAAGTACTGTGTGAGCGGATAGTTCACTACCTGAAAGTATATGAGCCTGCGATTTTTAAATCGGGCCGTTTGCTCTGCCTAGAGTAAAGCCTGCCTTGCTTGCCTGTTTGCACAAAGCAAACACACAAAGGGCGTGACTACAGCTGGAGCAAACTCATTTGGAAAAGTAAGCGAATACTCACGGACTTTTTGTCTGTGTGTGCGTTCATGTCCACGCAGTTGTTCTTTTATTAGGTATAAGTGGCCTTTCTGGTTGACACTGAGAAACAGTCCATCAGTGCTCATCCCAAGGATATATTCACATCTGCCAGCTTCCCTCATCTGTCAATATGCCCGTGCACAGGGAAGGAGCAGGGGTGAATCAGAAGGACTGAGCGGGACTGACAATAGAGCTTGCATCAAAGGTAGTATTCCTCTGTCTCTCTGAAATGCAGGCATTTTACAAGCCTTTCTCCCTGAAGGAATTAGGATTAGACTTCAAAGCTGCAGAACAAAACAGAGTCATGCAGGCACACAATTACTGGACTAAGTCCACGGACAATGATACCAAGGGGTTTAACGTTCATGAGATCTTTTCAGACTATTGTGGTATCCTTTCTGTTCTGAGAGTTCACTTGCCAGAGAAAGCCTCCAACCCCTCTGGTAGCGGCCGCTGTATTAGCTGGCATGACAGCACTGTGTGTCCCCAGCCTCATCGGTGGTATCGTATTCCCACTAGAAAGATTCAGTACACATCTTTCATGTTTCTTAATAAAGGAAAGGATTACAAGGTACTAAGAGTATCAGACATAACCCCACCAGTCCCTCTTTCACCCCAATTCTCTTCTCCCAAGATACTCATTACATCAACTCTAAATTAATTTATCTTAGGTAAACACCACAGAAATATTATAAACAGAATCAACTCCTCTTCAACTTGCAACACATTTTTTCTTTTACGTTCTTTACAAACACAAGTGGAAAAAAATAATATATGTACATAACAGCAAATGTTCTCTCACTATTTTTCTTTTTTTCTGTTTTTTAAACTGTTTTTATCTTATATAAACAGTGGTGATGGAACTATAAACACCATTATTCCACCTCCATGTTAATACTCTTATTATCTTGCATAAACAGAAGCGAACGAATATGTACATGACACCAATCAATCCTTAGGAAAAAAAAAAAAAGGAGAGAGAAGTTTTTATCTTTTATAAACAGCAGAGGAAGAACTTAATGAATTCAAAATGTAGTTTTCCTGTTTATACTATTATGATCTGAAAGTAGAAACCAAATGATGTATATTCAACATCGTGCAAGCAGTCAGTTATGAAATACTTTCTGCTGACTTCAAGAGTAAACGCAGCATTAGTGAAATCTGCAGGTCTGAGGGATTTGAAAACTGGTGGTCTGACTTTAACCACAGAGCAAGGGCTGCACTGTCTTCTCCTCTGATACTTTGGCCAAAGCTCTTCAGTCCCTTTCTTGAAGGGCCACCCAAGGTAAAACAGGATAGCTCAATCGCTGTGGTGAACCCTTAGTACTTGGTCTTTCTGGTGAGATTGCCAGATATAAGGAGGTAATTAGTACAGATGGGGTTTGTGTGATGTGGACACCTACCACTAGAAACTGGGCTCAAAACCCTAAGTCATTTCACAGAGGCCACCCAACAGCTGTTCGACAGTAATGACGTAATGACTTTGGGGCATGATTGACCTAGGTCAGATTTAAACATGTAACTTCAAGCTGATAGGCTCCATATGTCAGTACTAATCTCCACAACCACCCACGCCTTCTGCTTTCTTATTTTTGTGTGTGCTTGTTTCTGGCTAAAGCCCATCTCCGAGCCTAAAAGCTTCTTCCCTCCACCTCATACAACAGCCTTAACCAGGAAGAAGTGTAGTTTCAATGGTTTTTCCCCCCCTACCACAGTTTCCTGTGGTGGATCCTGCTTTCCTTTGCTTTAGTCATACAGTCTACCTCTTTCTCGTCCTAAATTGCCAGCAATGGCAACTGAGTTTCCCAGAAAGAACGAGTAGATGAGATTTTTTTTTTCCCCAGGGCCTGTCCCTTTTCAAAAAAGGGGCTGCTCTTTGGGTTGATGATGCTCTTCTCTGCTGTTATCCCTTACAAAAGCAACATGCAGTTTGTTTCAGCCAGCCTGAGTGTAAACACAAGCTGGGGTCTTCTACATAGCTGAGTGCAGTGGGCAGCCCAGGTGGTCAGCCTTGTATTTCTTTTAAAAACATTTATTCTGAGGTTCCAGACTGAACACAACTTTAACTTATATCCTCCTTCCCCACTCCCTGCAAAGCTGGGACCTTTGCACCGGAAGAGAAGACTGCTCGAAAAATTAGGACCCAATTCCACTGGCCAGATTTTAACAGGATGCATAGTCTGAAAGACGTATCTAAAGGCTAAACCCTTATTTGGGTTACTCTATGTGCTAAGGAGGTCACAAAGGAAAACCTCTCTAAGAAAATTCAGGGCCAATCAGGGAATGCAGAGCCCCTCTCTTTAGGAACTAGAAGAAAGAGTTTTGCTTGGCAGCAATCTGCTTTGCTGCATCTCAGACTGTGAAAAGAATTTCCTTAAAATAATAATTGCTCAGATAATCGTGATGCACTGATCACGAATATAGAAACAATGTTGTTCCCCCTAGTTTCCCTCCTCTCTTTTCCTTGTATTTCACTTATTTTCTATATTTGTACATACTCTAAGACCCACCCTTCTGCTTTCTCTCAGAGAAGAGCCCTGAGATGCAAAGTTCTGGCCAGCACAATCTATGTCTGAATTTTCCCTTCTCACAGGGACATTAAGCCTACATTCTGCAGCCTCTATCTAAAAAGGCTTCTTCAAGCACCAAATTAAACACACAGGGAGAAGTAAGGCCTTTCAGAGGAGGGTAGCCAAAAATAGAAGGAAAAAAACACATATTTCACCATTTGTTTTGAAAACACCAAAAATGATTAAAACATATTATAAACGAAACCAAACTAAGAAAAAAAAATCTTACCATATGAACAAATTCCCTGCCAAGTTCCATTTTTAAATCAAAGCCATTTTAGGCTCATATGTCGAAAAAGAGAGTCTTAAACTTACAAACTTATGTAATTGATTTTAAAAAACTGCACAGACGTGCTTAACTGAAATTGCCAAATCTGTTCGGACTACATGAGGAGAAAGAAGGAGGAAAGGGAAGGATATACAAAGGTTTGGGATTCATCTGTGCAACTGCCCCTAAGTTGAGATTCCCTTTGAAGTTGGTTCCAGCTTTCAGGGAGCCAAGAAAGATGAATCATTCCAATCCAGTTTCTCCCCCTGCCCCCTTTCAGTAGACCTCAAAATTTAGGACAAATACAAATGGACTTCCTTTCTCATAGTAGAAATTATGAACTTATGTGTGGATAGCAAAGGGAGAGAAAAGGGAAAGAGGTGGGTGAGTGAGAAGCAAGACAGAAAGCCACAAAGACTCTCAAACAAGAATTAATGAAGGTTAGGGAGCTTTTGGGGGTGGTGGGAAAATACAGACTTTAAACCAGGACAAAGAGATTAATCAAGTGGTAAGAAAAACACTGTTAAGTAGCATGAACTGAAAAATGTGAATGACCATTAAACACTTGTGTATCTAACCCAGGTTTTGGGTAATTCTTTTCTACCTAAGAAATATCAGGCTTTGCTCTAAGAGGGTACCATTGCATTCTTCTAAGAAAGTATAAGAAAATATAAATGGTAAGAGAAAGGATTATGCCTGTTGTGTTGCAACTGAAAAGGCAAAACTGGAGGTCTCATCCTGTCAAGGAAGGACTCCCTGCTTCAATCACTACATGTGTTCTTTGATCCTGAACAGCATCTTGATACTCCAGCCTCACACAACAATTTCACAATTTCTATGACCTTCCCTTGGTGAAGAATCCAGACGTGCAGCCTGCCCTGTACCTGTTCCTTTGAAATTCTCCAAAGGCCAAGTGGAACACCCTCTGACCTATTCAGGTGCACCTGCTTCTCTCTTCATGCCAAGTTTTGGGTGGCCAGGAAGGCCTGTTCACTTTCTCTCAGACTGCCCAAGAGACCTTCCAAGTCCTCCAAAGAGTCATTTGCGTTCCTTCATCTGACACCTGCCAAGATCAACTAGCAGGCCTCTTTCTTTGCCCTTCAACAGGTTCCCTAATCAAGTTTTGTCCCTTTAGGATTTCAGCATTAGCAATAACAACAAAATTACAGCTGCATCTGATGACTGCATGGCCTTGCTTCCCTGGCACGTTTCTGCGCTCGCTTTCCGGTGTTCAGACAAGACTGTGTCTGAATCCCGGTTTAAAAAGCCCTTCAAAGCCCATAGCTGGTGAGGTGGTTCAGGGGCAGTGTCCTGATTTAAGCCTCTCCCTGTACTAATCTGACAGGAATGCTGTGAGGACCAAAGGGTAAAGAGTTATAATTGCTTAGTATCATAATTACAGGAGGGCAAAGGGGGTTCTACTGCTTTTTAAAAATTAAAAATGTGTTCAAGTTCAAGAATGCTTCTCTGTTAAATTTACACAGAAAAATAATCTCAGCTCATAACGATGAACAATGACTTAACAGGAAAAATAAATCACAGCCAGAAGGCAGGTCACAGGACTGTGCAGTCAGTAGAAGATATAAAATATAAGAGAAGTTACAATAGGGCCACAATAAACTATCCACATTTGGTGGCCTAAATCACTCTCTCTGTTAACTCCTGTACAACCCAGACATCTTCAAATGTTTCTTCCAGTCACACTTCTGCAAATGCAAGGCCTAAGAAACAATTGCCAGTGATCCATTCTCTTCTCCACCACCTTCCATGAAGAGTGAGGGTGTAACCCAGGGAGAATTCACCCATCTGGCATGAAGGAGTTCAGAAGTCACCTCAGGAATGTTTCATTACAATCGGATTTGCAGACTGTTTATACAGGCACATGCAGCACTCTTCTTTGGATTCCTTGTTTAGGTTAAGGTCCCTGCATGTGAGGCACTGAAGATACAGGTTCCAGGGAGCCATCTCTCCCAGCGGCACTGAACCACCACCTTGTGGTGTCAGGTACACTCAGAGGGCATGATGTTTTTGTTCTCATTTCCCCAAAAGCAAAGGCTGGATCAACAGTTTCTTGGAAGGTCCCAACAGTGAGTAGCCATCAACTCAGACTGAGGAAAGCCCAGTTTGTGCTCAAGTATTGCTTTGTGCCCATAGCTTTAACCTAGAAATTACCAAGTGATATTAAGGTTGGACTTGATGATCTTGGAGGTCTTTTAATGGTTCTATTATATGCCATCATCATCCCCAAAGGGAGGAGTTGTACCAGGCGAGCCCGGCCACTGATCCTGACTAAATCTTTAAAACAGATTGAGACTACCTGGAATTGTGTCAATGAAACAGAATGACCATGCCAAATCAATCCCTTCTCATGGTCTTCCCACAGCAGGAATAACATGCTTTGCTAAGTCATTATTTCCTTCCCTTACCTATAAAAACTGTGCATAAGATTAAGCACCCATGGGATTTGCTCAATACCAAAAGAGGACTGGGACATTCAAGCTATACTCTACAGCAAAATATCAGCAGAGCAAGAGACTGAAATATGCCTTCATTTACATTTCCCATTGTGTAAAACCTCATATGCTGAGTAGCTAGAGGATCAATTCTGTTCAAAAGGCTTTAGGTGACTGATCCTAAAAGGTCCTAATGCTCTTGTTTTTCACCAGCTTCCAAGGAAGTTGTGGTGCTCAGCACCTTATCATAATGATATGGAAAGAGTCATGCATATTCTGATCTTCAAGACTCTAAATTCCAGTTAAAAAGAAAACATAATGAAATTGACACTTTTTTTTTTAATATATGAAATAATAATGAACAAAAAGTACAACTTTCCCAGCTTCAATTCACCTTTTATGTATGTATGGAAGCGTCTTTGTGGGTAGAAGAGCAGGGCTGTACTGGGAAAATGAGTAATTTCCAGCTGGGGCAATGTAAAAATAAAAAATTGTAATCTGATCTAGTGAGTGATATCTCTTCCTTTCTCAAATCAGCATTTGCTGCCAGATATGGGAAAGCTGTGACTCAAATCTGTAAATGCTTCTGTGAAAACACGATGGCTTGCAATAGAATGCACAAGCACTTCCTTACAGCCACCTCTTTAAACATAAGTAGAGAAGGAAGCATGGTCTAGGGGCCACTGAGGCTTTGCAAAACTATCACAAAATTCCACTAGGCCCACAGTGAAGAGCCTACCACAGCCATCTGGCACCATGGGCCTGATGGGTCAGTGATGAACAACAGAAAGAGCAAAGATCATTTAAGACCTCCATAAGCAACCTGACAAACACCAAACTCCCCGCATCCCTGCATTCTAGAGAAAACTGAGATTTTTCAAGACTTGTTTAGAACGAACTGCTAAGAAACAAGAACAACAGGGCAGGATCCTCTGAAATCAGGGTGACTCACAGTGAATCTCAGGGCAAGTTCGTGTGAGCACGTCTGACCAGCTGGAGGAGAACTTGGTTTTCCACAGAGCTAAAAATGCATGAAAAAGTACAGTAGAAGACAATTAAAATGCATCACCACACCACAGCGACACTGTGTTCTTTTAATGGGCTCATTCCTTTAACAGATGTTTGAGCAGTGGGCTGCAGCCTACTATAGCTGAAACCCACAGAAAACGGACGCGGGCATTGTTCAGTTTTTGGAAAGTACTCTGCAGCCTTTTAGAGTTGTGGCATAAATGCAAGCCATACCTGATCCCAACCCCCACGAATAATTAACAGCCAGTGCCAACATCTATTCCAATTCTGATTTACAGTTCTTGTCAGTATAAATACAACTGTCCTTTGCTGTCACAGAGAAGGGTGAACTGCCTTACAAAAACATGCAAACCACCCTGATCTTTTACACAGAACACTGCTGAGTAAAGAATCCTTTAACCATGCCAGTCTGGGAGGCAACAACAAAGGCAACGGACATTTTCTTCTGGGAAGTATTGCATATTTGGACCCTGAATCTTCTTCAAACTTTAAAAATGCTGATGAAATTACTGAGCTCTTTATTATTAAATACCTACAACGAACTTTTGAAAAAAACCTTTGTTTAGACACACAATGCATTTTGCTATGCCTACGGCAATAAGTGACAAAGTATTCTGTTCAACACAGCTCTTAAAAAACTTACAGTCCAGTTTTGAAAATATAAACATTCAAAGGAGTTCCTACCATTCTGTATACTTAGCTAAGCTGAACTTCCTAGAACTTTAGCTCCAAGTACTCAAAGTTAAATGGACAGAAAACAGATAAAGAGTCTGGAGTTATATTCAGAAAAACTGATTCCATCAGTCAGCTTTGCCTTTGATTTCAAGATGCCAGCATTAAATGTGGGATTTCATTCTCTGCTTTCATACTCAGTTCACTGTATGATACATTTTCTGCCTCAGTTTCCCCTTGGCACTAGGGAATAAATTCAGTTGTAAAATAAACTGTTGGTTTTAAGTGATAATATGCCACTGTCTGAAGAAAAAGCCCTAGATCCCTATAACACACTTCAAAGAGGGGAGAAGACTGAAATTCCATCAGCCTTACTAAGAGAGTCGATATCTCAGTAAGATACTGAGAGCCTTAGCAAAAGCCTGTGCCTCTAGTGAGCTTTCTTGCAACTTCTGTTCATATTCTAAGAACCAGGAATCCTTTGGGAAAGGAAAACCAGATCAATATAGAAAAGAAGGACTCTGAAGAGATCTTAAAGAAATCTTATTTGCTGCAAATATTCTGTTGACCATTGAAGCATGAAATGTAAATGTTTTCAGCCAAATCTTTAAAAATACTTATACATTGTAGATCTCCTCAGGGCACTTTGTCCTTTTTAAATCTAATAGCAAGACAGATATACTGCATTAGGTACAGAACACCAGATCAGCATTCCTGCTGAGCAGATGGAGCACAGATGGAGGATGCACCTGACCTCAAAGCTAGAGCAAAAGGAATTGGTATGACTTAAAATGAGTTCTAGTCATTGGGATGTCAAATGTTGCTGCCACCCAGCTCTCTATCCACCACTGCTACAATGCAGCCCGAAATGCTCACAAAGTAGACTTTGAAGTGCTGCGGCTCACAGTGCAAGGTAATGAACCAAATCATAAGTGGTGATGGTTTTCTTGAAAATGTTTGGTAATAAACTGTTACCATTTAGTGGTTGCTTCAAAAGAATGTCAGATATTTGTAGAGTTGGGATGGAGCAGTCAGCTTGGGCAGTAACTTTACTTACCACACTGGTACAAGCTGTCCGCACTCATGAGTCAAAATTCTTAGCTTTTTTACCCACCTGAAGTGAATCTTTCCCCTTTGAACCCTAATGCCATAGCAGAAATTGTACAGCCAGAGAAATCTGGGCTTTCTCACCACCCCCTCATCCCCCATGGCCCCAGGTTCTGGGCTCATTCTCTTCACCTTTTCAGGTACTTGTATAGTCCACACCAAGCACCTCTCAACTTTTGCAGCAATTATCTCTAAAGCACCCTTTATAAATTAGACAGATGTACATACAGGTGGGAAATGGTGATAAAAAAACCTAAGGCTGAGGTCTGCAATGGTATTTTGATTCCTATTTCCCAGGAATTCAAACCAACTTTATCATCCACTTCATCTGCTAAGAAGAGTGGAAGCTCAATTACCTGAATATCATGCAAAAACACTAATAAGTGTTTGGCCAGTCAAAGGTCCAGATTATGTAGGCATGTTTCATTGAACAAACAGGCTATAAAGCACACAATGCAATTTGAGATAAATGGAAATTATTCTTTATCCTAAAACAAAATAAAAATTACTGAACTTGAAGCTTTAAGTGATGCTTGGTCTCTGATCTGCTTATTCTGAAGTGCAAGCTCCGGACTCGGTGTCATTTCCACTATCACTTTCTTGTTTTCTTCTTTCTGTACTACATACCATACGACAGAACATATCATGAAACTGAGTATCATCTGGGTGCATACAACTAGGACGACTTGAGATTTTTCCAATAGAACATATGGCCATTGGAAGATGCCTATTTATCAAAAGTGAAGCACTGAAAATACAACAATTTCAAAGAAATTTTGTTTAGGGAAAGAATTGAATGATCTGCTACAATCAAGTCAATATTGCATCTCAATATTGCACCTTCTAGAGAGTTTTTTATTCAGATGGAATTGCACAATAGAAATTAAAAACAAAAGTAGAAGTCACAACAAATGCAGTAAGTTTTTAATGGACTATCAATTAATTTTTTGGAGTAAAACCAGGGGCCTGAATGCCAGAAAAGAAAGAAAACACACACCAACCCCCCTCCCCTGAACCAACCCATAGAATCCTACAGTGCTCTAAAACCTGAAAACATCTACTTCTGCACACATGCTAAAATAAATAAAAATCAGTTCATCTTTGTTATGCAAATCAGAGTGGGATACTTGGAGATAGGTCTGTATTTCCTAAATGCCACAGAGCTGCAATGTTTGAGGACCATCTGGGGAGTGGCAAGAATAGGAAATAAGAGGGAAGAAATACTGTGGCTTAGAGAGCTGGGTATACAGGTTCTCCTGCCTAAATGCTACATATATAAACTTAAGCACTATCAGTGGAGTCTACTGGAGTCCTATAATAATTTCTACAACAAAGGCTACAATAATTTCTGCAGGGGCATCAGTATGTCTGTGGGCTGGGACGAGAGGGTCCCTTGCACAAGGGAATAAATGGGCTGAGGTTCCACAGTCACTCTGAATTTCTGCCTGACACTACAAGACTGGGTCTGCAAAAAAAGTCTTGCCTTTACTACACAATCAAAGGCTGAGACTGTCCCTCCTGATGTTGATTTCAGCATGGCCCAGGATTCTAAGTGCTGCTGTGCATCAGGGCCAGATGGGTCTGTTTCCCAAAGCACCGCTACTGAGCCCATGCCTCTTTATGCAGAGTTAGCACAAGGATCAAGCTAAGTATTTCAAAACATGGAAGCATGGCAGATACTGTACAGAAATATAAACTGAGGTTAAACTCCACTAGCTAACTATCAAATCTCCTTCTTGATAGTATGCTAAGCCTCCAGTCCTGCATTTGTCTAACCAGAATGGCTCTTGAAGAAGAAACATTACATTCTGCTCTGACTCCATGGGGGGGAGACCCATCATTCCCATAGCAATCAGAAAATGAAAGACATATGAGGACATAGTTCAGGCATGAGAAAACCTTACCCTAATTGCTGATTACTAAAGTACCATAATGTGCTAGAGAAGAAAGGATTCCTGAGAACATCAGGACAGGACATTAGCAGATTAATATTAATCTCTAGAGTTCCAGATTCATTTCCTGTCCATGCTAATGTCCTCCTGATTACTGCAGAAAACAATCACACAAAAAAGTTCAATTATAAACATGAGAAGAGACTTAAAATATTAACATTTTTGAAGCTTTCAATGAAATATGTATAATTAAATGAAAACCTAGGCTAATGCAATGTTAAAGTTGAGACTTTAATTGTGTAAAGGTCATGGAGTCTAGCATCAAAATTCATCAGTACACTTAATCATACTGGGTCAAATTCTGCTCTCAGTTGCACTGGCACAAACTTAGAATATCTTTATTTTATTAAGCAGAGTTGTTTTATTGCCGTGCTACATCAGCGTGCATAAATGCTAGAACTCCCTCACAATGTATGCAATACACAAAACATTACATGTGTATTAAAAGGCACACTGCAGACATGAGACAAAGCATAGTTGAATTTAATTATAGTCTATGCAAAAGTTCAATGAGAAAAAAAAAAAGGAAGAAAAAGGCACTACCTTTTCAATTGTGCAAGACTTTATCTCTAGTCAAATTATTTCACATTGTCCAGGACAGTATGATGAAAAATTGTTTTCCATGCCTTCAAGACAGCAGAAGTATATTCCCTGTAGTGTTGCACAAGCAATATTGGAATCTTCACACTGAGTTAGCATCACTGCACAACTAAAGACGTATATTCAAAAGATGGCCTCATTTTGTCTATCTAACCTTGCACTGTGTAGTTAGACTTGCATATGCACTGTCAACTATCCACCAGAACCACAAGGGATTGAGCTGCTGTTTTCCTGCAGAGAAAAATGTGCTGAACCCCAAAACATTTTGCACCCATAAACAGACTTTTTGTGAGCTAGGTGCAGCAAGCAAGTGTGCTTGCCTGCACAAAACTGCATTTGAACAAACCTTGCTTGAAGTTCATATAAAAATCTGGTATAAAATGTCCTCATTCTCTTTTAAAAGACAACATAATTTAAAACAGGGGAAAACAGAATAATAATGTACTTTATTGGAATAAGTAGGTCATCAAAAAATAAATGCGCCTACGTTTATTGGAACGTCTAGTCCTCATAAATGGCTTAATGGATTTTTTTCAAACTTACTGAAACATTATTCACCTCTGAGCTTAGAACAAGCTTGAGAAATTTCAGCCAAAAAGGTAATTGTTTCAGAAAGTTATAAACCACCAAAGATAGGAGGCTTGCAATAAAAGTGCTGTCTCAACCATAACTACAATAAATACAGCTAATGAATAAATATGGTCTGGCAAGAACAAATAAAATATGAAGAGTCTAATGTGGCCTGCACGAAATGCAGGAAGGCAATTGAGTGAGTAAATGTCAAATGAAGGATGATCCTGTCTTCTGAAGAATTCATCTCAGTGCAAGATTCAGTGAAGGACCTCAGGACCCAAAAGCAAGATAGCTGCATTCTGAAGTGAAGGAAAACCTCTCCTCATGTATTAACAGCAGCTGTCCCCAAACCCTGCAAGCAATAATGATGCATCAAAGGTCACATATTACTACAACTGCCTGCACTGGTGATCTCTAGCTGAAACACTGACAAGACCCTACCTTCTTTCTCTTCCACGACTTCCTGTGCTCAAACAGTACCAACCTACAAAAACACCCAGATATTGCCTTTCCAGTGGCAACTCTTTCTGTGGCAACCCTATAACTTAACTCCTGTCTCAGTCATCTTGGCTATCTGAAGTATGATTATGTGTACACATCACATCTTCACGCTCCAGAGCTGTCCAGACAGGCAGACTCAGGCACTGCATTCAAATAACATCATCATCTTACAACGCAGTCACAAGCCCCTGTTTATATACATGCAGGTGCAGTCTCAAAAACCCCTTATAAAAGGGTGAAATTATTTTAAACTGGATTCACATTTCCACTGTAAATAACCAGAAGGCGTGCATTCCCTAGTGCCATCGAGATACCATCAAAATTTTCTTCTACCAATCCTTCTTGAAAAATATAGTGCAGAAATCTGGGGAAAAAACCAGCTAATCTTACATCACTTGGATTCAAGATACATAGATAGAACATTATAAGAAAAGCTTCAAAACAACCACTGATTCTCTTGAAATCCAGCCATATCCATACTTCAGCATGACCTTTTTGGTTCAGTTGTGGAATGTGATACTTCAATTAAAATGTCGTTTTCCACGTCCTAAGGCATCTTGTGAGGAGGATTTGGCAACTGACAGACATGTTGTTTATTCCTCAACTGCCTAGATGTTAAAAACTTCTCCACCAAAATAAACTAACAAAATCAAACAAATTCCCAATTGTGATCAACTATAACAAGTTGTTCAACTTGAGGAAATACTAAGTGAAAAGGAATTAGAACTCCATTTCACAGCTGATGCTTTCCAGATAGTGAAGTCAAGGGAGAATTCTGCTGAACTTCACAGAACGCATGAAAAGGAAAGAAGGTACATGACAAAATAACCTACAATCGCCTTAACGAATGCTGCACTTGTAAACAGGGGCACATATACTGAAACATTAAACCAATAATTTAGTTCAATCAAGCTCCTCCTCAAATCGTACATCTAAGCAAACGTTGCAGGTGTTTTACTAGCTAAAAATCCACGACTGTCTCATTTTGTAATTCATTCTGCCATACTCTTTGCATAGAATACCACCTCCATCTCCCTCTGAAAAACTTGCATTGGGAGTTGCCAGAGAACTAAACTAGCTCTGGCAAACAAAGTCTAGGAAGAAATGTAGTTCAACGTTTGTGTTGTCACCACAACTTTTCAAATAAAAGGTTCCCAAAACCTATTTCTTGCTATTTTTAGGGGTTCTGAATTATCATTAATCCGATTTAAGGCACAGGGAAGTTGATATGAATTTCTCTATCAACCCAACATTTTTTTAATGTGGTCGTTCTGGAAAATATGATTAAATAAAGAGATATATATGAAACCATGGTATGTTATTCCATCTTTTAACTATTTCTTATAGCATGCCATTTGAAGCACTTCCAAAACTCTTTACAAGTTATGAAAACTTCCAAATTCTTGCAAAATGTCAAGTGTGTTGAATTCCTTCCTGTGTAACTGCAAATATTCTATTGCTACTTGACATTGGTGTTTTTCTGGAAAATCTCTGTACTTTTTCCTTGGTTCACCAGAGTAAAGGTATCTGTGGCTTTGCAATTTGCAGATTCAGGTTTGTCTCAGGTTTTCCTTTAGATGTTTTACGATTCAAAAACCCCAAAGAATGAAACCTGTTACAAGGAGTGACATTTCCAATTCATTTCGTTTAAAAATCTGTGTTTGAAATTTTAGAATAACAACACCCCTACAGAAATACTTAACCACACACAGGGATAAAGCTCTTACTTACATGAATTATCACAAACAAAGGGCTGGATATCTTGCAAGTATAACTTAGCATGTTTCAACTAAGATCTAAATAATCATACTGATTTTACAACATCTAAAAATGTGGCCAGACATTCTTTTGGCTAGTCGATATGCTATTTCAACAGCTTGGTGTTCTAACATTTCCTTCTTGCTTGATACTTAGAGCCATCTTTTCTCTATCAGTGTCACTAGATGTACCATTTGGAAGCACATCATAGTCAAAACATAACATAAAGGAGAGCTTTTCTCTGCGCCTGGCCTGGTGACGTAGGTATCTTCTTCTGAGAGGCTGTTGATCAAGCCAAGCTATGCTGACTGTTGAATGACTGAAGTTCATGTTGCAGCTGATGTATCTGCTCGGGATTTCAGTGGGAATGCAAAGCCCACACCAAGCATGCCATCCTTCAAATCCATCTCATCCCTGCTCAGCAAACACAGCACAATGACAACACTGCGGCTCTCAGTGCAACGCTCATTGTACAGGGTTTTTCTACCCCTTACAAAGTCGCTTGAAATGCCCTATTTTTTGAGCTCCCTCTTATTTACACCCTCTTCTCAATCCTTACGTACTTCTCTGTACTTTGAAAGAAGCAGACTGGGGCTGTATCACCCCCTCACATGCTTCATACAGGAGAAGCCTACATGGCACTCACAACGCTGGTGGGTGAGCAGGCAAGCCTTGGAGGTGGCAACAAAGATCTTTAGAGAAATTGTTATAATCAAACATAACTGCAGGCAGCAACCAGAATTTTAAAAGGCATCCAGTGCCAAAGGAACGCCCTTAACCTGCTAATGCGGTCTTGAAAATACCTTCAGGCAATCAGTGACATCTTTAAACATCTAAATGCTTTTGATAATCTGGCATCCAACAATTAGATCCCTCCATTGCAGAGTTTCTGTAAATGGGAAAAGTGACAACAGTATGAATGTGTTGCCAAACACAACATATAAAACACTGCTGGAAGGGCTGACACTCATCTCTCATCCTGAATATCGAGGTACGATCCAGAGAGACTACACTGTCCATCATGCAGCAGTCCCCTATCTGGTTCTAGGTATCAGATCATCCCTCTATGCCACAGAAATAACTGCAATCTATTTTATTTTTGTATAAAGCATGAGTGTCTCTGAAGCTCTAGACATTATTTGCCCGAGGCAAAATTTCCATTTACTTCAAGGATTCAGAAATTATTGTTCATTTACTTTAGTATTGTTCATTTACTTTATTAAAGCATTTGTTCCAGTTTCAAAATATAGCAAATCTGAGAATTAAGAAACATGTCTAGTCAGTCAGATGTCTGCTATCACCAAAAATTGGGTTGGCAGGCCATTTTGAACCCCTGTTTTATGGAAAAAAAATCACTGTTCAGGAAATCATTTGCCTTAGCAAATAATGTTTACCATTCAAAGGATCTAAATAGGTTTTCCAAAAACAACAACAATAAAAAAAAAGACAAAGCCTAAAAACGACGATTAGGTCAGATAAGCAAATGGTTAAACTTAGTCAGAAATAAGGGTTGCTCTCCACTTTAATTTGATTTTGCTCTCTACAAAAGAGCACAAAGCTCTTCTCTTACAGAGAGCTAAATACCAGCTATTTCTGAAGCATTTATTTGAGTGAAGGAAGGGTTCAGGAGAGCTTTCTTCTCTGAACCTCTTTATTTATCCAACTGGGATCAGGTAAAACAGTGTCATTAGCACTTGCTCGGCTCAAAAGTCCTGGGTGCATCGTGCCCACTGGCATCTCCGGACTCCCAAGGGGGATGACTGTCTGTTGCAGAGCAATGCCAGCCTCCTATTCCCCCGCTCCTGCTGGCACCCTCAGGCAAGCATCTGGGAGCGTACGCTGCCCCTCTCTGAAGCAGGTGCAAGGAATGGTAGTCAGCGTGTTTGCTCCCCATGAGCCTGCTGCAGGCAGACAGAAAAGCCTGGAAATCCCTCCAGTAACCCTCCCGGGGGAGAATGAGAATTTAGCCAAGTGCACTTAAGACCAAAATTGTTGCAGAAAGGAGACACATACACTTGTTAAAATCCGTCTGTAACGTTCCCTTCCATCCTCCCCTTACTGTGGACCGATCTGGATTTCTAAAGAGTATAATTATGTCTTGCACAATGATTATGAGCTTTGGGAGCTCTCAGAGAAAATTTCCTCACTGCACATGTGGCCATTGGCTGACATACCAAACACATATCACTCTATTTTTCAATTTTTTTTTTAAACTCTGAATTTTGCTGAGAGAGGGAGGCCAAAAAGAAAAGACAGAAACCCAAGCCCAGAGCCAGGTTCTGCACTATGCTGGTGAGTCCTGAAAGCCAAAGGGAAGAGTCATTAGAATGGCCTTTGTTTCCACACACTGCCTCTGCTTGCCTTCCCAGTACCAACAGCAGGGCGTCTAATCTGTCTGCACATTATCAACAGACCTTATACCAAGAATTGACAAATTCTTGATTTGCCCCACTCACTTTATGTTTTCCTTTAACTGCCATATGAAATAGATTCTACCTTGCCTGAAGCAGACGCTCAGAATTCACTGTATGCTCATGCAGTGACATCGAGGTTTACAATCATTGTCAAGCTACCTGGAAGCTTTAAAAAAACCCCACTGACTGTAAAAATGTTAACAGCAAAAATTACTTTAATACACTAATTCTCCTTTCTCAATGCATCACTGATGGGCTGGACATCAACTTTGCCAATGGGAGATGCCTTTGTACTGAGTACAATTAATGTCTTTATTAAAAAAAAATCTTTCCTAAATGAGAGAACACATTGTCCACTCATGTGAAAATGGCACCACTATTTATCACAAATGATACAGCCAGTCAAGAATAAAAGAAATTATTTCACCTGCATGCTGTGAAAATTTCAAGGCACCTGCACTTGGTAAAATGGAAGGCACGTAAGAACAGCATCAGTCAGCTTGTATGGCTCAGGGTAATGGACATGATCCTTTTTCCCATCCCAGTCACCATCTTTCCCATTTCCAAAGGGCCTCCAAAGACGAAAATGAATTTGACAATCATTTTGCAAGGCAAACTGATCCTGATTCTTCCAGTCACTTTGTAATTCACTGCAGATGGTAAGAGTGAGATGTTTACTGGCTGGCAGGTAATGAGCCTCGTTGCAGATAATAGTGATGGACGGGCAATCTTGCCTGCTGACAAGGAGGCAACTCAACATGGGCACATGGCATTCATCCATGACTTCATGTAAAAGGATAGCTGTGACAACATACACAGGTTATAAACCACCCTCCTCTGTTAATGTCAGCATGCAGCCATACTTAAGCCTTTCCAGTTCACATTTAAGTAGCGTAGAATTGATCCTGATTGTCCATGAAAGCAGAACAGTCAGATTTGTGACCTAATGTTTACTCTTCTATAAGAAGAAACTCGATCTGTTTAAACATCCAGATATTCCCTCTTCCCAGGTAATGCCATTCATCACAGCTGTCAGTGCTTCTTTAAAAGAGAAATGACCCTCAGGCATAGTATAAAACTCTGTGGAAGAACTATGTACACCTTTGCCAAAAGACGAAATAGTTCCTGGTTTTTTTCACTGGGCTTGTATACACTTTGTGAAAGGCCTACACACACTGAATTATAAATCAGTATTTCCATTTCCATCCCCACCCCCATATAAAGCAACTCATATTAAGACCTACACACTGCCCTGTTTTTTTTTTAATCTCAGACATAAGGGTAGTGGATTTGGACAAGCTCAGCCATTTGATGAGATAAACTTGAGCAGCTGGTTCCAAGGAAAAACCAGAGTAATTCCGAAATGCAACAGAAGATAACAGAAAAGCTCTAACTCCATTTTTGCTCCTTGTAACTTGATGAAGTAAAGATAAAAAAACCATACGTTCAACCAAATATCACCAATGTCTTTTGCTTCACCAGAATAAATTCCTCCTGAAGAAACAGGCCATGGCTAAATCCATAAAATATACTTTAAAAATGTATTTGTTTATATATATATTTAAATATATACACATTTAAGCATCGATATTGCTATTCCACAGATAGGCATTTGGTCTTCGTTTTCCTGTTCTGAATCTAATATCCCTTCCCTCCTTCCCTGGTGAAATCTGGTCATTTGTACTGTACCTGGGCTTCAAGACGTGATAAACGATCCCAGTGCTATGCAAGTTTCATCCAAAACCTGTCTCTTCATAGATTCATTCCACATATTCTCTTTACTTTAAAGACTCATGTGATCATCGCTTTGATCCTTTCTCCCTCAGCTCTATTAGGGGCACCATCTCTTCAGGGCTTGCAGCTTATAAAAAGGCCACCATATTTTGATATGCCTTTGATGTTGTCTTCCAAAGTATCTTTGATTTTTAAGTTCTGTTCAACTCTTTCACCATTAACCTTGATTTCACTTAGGAATTAATGGATCTATAGTTTTATTGGAAGGCTAATTTAGAAATTCTGTTTTCTCTGGCACTATTTTCCCTCTCTTAGCTGGGAAAGTAGGTAAAACAACACAAAAAACCTGACCAGTGTTTGACAAAAACCCCCAAAACTATAGATAAGCTAATACCTTTCTTGAGTCTTAAGTTATGCTTACTGAGCAACTCTCTTACAGAATCATTAAGCTGTCAGCAAATGAAGTGGTTCTCCAGGATGATAATGAGCCACACAGACCTTCCATAAGGCCACTGGTGGCTGAGAGCTGTTACTAATGGATGACTACTCAGAAGGACTGTGGTCTCAGTCCTGTGCATGGAGACTGTCTCCCCCACACAGGACACTTGCATTTCCCCTTCCTTTGACACTCAACAAAGATGCTGAAGCTGAAAAGGCCAATGAAACTATATAATTTGAAGCAAACTAAACATAGAGCAGCAAAACACATTCTCAAAAGGAGAAACTGGTGCTGCCTTTCAAGTCTCTTTAGTCGGTATTTTTAATTTTTAGCTTATGATATTTGAGATTTATTCCCCCTCCTCAGGCACCACTAAGTGCGACTGAAGATTCATTTTTGCTGGTATAAAGAGACAGATGAAGGCTAAAACCAGGTCAGCCATACATGCATGCACAACCCCCCCGGATTTATTTATACACCCTCACTACATTCAGGTGACATTCAGATACATTTCAGGTTCTTGAAAAAAACTCAGCTCCATCTATGGAAGCTGTATCTCAGTGTGCCTTTCCTTTATTTAAAACTATCCTGCTTTTCCTCCACGACACTGTTTATTTCCTATTCTTTAGGGGAACAACTTAGAAGACTTTATTGCCTCTCCTCACTTAAATAAAACTGCTTCTGATGAACACATGTAGTCCTCGCAGCAGCTGGCATGGGCATGCCCATCCTTTTCAGTAACTGCATAGGGCCATCACTGCAGCCTGTTGCCCTTGCTAAGGCACCACCAGCACAGTTTAAGGGTTCCTTCCCAAGAGCACTCATAACGCCACCACAATAATCATTCTGGGCTAACACTCTAACACCTAACCCTGGGGACACCCGGAGCTTCTGGTAAGACACTCCGATGAGAGAATCCAAATGCAGCTCATCAGATACGTGCCCTTTCCAATGATCCTTCCTATCACTCATCGCACTTGCTATCTAAAACATCTTTGGCACAAAAGCACAGGCTGGGCGCTACATGACCCACTCACAGCACTTCTCACCCTCCGCCGCCGAAGCGCACAGTCTCAACGTTGTAGCTGGAGAGTCCCACACGGGGCTCCCTGCCCAGCCCCATGGCCCGGCACAGTTCCTACTGTATCACGCCTTTCCCAGAATCTTAGCCCCGCTGGAAAGCATTCAGCATTGAGAGGACCCATCTTTATGCTGATAACACTAAAATATAAAATAATGCCAACAGCTGGTGCTACAAATGGCTTTTAAAAACGATGTTCATTCACTAAAATTCCTCTTGCTACTTTTGACATGAAACACGCAGTCTCTAATTATTCTGATCAAGACGGTGAAATACAAAAACAAACTTTAATTGTGTTTAACAGATATTTAATCAGGACTCACTGAACTACAGATTAAAGCTGAAATTCATAAACCATAATTACCCAATTGTCGCAAGCTTTTTGGTCCACATTCTGCTTCCGTCTGGGCGTCTGGCACTTTGCCCCGAATTTCTTTTAGTGTCTTCTCAGTTTCATTGCTGTTCATGTTTTCCAGCAGAGATTTAGCACAGATTATAAAATATCTGTTCTTGGCAACTTTATTAGTTGTTTTTTTCTTAAAAACATTATATCCCACCTATCCCCATTCCGAGGCTGAATGAACAGGCGTACACCATGGGTTATTTCTTGTCATAAGCTGTCCTTTCCACCTGCCAGGGCCCATGGCATTCACCTATCCTACTCAGGTTCTGATTCCCTGACCACTGCCATGCTACCAGAGCATCATCCAGATATTGCTTTGAGTATGCCATCCAACATACCCACCATGAATTACTCCTTCCTTTCTCCAAAGGCAGAAGTGGGTGCGATATGTTTTCCTGTTTTGGTAGGGGCTTTTTTATGTGACTGATGGCCTCTGCTTATATTTAAGAAGACATAGTGAAAAAAATACCCTTCCCATAGGAAGCAGGGAGCAGTAAGGTATGCACTAACCACCAGGCCCTCAGGGAATTAACTGCACGGGTTCAGACTGACTCCCAAGAAAATTACAGATTGTCCTTTAGCATGGAGAGGCTGATTGTGCCAGAGAAGCACAGCTGTTGACAGCAGATTTCTGAGAGGACCTCAGTACACTTTCTGCAAGTTAGATGGGCACTCTCAAGGCAAGGATTCTGCCCCCAGGAAGCATTCTCAGGACCTTGTAAGAGAAGCTTATGTGGCCTTTCAGACACAGGAAAAACAAACTGCAGGTCAAAGTGGCGAACAACCAAGACGTTTCACCTTATCAGAATGGTGAAGGAGGTTCCCATGATGGCACCAGGCCCACACACCCAGCCTGCTCAGCTGTGGGGAAACAGAACTCCTGTCGGCCTTAATGCCTCAGAAATTTGAGGCATGAGACAAGATGGAGGGAGAAATGGAAAAGATGACATTGTGGAAGATGGGATCTCAGCTCTCTGTTGAAGATAGGAAAAAGAGTGAACTTGACTGAACGACAGGATGGCGTTCCATGCGTACCTTCTATTGCTTTTTCTTTTAAGAGCTGGAGTATTCTTGAAGCATTCTGAGTCTGGGTGAAGATGTATCGAACCACATACTGAGGTTCTGCCAGAGGTATTTGTCCTTTATGGTCATTCAAAAAGTTAAAAGAATTTCCTGACAAGAAGTATGAGAGTACAGGCTAAACCTTTACTTATTTCTTTGGACCTGTTCTTAGCTAACATATAAAACATACAGCCTTTATTCCTTTTTTTGCATATTTCATACATTTTTCATCATCGAAAATAGTATCTTCACGCATTTATTTCTATCATGGTCATAATGCCCTATCTCCACTTCCACTTCTTTTAAGAGTCAGGCACTGAACAAGTCACATACCTTCCTCATCAGTTCTTTCAGAGCAAGTCGTAAACGAGAAGCAGTGTACCACCTTAGTAGTCTCTGCTGCACGTATATGAAACTGCTTTTTTGTTTGCTTTTGAAACCTCCTTAGAAGCTTTCGTGACTTGACGGTCTCTGCAAGAACCTGAATCTCACATTTCACAGCAATCAGATACCAGCATGTGAACACCGAGAGACAAGGAGAAGTATGCCATTTTTCTGTTTCTTTTCCTACATAAGAGAGATTTGATTCTTTTTTGGACAGTCACACAGTCCGAAGCCCAGTCACAGTTAGGTCTTTGCATCCTATGCTGAAGTCTGACGAGAGCACAGGATGGTTGATGACTTGCCATACAAGGCAAACCTGATTTTTCACAGAGAAATTGTTTTCCAGTTTGGCACAATTGTTTGTCCAAGGGTTTCAAACTCCGCATTTAAACAGTGATAAAGAAATTGCTATCCAGTGTTAGTGTCATTCTTCATTCAGACTGTTCCTCTGAAAATAGCCTACAGCCTTTGAGATGCAAAATGTATTGTTTTAATGTAGTCAAGGTCCCTGCTTGCTACATTGCTAAATCTATTTAGCAGGTTCTTCTTGCTATAATCTGTCCCCAGACCTGAGGAAGCTCAGTGATTTTAAGTGTTTTAAGCTAATGATAATGGTTAGTGCTGAGAACAGATGTACCTGGCTGTGGTGTGATCTATTCTATTAGGCTGTTAGGAGCTGTGTATTCATACTGACTTAACATTTTATGTCTATTTTCAAGGTGTGATGGCTGCATGGGGTGTAGTCAGGTTTTTATCCCCTGACATATGATGCATCATCGTATTTGTACTTTTGATACATGGTGACTGCACAGAGAGATGAAGAACCTGTGCATGTTTGTTTTCATGCCTTCCTAAGACTTTGTATGTCTATTTTTGCTGTCCACTGGCAGGATTATGGGAAGCAGTAATATATACCTGTATTCACACTAGACCATAACCCTGGAAATGGCTGCACAGATTAGAGGTGCATGCAGAGGGCTTGATGACTATGCTACGTATCACAGAAGTTTACTTTCCCTGGTGTGAAGGCATTGTGCATGACTGAATTCCCTATAATTGGTGGCTGCAGAGGAAACATGCCAAATAGACTGCTTTACTATTCTTCTCTACCCGTAACACAAGAGTGTAAAACTCTTCAGCCATATCAATAAATGGTGCTTCACTTCCTTTTAGCACAATGAAGTGAAATTTCTGCTGAGAATTATTTTGCTGATCATATTGCAGCCTTGGTCTTGCCATTCACAAACATCTGCTATTGCCACCCTCTGGGGACAATGCACTAGTTGGGCTGTGCTGTAGAGGAGGTCTTGCATCTTAAGGCCTCACCACAGTCTTCCAACACACCAGCAAACGCTTTCTACTTACATGGACTATACCACTGATGTTCTGTCAGTAGGAAGTAACAGAATTAAGCTCTTGCAGAATAAATGCGACCTTAACTAGTCCATGTTATCACAGTGCAACAGGAGACATGTCTCCTGAAAATGAATGCAGTCTCCTTGAACAAATCTTATGCATGCAACCTCTTGCTGGTGAGAACTTAAAAAGCAGACACAAGGGAAAAACCATGTGGGCCTCTAGTAGAGACACCATCTCCACACTGACTAAATGAGTGTAAATTTTAAAGCAACAAACCAACAAGGTGAAAATCCAAACCCATTTAAACAACTATAATCATGGACAGGTTGAGAGATATGCCAGCAAAGGACAAGACACTAGATCTCAACAGAGACTTTTAAATTACTTATCCTGATCTGGAAGGATTAACTGAAGGTGTCAGAGTGCAGCTCTGGACCAGGACACCACCAGTTCAAGTTCTGAACCCTACTTTGAGCACTTCTTGGGCTACAGGGCAGTACAGTGATGTGCTGCAATGCTAGAAACAAGAGGTTACAGAGTTAAATTCAGAAGCCTAATTTTCTCTGATGGTTTGGCCAACTTGACTAAAGGAGAGCCAATTAAATGGCAGGCAATGGAAGCTTAATTCTACAGCTTCACATCTCTCAATCAAAGAATGACAGCAGTACCATAAATTTAATTTTCATTGTAATCCAAAGACCAGTTACTCAGATGTAACTGATATACATTCTCTCCAATGCCTAAACCATGTCCAGGGCTCTTTGTCTCTTCGGAAGTGGAAATGCATTCTTATGAAAACATTACATGCTAAATACCTAAGATATTGCTTCATAAAGCAGACAACTTTACTATGAAAAGAAATAATATAATCTAATTCTCACCTTTGAAGTTCTGCCTACATACGAATTTCTCTTTTTTATTTTTTCCCTCCTGTAACCCCATTTCCTTCCTTAGTCCATCTACAACAGAAGTCAATTTACCCTACACAGCCCCTCAGAACATGTGCTACAAACATCCTCCCTTTTCCCAAATCGTTCTTTCCCCTGACAGGACTTTATACAGATGCATAGGGGGAAAAGGCCCAGTATCTGACATTTACTAAGAATCTCAAAGAGAATACACACAAAGTGCATTAAGATTTTCTCCCTGGTACTTAGAAGGGAGTGAATGCTGTTTGTCCAATGCTAGGGGATTGGTCTGTATCTGAAAGTGGGATCTCTGTTTTTGCAGCTGGCACAGCCATTTTGCTCTTACATTTTACATTCCACCTAATAAGGTTCATTTTTTGGCCTGGGAAGAAAGTATCTTCACTTGAAATCATGACTGTGGAATAGAGTATTCCTCAATAAAAAAAAGAAAACAACTTAAGTGGCAGTAAGCTGGTATCTCACACACTGGAACACGATACTGTACCGGCTATGCTTGGCTCACATTTATAAGGCATATTTCTCAGCTATGATGTTGAGACATTTCTATGGCTTTGGTTTTAAATGCAAATTGCTGTCAATAGATTTTAAACTGAAGTTCATGAGGCAAAATACAATAGCTAAGCTCTAAAAATGATTCCTTACCTTACATCACTCTAGTCATTCTACTCACCTCCCATTTGTTTTCATGGTGTACACATGTTATTTGTATATACTAGGCAGTGGGTCTTTGCAAGAGGCAGCCTGGACTCAGCCAGTGGGGCCTTTTAAACTTCAAGTAACAACAGTGACAAGAAGTATCCCCTGGAAACTGCAAAATTCATGACCATAACTTTGCAGGCAAGGAGAATAGCAGATTCCAAGATGATTCAGGTATTTATTCAGATATTGGAAATACATGTGGAAAAACCCCTCAAGTTTCCAACACAAACCAGCCACTGGGGTCCTTCTGGCATTGATCACTGCTGGGCTGCTCGATCCTGATGTTTAGATATATCACAGGGGGCTGTGTAGGACTGTGCGCAAGGCTGGGGAAGGGGCACAGAGCCCATTGCCAGCAGTAGCAGTATGACTGAGCACACCACTGCTCTCCTTCACAGAGCCACTGAAGCAGTGCTCTTTGCCTGGCCAACCCTGGTCTCCTCCATCCTTGCCGCTGCCTTCATCCTGCGCGACCACTTTGGGCATTTTGGGTAGACCAGCAGCTAAAAAGACATGCGGGGACAGGGTGAGAGGAGCAGGCAAGGAGTTGAGGGGGTTGCTGAATGACAGGAGGCCTCAAGGCAAAATCAAAAGACACACAGAAGCACCGTGCTACACCTCCTAGCACAGAGCCCCTGCAAGGCAGCGGTTTCACCAGCACAGACAGGCAAAGGACTGAGTTTCTTCTCCCCACAAGGACCACAGTCCACAGAGGAGGAGTGAGGAGCATAGGGCACAACAAGGGCAACAGAAGAGACATGAGACAGACAGCTGCTTTCTGCGCTGAGGTCTCCAATGTGAGAGGGCAAATACTTCTCAGTTTCTCTAAGTGCCATTAGACATGAGTTCTCACCAGCAGGCAGTGAGACCAGAACTCCTCGCACACTGACAGGGACAAGTGGCAAAGCTGGCACCGCCTCCAGCTGAATCAAGACCTGGCCACAAATGACAAACATTCACTGTGTGGCATCATGGTCCAGAACTAGACTGAACTGGACTAACTCCATACAGGGGAGGGAAGGGTGAGGGGGCCTAAGAGAAGATGGTGATACACCCACAGTGTAGGACAGGGAGGATGATGCTATTCTGTCAAGCAAACAGCAATAGTTTATTTAACCTGAAAGGAAATGTGAAGATGTCAAAAACATATTTTGACATGAAGCAGAAAGGAAAGCATTCATTAATTTCTAATAACGGTCTTTATCTTTGTAACAACCCTTATAAACTGACCAGAGTTATCATTTGTATTATGCTTTGTCAACTCAACGCTCCTCAACACTCTGAAAAAACGTCTTACAAGGCAGGAGAGAAATCCCTAATTATTAAAAACAACCCTAAGCTGTGCTTTCAGGTTTTGATTTGGATCCAGTACCAACAACAGAAACCTTTCAACAGAAGGCAGCAAGGACTTCTCAGGGAAAAGCTCAGAACACACATTTCCAGTAAAAGCTGGCCTTTCTTTCCCCTCCTCCCAATCTCCTTATTCCCAAAAGATACCAAGAAAACACAAGATTGCTGGGATTTCTATAAGAAGATTTGGCAGGTTTTTCATATTTGTTTAGACTGTAAGATATAATTTGAATTTGGGTCTTGCCTCTCTCTCTCTCTCTCTCTAAGAAAAAGAATGAGTTATTTGTTCTCTGAATAAGTATTTGTTATTAGTGGATCAGACATGGATAAGGTATATTATTACAACCATGTTTGTTAGGTATGATTTACATTGTTTGCTGCATATCATCTTAGACTGTCTTTAATTTTGTTATACTTTAGGGGGTTTTTGTTTGGGTTTATGCATTTAGTCACAGTTGGTTGTGTTTTGAACTTTGAAAAAAATTAATACAAAGGAAATTAAAAAAAGAAAAAGAAAATATTTTCAAAATGATGTGGAAATCAAATCTATCCCTGAGTAATTTGATTTGTAGGAAATGGAGAGCAAAGCATTACAAAGCATTATAAACAGAATGCCTTGAAGTGCATCATAATTACTTACATGTGCAAATACATTGTCTAGATTTAGGAATTCAGTTAATAATAGTCATAGTAATTCTATGCCCTTACACAAGGTCTTTCATCCAAGCTTCTCCAGGTTTGCATAAGTGATTATTAACTAATGCTTGGATACCCAGGAGTACTCTGCTGCCCATAAGGATGGAGAAACAGGGGCAAAAGCTCTCCAGGGTCAAGGACAAATTACCACTTGCTTTCCAGGTAGGAGAGAGCTGCAGATAATGGTCTTCTAAAAACAGGTGGATCAGAGATTCAGAAGTTTGTAGCTGATCTAACGTTTCTGCAATTTAATGGTTCTGTAAGAATGAAGGAATGCAACAAATGGGCATCTTAGATCTTCTATTCTGGGGAGTGTAGAGGTTGGAAATTGATGTAAATCAGATCCATGGCTGATCCTTGGTGGAACGCTGGTATATGCAAAAATATACCATTATTGTGTATCAAATAACAAAGATTAACAAATTTGTCTTGTTTGGAACTCTTTACCAGTGTGAATGGCTTTCCTCTGAGACTCCACAAATGGTTTTCAGACTAAGGGCACCCTATGAAGTTCAGCTGTTATAGAAAATCCCAAACACCAATTTCATGCTTGTAGACTACCCTTACATTGATACCTTAAGTTTTAAGATACCTGAAACTCAACAAAAATCTGAGCATGCCACATTACCCAAAAGCTTTTCCACAATTCCAGACCATGAAAAAATGTTGGATTTTATACTCTTCTATTGTTTAATTCCATGCCACTGCCTAAGTGTACACCCGCATCGCTTTCATTCACAACCCACAAGAGGAACCCATGGTTTCTGCAGCCCAGGCCCTTTCCTCCTTGCCAGCCAACACTCCATCCTTTACCAGATTGTATGTTTTCATGCTTCAGTAGATGACCAAAATCCAAAGCTGCCAAATTATTTCTGCTGTTTCATTTAGCCATGCAACAATTCTAATGCTTTAAACTACTACCTGCTGAAATGGCAATAAGTTCTGCACTGCAGTTACTGACCCACACAGATACACAACTGCCTGTTCGAAGGATTTGACATTAACACATCCCATTTTCTTTCAGCCTACATTTCTGTGCTCCGTGTAGCTGTGACAAGAAAGCGTTTCTCCATACATTTCCATTACCTGTTATGCTTTACACTAATAAAAACACTGGATATTATTTATTTGTCTGGCTGACTGACAAAGCCAGGCATCAAAGCATCATTCGGTGTCAAATACTTCAACGCTCTAATCTTTCAGAACTTGTAAAGCAATCTCTTACCGCGCTTTGTGGGCTGTGAGATCACCCTGACAAACTGTGATAATGTTGGCAATCTCCAAATGGGTGTTCATTTGCAATCTTACTACAGAGGAATTGCTATGTTTCCAAATTTGAGGGCTTGACATAATCTGTCTTCACAAAGCTATCAGGGTCTGTCATAAGGCTGTCTGTGACCCAGGGATTTTATGGGGTCAATATCTATCCCCAGTGCAACTTCATTGCAAGCAGTGGAATTACCTAGAGTACGACTTTCTCTATTTGCTTTCTTTCTCTTTATTTAAAATACTCATTCTTTGTATTTTTTTTTTCAGTGTGCAAACAGCATCTACTAATAACATCTGAGCCAGGTAGGTGATATTTCTCCTCCAAATCGTGGCCAATTTCTTGCAGTTCATGCCAAACCCTCTGCTCCCCTCATCACACTTAGCGGCTGAGAAACAATGCAAATGTCAGGTCAAGCTACAAAGCTATTGCCATCATCTCTTCCTTTCCGTATGCTCCCAGTACTGGCAGTCTCTGGGCTGCAGTCCACAGGATATCCACAATTATGGCCCAGATTGAGGGAGGGGTAGAAAAACGATGGTACTCTGCCAATTATGTCAGAACCTAAACTTGATCCATTTTAAAACTGAAGCTGGGGACTGTAGGATAGCACTGTGTTCTCCATAATCTGTCTAAAGAAAGCAAAATAACTTATCATCTCAAAAAAAAAAAAAAAGGCAAAAAAAAAAAAGAAAGCCTGAGTTATTGCAGACCTAAAATAAATAACTATTTTATATTTGCCTCTAAACCTTATCTTTAACTAAGGAAATATGCTGTCTGGTTGTAGAAGGAAGATTTTTAAAATGCCATAAGACTGTTAAGCACCCCAAGAAAAAGTGAGACAGAGAGAGTGTCAGGCTTTGTTATATTCAGGAGAGCCACAAAACTGCTAGTGAAGTAATTTAGTTTTGAAATTACTTAGGATTCCTTTAGAAAAGCCGGGAACACAGGATGGAAATAGAAAACTAAAAAAAGTGCATCCAGTGTTTCAAAATAAATTCCCTGAACAACACCCTTTCCCTGCTATCATCTCCTGAGGCAAACTTCCCAGCTCAGCAGTGCCTCTCAGTTACCGAAAGATCCTCCCCAAATCCTGCTCAGGGTGTGAGTGACACACTGGGTCCTGGCCATGGTTGGGTCAGAAAGTCCACGCCAGGGTCCAGGCGCTCCACGTCAGCGCAGCACCGGAGCACAAGCTCAACTTTAAACACTGGCTTGGATATGCTGCTGAACTAATGCTGGGATGTTTTGCTGTTTAGTACGTTTTTACAACAGAAGTTCTCTTCTTTGGATTATTCCATCTAATCAAAACAAACCCAAAAATTGGGAAAGATGCACTTTGTTTTACCCCCATTTCAGTTATTTTCTGCATTTCATTCTCTGTGGAAAAGGAAAGTCAGCGCCAGTATCCAGCCTTAGGAATAAGGACCTAGCTGCAATGCTACTGGAAAATTTTGGAATCCGAATAAATTCCAAACTTGTATTTTGGCCTGAATTTACAGCAAACTTGTTCCTCCTCTCTAAACTCCCACTGCTTTTACCAGAAGCAGCAATTATCCCTTGTGTCTTCTTAATCCTTCAGAAAAGAATGCACAGCCTTGGAAGCCCAAGGTAAATGTTTTAATGTGTGTATTATCTTACTGAAGTCAGTAGGTTGCATGGATATTGAAAAGAGGTTGCCTGAAAAGACAGTACAAAGAGTCATGGGCTTCAAAAGGTTAAACAGCTTCACTAATAAAAACATTGCAGCTGGGACAGCCTTGAACAGGGCAATGAAAGTGGTATGTGCTTTTCCTTCCTAAAACTCCTTTCTTGAGGGTGAATGTTTTAATCTTACAGTAAACTGAAAATTGGTGAGTAGACTTGTACACTAGTTATTATTTAACTCTTTTCTACATAAATCTATTTTTATAGACAATTTATAGATAGAATATAGAAACATACTAAATTTACTATAAACAAAGGGGGTTATACAAAGACAGCAACTTTTAATGTAATAAATTTGTCTTATAAATTACATCCCTGGAGATATCCCTGAAAATTAATTAGGTCAGGGAGGGAAGGAAAACAAATTGAAAACTTCTCAAGACTCCAGGAAACAATAAGTTTCAAACACAGCAGTATCAACAACGTCACTATAAAGTTATTCCCTCCTCTTCCCCTAATCTTCTTTCCAAACACCAAAATCATCAGACTGAAAATCATCTTGGCCCACCAAGGTCAAGGAAACCATTTACATTCAAGTACAAAACATTTCTGAAATTGAAGATTTTGCAGAAGCTCTGTCTTTCCAAACTACAAACTCCCTGGAAAAATTCTGAAATATAATTCAGTAAAGACACTCATTGTGCCAATGTGGCTTTTAAACACAAAGCTCCAGTCACAAAATGTGGACATGACACATTCATCACTCAAACCAGAAAAGCAAAGGAGAGGAAGGCAGAAGAAAACAATAAGAATTCTAGACACATTTTCATACTGGCCAAATTTATTCTCAAATCAAAACTCTGAAGGTTTGCCTCTTCATTAGCCTCCTGAGTGTTCAGGCAAAAAGGAGTTTGCCCACATACTTTTCCTGTAGCAGCCTGTCTTCATTCAGTGCAAGAAACAAGACTTAGCTTTTTTCACTCTTTTCAACACAATCCACTGAATTGGAAGTATTGATACACATGCACAAAATCCAAGACAGTTTCTGATCCCACTCGTAACACAGATCAAATTTTGCACTTTCTGATGCCTGTGCCACCTCCCAGTACTAAGGGAAGAAAATGAAGACAACAAAATGCAGGGGAGTAACTGAGTTGATGATGCACGATCACTGAAACTTTAACAGACTGTACTAACAGATAACTCCACAGCACAGATTTCACCTGGATCATGGGAGGGCACGAGATCACATTTCTGCCAGCCTTGTATGTGTTAACATTAGCAGCAGGGAACAAAAGGTATCAGATAAGGCATGGGGCTTGCTAGTAAAAGTCAACACATCAAAATATATTTAAAAAACTGCATCAGAGAATTTATAATGGATCCGTGCTTTGCATTTTGAGGTGACAGAGTTCTCGATCTGGTAGAAAGTTCCCAAAGCTCAATTTACTACATTGTCAAAATATAGCCTAAGGGGACAATCTGACTTACAGCATCTTTATGACTGGTGATGAAAGAACCTCGCTTGGCTTTTAGATCCCAAGTTTGGCTCAAGATAGTGCAGTAGAGAACAGAACATCTTCTATTTTACACTGGGTGTTCACAGTGTTCCTCTTCAGCACAGAATTAGGTTTTACTGTATAGTACTCTCACACACAGCTTGCTAATGGGTTAGAATTCACACCTTCAGATTTTGGGGATATACTTCACACCCTGCATTGTTACTGCCACCAAAGACACAGATTACAGTGTCCTCATGTCATTGTAGCATCTGTAACGGAAATCTTTAGAAAATTCAGGGAAAAACTGCGTCTTTTACAAGGCCACAGCATGTCTTATTCAGCCTTGGAAAGGCTTCAGAGCACAGTAACCACATTAATTGGACATTATATGGACAGCCAAGTATAGCTCAGTTACTGTGCAGCTTTTACTGTTCTTTGTCATGTTGCTTCAAAACACGCTTCATGTTTCAACCAGTCATATATACATATGAAAGCATTTCATAACACTGGACAATGCTACAGATCCACAGGAAATAATTGTTACACAAACATGAAGCAATCTGCATGAATATAAATAGTGTGGCCCAAATCTGTTCTAAATTATGCTTCTACAAACCCATGGATGTCAACTAGTACCACTAACAGAATAGAAAAGATAAGAGCTCATAAAAATATAAAACATGGCTCTACTATTCACAGTCCAAAGCCTGCCAGCCTGCCATCACTTACATTTTCCTACTTTCCCAGCATGGTTTTACAGGAAAAAAGAAAAATGAGAGTATCTGGGATTTCTGGTTCTCTCATGCACTGGAGGACACAAGTCCAGGAACATATGGGCTTAAATGTGTCAGCATCCTACATCACTCTTATTTCAAGAATGTTATTAATTTTTGTGGGTGGAGTCCAAAATTTTAATGCCATATTAACACACAGTGGCTGTTTCTGTAATGCATATGTCACAGGGAGCATATGGGTAGCAGTTCAAGGACAGCATTTTAACTGGATTTCAAGTGATTTTCTGAACTGTAATACTCTCAAAAGATGAAGGATTGATGCTACTACTATTTAACAACCTTCATCTTTACAGTTTCATCCAGTCACCTCAATTCTGACTTCCAGGATATCATACTGTTGCAGATCTGGACTCTCCACACAAAGCTTTTTCAACAAATCTCATTTTGGTCTACAATATACAGTGTGCCACTTCAGTATTGTGACTTCAGTGACTTCAGACTTGGTTTCAATGCTGAACCAAGTCATAAGAGTGATGTAGGCTACTCTAGGCAAAAAGCAAGCCTAATATCAAAATATTCTTTTCCATGCTAGCTTTACCTAAATTTTCAAGCCAAATCTTCTCAAATGAATTAGCCTCTTTACCAAACTTGCAGGTACAGACAGATACTGTGGGAATCAGCCATGTAACCGTTCCAACTGGATACAGTGAGAAAAGTATTGCCAAGGGCTTTTCGGCTGTGACTCAACAGGTGGTTTGGCACGGAGATTTCTACCTGTTTGTGGTTTTCATCTCTGGTTTCAAGACAGAAAATGAGATTATACCTTTCAGTGCTGCATCTCAAGCAGGCTGTACGGAGAGCAAGGTTTCATTCCAACCAGATCTCTCTCTCTCTTGCAAAGTTGAGGAAAACTGCCAACCGCTGCTGCTCTTCACATCAACATGTGATGCAGATGTCAGCAAAGGGAAAAGTAAAGAGAGAGAAGAAAAAGGAAAATAAAATTCTAAGTTTTACACAAGCAAAAACCAGTACCTAATACTACATCTGAGGAAAACCAAATAAAAACTACTGGCTTTAGCCATAAGGAAACAAATAAACAAAACCTTGGAACAGTTTAATCTAAGAGGTTGGTTCTGAGTTTGCTTTTTTGGTTTTCTACTTTTTTTAATTTTTTTTTTTTTTTTTTTTTTAGTTTACTGGATACAGAGAGGTTTTTTTACATTTAGTTCCAGGAGATAAAATACTTTGAAAACATCTGATAATCTTAAAGGGACAACATTAAAGAAACAAACCTATTGTAGCATCAAAATCAACTACTCCATTTACTCAGACAGCAGCCTAAGCCCCTTTAACAAACACCCTCAAAGCAGCAGAAGCACTCACAACATATGTTCTTGCCTGCAAATAGCCCAGGGTGCAAGAGGTGGGTTTCATTTTTTGGTTTTTAAAGTCTTCTGCATAGGCCTAACTCTGCCTTTGTTGAAGGTAGTGTTAACACACACTGCATACAGAAGGAACCGAATGAGGGTAACTGCATACTTCAAAAAATCACACCCAATATGTTCAACTGATGCCATCGTTCCCTGAGGACAAGTGTAGGCTATGGAATACTACAAATAATAGAGAGCAGTAGTCTAAAGTAAGCTTTACAGAACCAAGAAAGCACAGTTCAATACTTTTTCACAGATAATTGGGAACAAGCGTCTTCAAAATAGTAGTCAAGAGTAGGTAAAGACTGTCTAGAGATATTTACTGTGAGAGAATTCTCAATGCCTTTTCATAAAATAAGAGTTCTTCAAAGCGACTCTCAGTAACCATTAAGAGAACAGTCAGTGAACCTATGCTTTTTGGATTAAAGCAAGAAAAGGAAAGTCAGTGCTTCTCTACAGACATAGACATAATGAGAATGACTTCAACACATCTGCTAGTAATCAAAATGGGTCCACATTCACCAGTGCACAGAAAACTGGAATCCTAATGATCAGCGGGAACTTTGTTTTGCCCCGATAACTGTAAAACCATGTCAGGAAGTTGTATATACTAATTTGCCTACAGAAGATGAGAACCACATGATTAAAATGCATTCAATTATCTATACTAAGAAAGACTGAGCTGACGAGAAAATGGAACTATCTTATCATGAAGATACAATCACTTGAGGGAAATGGGCCCCAAAACATTCTATTCCTGAGTTGGAAGAAGAAAAACACAAACCCAAAACAGCCAAGTGGGTCTTTTTTCCCCATGAGGTATTTACACAAAAATATACCTCGCAGAAAATCAAAATAGAAAATTTCCATCAACTACCCAGAAAAAGGAGGGGCAAAAAAAAAAAAAAGCAGTCTTCCAGATCTAGCAGTTGGGAATTATTTATTTTTAATTTTCTTGGGTAAAACCTGTATTCTCAAAGAAAATTTTCATTTCAAGAAAAAGAATATTCACTGAAAAACCATTCCAATAGAAAACACTTGGCCATGGTTATAAAGGATAGGAGCACTGACCTCCGCCAGGGGAAGGCAAATAACTACGGTCAGTGGACTGGGTCTGTCACAGTCCTCTTGAGAAATCACAGGGATGGCACATCTATCCTCCACGATGTTATTTCTCCTCCAGCTTTTCTGCTTGCGTAGACTCTCCACGCTTCAGAGTAGGAACCATCTCTCACTGTATATTGTATACAGCCTACTGTAACACGTGTGTTTAATGACTTCCAGCACTACAGTAACAACAGTGTTTGTCCCTCCTACAGCAGCTAATTCCTGATATTGAGATGAGGAGAAAAATGTGACCTATGGCTGTAACACGCTGCTAATCGAACACTATTGTGTAGCATTGTGCTGCGGGGGGATGCCTTTTCATTGTAGAACTAATCAGAGTTTATACACAAAAACCCAGACAACTGGATAGTCCAGTCTTGTGATCTGTGTTCCAAGCTGCCAGAAAAAAGGCAGGAAAGAGGGGTGTGTGTGGGGGGTGGTGGTGGGGAGCATCTCTTGTGTTCATAATGAAAGAAGAGAGATGACTGGACTAAGAGCTGATGAGGTTACAAGGCAACAGCAGTGCCATGAGTTGTTTGGGCTTAAAGCCAGATGTCTTGTATTTCCTTTGATTGTTTCTAAATAATTAATGGTATTAATTTAATCATGTGACCCACCCACCCCCCTTTTAGTATTTGGCTCTGTGTACTAACACTAAATATAAAGGAGGAAAACAGTACTGTCTATAGCATACTGAATATTGATGCCGTGTGTTTGGACTGCAACAACAGCTGATACTCATATCCATGAGGATATATATTCTACAGCACTCACACAGTGTTTGCATGGAGTAGATGAAGTAGTATCCTCCATACTCCATCCATAAAGCAACTCAACTATGGCATATGGACACTGCATGTTTGAAGTAGTAAAATAGAGGGTACATCGATCTCTCTCCGCCCACACTAAGATGAACCTGCCACTACTATTTCACGTAACGTTTTCTGGCAAGCTCCCAGTTTTCAGTCATGCTGGTTTGCTTGAAAGAAACACTCAGAGGAGACTCTGCTTGTCTTGCTGTTCGAACAAACAAAATAATCACGCATCTTGAGTTAATGGTCCAAAGCTTAATGAAGATCATAGAAAAGAGGCTGCCCGTGATGAGAGCATTCCCTTCTGACTTAGCCACATAAGTCACTGCTGTTGGCAAAAGGAAATGGATCATGAGGATAATAAGTAACCCTGAGCTCTGTCTAGACAAACCTTTGCTTGGTACAGTAGTAGTAAGCACACAAAGAAAACAGCAACAACCAGAGGTAAAAAATTCAGTTCTCCACAATTTTCTACACCAGAACACTGGCAACAACAGCAGGAGGACCTGTGTTTCTTGCTGGGGCTGCAAGTGTCACAGGCATCGAGTAATCTCATGGGAATACTAGGGTTGAGTACTAGGACTGCTGAAATCCAAGAGCAGAATTCCTGAACAAATAAAGACCAGTGAAGGCACCTCCCTACATGCATGATTCTATTATATGCACTCAGTGATTATGTTTGCCCACCCTCCTACATAATACAGCATACTCTCAGCTCCCCTAGTCAAATCTCCAGTCCCACCCATCTTATCTACCTTTTTTCCCACCACATTTTCACTTCTCTTGAATCCCACGGTACTTACCACAGAATAAGAACCATAGAATAGTTTGGGCTGGAGGGGACCTTTAAAGGTCACCCAGTCCAACTCTCCTGCAATGAGCAGGGACATCTTCACCAAGATCAGCTTCCTCAGAGCCCCTTCCAACCTGATCTTGAATGTTTCCGGGGATGGGGCATCTACCACCTCCCTCAGCAACCTATTCAAGTGCCTTACTCACCATCAGACAGTATTAAATGGGGCAGCTGTGAAGTAAGGGAGAAAGAAATCTGACAGCTTGGAGAAGAACCTCACTATGTCCAGCAATGCCCCAGACTTCTGGAGGTAAGGACAAAGTGATAGGAGGCCCTCACAGATCACAGAAGTTTTCAAAAGTGTGCATAAAACTAATCTCACCAAAGAGTACCTGTGAGGAGTTAGAAAGGGCTTGGTCAAGCCTCATTTCTTAGATGTTATCTGTGGTTCCCTCTTTGGTTGTCATTCTGCACCTCGACTATCAGATCAAGACTGGCGGTGGTGCTTTCTACAGTTACAGTTCTCCAGTCAAGGGAAGTGAACACTGAAGAATTCTCCATTAGAAAGCCTGGTTCTAGTCTTGCAGGACTTGGCAGTCAAAGCCTAGCAATCCTATAGGCATTTTCCTTCACTACAGACCCATTAGAGGTTCATAGGAAGAAGTCTGTTTGATTACATAAAGATCATATGAGAGGTACGTCCAAGCCCTTCAACCGGGACAGCGCCAAAACCAGCATTGGCTCTGCACACTACAGAGAACATCACCTGGAAGCAGAATCACAGCTGCCAAATCACAGGCAGAGGCACTGCAGAGAGGGTGGCAGAGTGCCCTGGGTACCAGAGCTCAGGCTATGGGGCTCTTCTGCAAGAGAGGAGCAGAATGAATACCACGCTGACCATGCTTGGAAGAAAACATCTCACCCAGTCCTATCAGTGCTTCTCTAACATGGTATTATAAGGTTGAATAACATCAAAGATTTATTGCTCACAGACATATGTAAATGGAGAAAACACTAAATCATATCAATTATAACAAGAAGAGGAAGAATAATACACAGATGAACTTCAAGTGACTCCTTTAGTTCCTACCAGCTACCTACAGTAGAGTAGCAACACCTATACAAGCAAGAAGCGTATCAGGAATATCTGATATCAGAGTTCCCCTCTTGGGGGAAATGGACTCTGTAGTTTTGAACTGGAACAAGAGGAAACTGCTTCTAGACAGGAATGATCACACAGAAATGACTAAACTCTTTGCAAGGTAGAAACACTGGAAATAGATAAAAATATAGTAGAACATTTTATGAATGACCCCTGCACTTAATGGCTTGGTTTTCAGAATTTTGGGAGGTTGTGCTAGAGTGAGAAGACAGCCTTTTCCCTGTGGTGACAAGGATCTTTGAAACTGTCCACATGTTCAACTTTGCTGAGAATGCATCTTTTGTTCCTTCTTCTGCATTATTTCCCTCTAGTGACAGCTTTGCAGTGAACCCCATTTGTGAGTTGCCCATATAAATGTAAATTTTATCTTGTAAGCAATACTGTCCAAAAGAGAACTACAACTGATACTAAAAATCTGAGGAGCTAAAAGGCAGTGGGTCTTCCCCAGTGCCCTCATCTCCCCAGTGCACTGGGCTGCTTGCTATTATTATATATGGAGTTCCAGGCAGGGTACTTGTTATTATAAATATGTACTGTATTGAAATATATAGCCTAAGTCCCCAGGGCCCAACATTTTAATTAGAATTACAGTTGTGCAAATAACTGATTTATTTGGCTAGCTGACCAAACTGAGAACAATGAAAGGAGGAAAAAAACACAAAAAAACTGGACAAAAATCACCTATGTGTTTAATAAAATGAGTTAGACTTTTTGTTTGCGTTTGATACACTTCCATTAAAATTGACTGAGTTTTAAAACAAAACCAGAAACCTTGTTCAGAAATATCAAAACAAAACCTTTTGGCTTTCCAAAACTTTTCATTTTTTTTCTCAGTTCATTTTTTTGCATAATTTTGGCTAACCCATAGCAGAGGCAAGCAGCTTTCAGCAAATAAAACATTTAACTCAACAGGTTTACCCAGATTTAAATCTAATGGCTGAATTGTGAGTTGACTAGCTCTTGAGTTAATGAAAAGAGAGCAGGGAGGCAGGGGATCTGCATTCTCTTCTTGGTTTAGTCCCTGTCTTTGTGTCCAAGGTGAGTTATTATTTAATTTCTCTGTGGTTGTCTCTCTGTCCACACTTCGTCTCTGCACTCTCTGAGCTCGCTGGCGTTAGGTGCACCTCCAACAACATTTCTCTACAGTGCCTAAAACAATAGATTGCTCATCTCAACTGGGGCCTACATGATTTACTGTAATATAAATAACTCCTCAACTGCAGTCAAATCTCTTTTTAATGCCAATAGTTTCACTTGCATATCATGCCCATCATGGGAACATCATCTTCCTTTTTAATTAATTACTTATTAATAGATGGAAAATATGAACGGACAGCAAGTCTACATTTTTCCTGCTTCATCAATTTCAGCACTGAAAGAAAGCATCTCGTTTACAGCTACCAGGAACCAACAGGGACATGTACTGAATGAAGCCTGAAACCCAAGATCCCCTCAGCACTTTTGTACCCCCATTATTTGGGGACAAATCCTCTTCTCCCTCCAGGGAAGCCAAGCTAGCTGGATTGAAAAAGCTGATTAGTGAAAAGCCTCACAGGCAACCTCCGAATTCTCTGTGCAGGGCTTTAGGTACACAATTGTCACCAGCAGGAATGGGAAATTCAAGTTCAATATCTGCAGAGAGGTGGAAACAACCTGTGGGACTGCAGGGAAGAGGTCTTGCCTGCCTCTTTTTGAAGACCCCTAGCACCTCACGAGGCCAACTTACCTAGTTGAAAGACAGCTTTAGAGCTCATTAGAAAATAAACAACACAGAAACAGAAACGAGTGCAACAATATGAACTCTTCAACTTCCATGTGCAGCACTCAGGGCTGGGGGCGGGGAGGTTTCTCAGCGCACACATGGCTGTCACTGACAATAAAGTCAGTCACGTTTTTAAAACACTGGGGACAGAGTTGCAAATGTGCCCCATTATGTCTTGAGATGTACTCCCTGGGTACAAAGGGTGCGTGGGTTACATTAGGCTCATATGTTACTTGACTGAGATCGTAAAAGGCAGTGCAAAGTACAGACTGAGGAAGAAGGAACTGTGGAGAATACAGGGTGGTTATTCCTGGTTATTCCTACTTCACAGGTTGATCCTGGGTGCCCTGGTTATCCTGAAGCCTCACTGCAGCGTTAACCTCATGCTACTTTTCTCCATCCTTGGGGCTGCTGCTCTGCTCTGCGAGACCCCACTGCTATTCTGCAGCCCCCACGGCTGCGCCTCAGCCCCCATGTCCTGTTAGGGGACTGTGACAGCTGTACCAACTGTGCTGGTTGGTGCCAAGGCGACCACGCTCTGTCCAAGGGCAGCATTTGCAGGCAGCCTTTCCCCTCTGCATTTGTGTGCCCCCGTGCCATGCTAAAGGAGCAATTGTTATCATTAAAAATAAATCATCTTCCCTGTCGATTGACTGTACTTATTGGCCATTGCTGCCATCTAGCCAGATGCATTTCCAATATTCACAGAAGCCTTGAGCCTGTTTATTTCCCATTGATGCTTGGCCTGAAGCAGGGATAAATGCATCCCTTGCTACTCGCTGCCTCTGCAGAGACATTTGCAAACTTCCACAGGGTTTTCCTTTTTTTCCAACAGGTGACAAAATACTGTATAACTGCAAGTGCTCTGGGACACAAACAGAAAAAGGGAGATCAGATGCAGCTGTAGTTGGAGTAAGGGAAAAATCAAGATAAAGGCAGCAGATAAGACAGTGCTAAAACAAGCAAAGAGATTATTGAGAAGGGCTAGTTAGCTATTTTTGTTGCCAATTTACTCTTGCGAGGTAGCTATAACAGTATAATTTTGTCTATTTTGTTATCATGCCAAATTTTTGCAGGTGTTACCAGGGGAAGTTTGGAAGCTTGTTGAAAAAGAAAGGTTTCTGAACATTACTGGAAAAGGATGAAGAAGTCGTCCACTCAAGCAAGTACTGAAGGATGTGCTGAGGGGCACTCATTGATGTTACTGGACTTGTGAAGTAGGAATGATAAAGAAGTGGTTTCAGATAACTTCTAAGTTCAGAATTATTCTTCTAAGAATTTTTTCCCAGAAGTCAGTCAGGAAAACGTTCATAATGGGGGGGCTTACTCTGCACCCATCCCTTTGTCTCCTTTTGGTATATATGGCACAAAATAGGTTGAAAAAAATCAATATTCTAAGGAGACTTAGAAACTGAAAGATTCAGACAGAGTTTCACGACCCTATTTTCATCCAGAATTCAGCTCTAAAAATCCAAGGCAAACTTCCAGACACTGTGGCCTTTCACTTCTCTAGAAAATCTGATTTCAGAGCCATATCCAGCACCTTAAGAAAGAGGTGAAGCACAATGAGTAAAGAGAAAATAAACATGACTGTATTATAAAAGACAGTAATTGCGCTCTGGCCATAACATTTGAACCAAACAAAAGGGGGAGGGAGGACATCAATAAAGGTCTGTGAATTCAAATTTCTTTACCGTACTTCCTATTCCACCAGAGGAATGATGAAAAAGTTGCATTTTGCTTCCCTGATTTTTTTCCTCTTTGAAAAGGGAGTTTTCATGGATAATCCAGAGTAATATTCAGCTGTGAATCCAATTTATGCAGTGGGATAGGATTAAAAAAGGAACAGAAGGTCTGGATTCTGAACCTGCTGTAACAGTTTTGATTTGAATACAACCCAAGTCTTGAAATGGCTTGTTTTCCACTTCTGGTTTGGAGCTGGTTGAAATACTGCCACAGTAGCACTTCCTGCAAAATTTTTGTCCAAGATTCTCATTATTTGGAACTGAACTCTAAAGATTTTGGCACCATGAAATCCAAACAAAACTCTGTTCCTAACTCAACTGGCCCAGAAGTCAACCCAAGCTTAATCTGGTTGTGGGTCCAAATCCAGCTTCAGCCCATTTCCATTGTTATATAGATTATGCCATAATACCACCTCTAGCCTCAGGATTTATGATGCCTCCTCACAGGATGCATAATTGTGTGTAAATACATAAATCACATCAGATAAACAAAGAAGACATGCCAGAAAACAGGAGGGGAGGGAAGAGGAGAGATACCTACGAAGCAGTTTGTCTCTAAAGTGTTGCCAGTTGTGAAAGGACTCGACGTGCTAATATCCGCTCATTCAGACTCTTAGAGACATGCTAAGAGCGTGACGGCTGGCAGGCAGTGCATTTAAGTGCTGTTACCGAGGCCCCCAAATATTGACAGAGTGCCAGACTCTGAGAAACTATTGATGTATGCAGCCGGCCGCTGCTCCAGACACCTCTCAGACAGAGTCTTTAAATGTCAGAGATTAATGAATTTTCATGAAACGGAGAATGAGAGAAAGAATTAAAAAAGAAAATATCCCACAGCACCGACATGAAAGCATCTTTTATCCCTACACAAAATTCTGCCCTCAAGCCTCAAGATTTCTAATAGATTATAGCAGATTGTAAGTCGGCATGAGATACGGGATGAGGAGGTTAGACCCCCTAGATCATGCAGAGCATCCTCAAACAAAGGCAATATGCGAGATGTTCATTTTAACAAAAAGACAATAAGAGTAAAGGGCCACTCAGGTCTCAGTTTCATTTTAACCTATCCTGCCAGTGGCAAATCTTAAGGGCTAGAGCTGGTTAAACATTTTTTTATCTGAGGTACAGAAGGGGCCAAACTGCAAAGTTCAGCTGCTGACATTGAATGACCCTAAGTTTAGAGCCATTGAGATAGACAGGTCTACTTGGACCCTCTCTCAGTATTTGATCTTGTGCTTGATCTTATCCAAGAAATTGCCAAAGTTATGATAGAACATTTTTATGCCATCAGATAAACCAAGTATGCTGATTATTTCTCTTTTTTCATTTATATCAGTGAACTCAAATATGTATGCAAGAACTTCAAATATCATTAAAATGTAATAATGCAAAATGCAGTTGGAGTGTAAATGACAAATCTATGCATAACACATCACTTGAAGAGTAAGGAAGTGAAGGGATGGTGTAGATGATGTATGCAAAGGTAAAAATGGGTCATTTATACCCAACTGTGTTAAAAATACAGCTTCACTGAGTCCCTCTGCACAGAGCCACTTGGAAGGGGGGCTCCATGAGCCAGTTTCTCCCTTGTTCCCAAAGGCAGAGGCACTGATTCCTGCAAGGCTCTACCGTCTCCACGGCCCCCACAGGATTTGTCTTCAATGTAAGTGGGGTGACCTCCAACACTCCCAGCTCTTTGCTGGCTGCATCTTTCCCCCTCAAAAACAGCTGTTTGACAAAGAAAGGGAAGCTGGCACCACCACAACAGCAAGGCCTGTTGCAGGAAAATACAGAGAAGCTGAAAGCACCTTGAAGAGTGCTGTTAGAAAAGCCAAGCAGCAAGACCCTGTTGGTGGGACAGCAAGACACTGTGGTTTCTCACTTTGTTGAAGACTGTCAAGAGGAGGGCAACGAGGAAGCTCAAAGGGCTGGAGCACCTCTCTTATGAAGACAGGCTGAGAGAGCTGGGGTTGTTCAGCCCAGAGAAGAGGAGACTTCTGGGAGACCTTTTAGCAGCCTTCCAGTACCTAAAGGGAGCTGACAAGAAAGATTGTGAGGGACATTTTACAAGGGTGTGAAGGAATAGGACAAAGCGTAGTTGCCTTAAATTGAGAGATGGTAGATTTGAATTGGATATTAGGAAGAATTCTCTGTGATGAGGGTGGTGAGGCACTGGCACTGGTTGCCCAGAGAAGCTGTGGATACTCCATCACAAAAGTATTCAAGACCAGGCTGGATGGGGCTTTGGGCAACGTGATCCAGTGGAAGGTGTCACTGTCCATGGCAGGGAGTTTGGAACTACGTGATCTAAAGATCACTTCAAACCCAAATCATTTTATGGTTCTACAATTATAACTGCAGAAAAGCCAGTATTCTTCACTGAAAACTGTACCCCTAACTTCTCTCTATCTCTGGCCACATGAGGCTTTGTTCACCACAGCAGCTATAAAATCTCACTGGAAGAATGAAGATTAGCATGTGCAAGAGGTGCTTATTTTCACATCATCTTATCAGTCAGATTACTTGTGGCAACCTTTGCCAAAGTAAAACCAAAATTTTTTTTCAACAAACAAAGCTACCTTTCTGACTGTGAAGCCAAGTGGAAATGACTGCAAGGACTCTGATGGCAACCTCCCTCTCCTGAAGTCCTCAGTTTTCAAAAGTCAACACACTTCTGCAGGTTGGCACATCTGACAATTAACTGCATTGTGGACTGTAACAGTCAGCAATTTGTGTTATCCACTCCTGTCACCACCCAAAGCACGTCCTCCCTACCCCCATATATCCACCACACAACCCATGACCACCAGAGTTGCAGCAGGGTCGCCGACACCCTTATCCATTCCCCATAGCTCTGCAAACGATCTGGATAAAGCAGCAAGTAGCCATGCTTTGCCAACAGCCAGAGAAGACAGAGCACATGTGTGCATAAGAGGGGGTGACACAAATGACTGATTAAGTACATGAGAAGGCAAAATGTCAAAGCCCTTCTATTCTGAGAACAATCTCTATACAAACAAAGAAAAAGAAAATCAATATAGATTTTCACACAGGGAACTATTTTACACATCATTGCAATCTTACTTTAAAACACTCAGGACTTTTTCTTTAGGACTTTCAAAGAGCCTGTGCAACCTTACTGCCCATTCTGGCCTGTTATTTCTCCTCACGTGCCCCTTTTCCTTCCTCCTTTCTTCCCCTCTCTCTCTTTTTACAAAACAGTAACTGAGGAGCTATCACAAAACACTGACTCAGCATTTCCTTCAGTCCAGTAGCACATCTTCAGCAAAGGCCATCATCAGTTATACTGAAGGAAGATGTAAAACCCCTCAGTATTCCTTGCTACACAAGTCTTCAAATACCTCAGCAGAGATTGGCTTCAGCCTAAAGACTGAAGTCAAGCATCAGCTGGGATGATCCCTGAACCTTACAGAGAAGCCCAAGTGCCCAAGCTATGAAGTTGCTCTTCACAAGGACTGACTAACCAGACTCTCTGCGATACAGGCACAATGATGTCCCTTCTGAGTGACTTCATGTCTTGAGCGTGTGCTGCAGCACAGCAGGCTGATGGAAGAGCTTGCCTGACACATCTCTTTCCAGGAGCATGGTGTGTATCCCCAGGCAGTGCAAACACTGTCTCCGCTAAGACTGCCTCACATGGTAGCCAGTAACAAAACTTCCTTGGGAGATTTGCCTTTTTTCTGGGGGAATAGAAAAAGGAAGCTAAAATTTCTAAAAACTAGTAAAACTCTAAGCATGTTGGGAAGGGAGCAAGCTGGGCAATTTTCTAACTCACTGCAAGGCTGAGACACATTTTATTCTAATAAGCCTCTGCCATTTTAATTAAATAAAGGGACTGAGTTAGAAGACACAACAAAGTCTTATGACTTGTTCAAACTTATGCAACAGCCTTCTCTTCCTGTCTTCTTTTGCAAATACTAGAATACCTAATAAACCTTGTCCCTGCTCCCTTTGCATGCCAACATTACAACAGCCATTCCAGCTCCATAAACTCTGCACCATCTCCAAGATCAGGATAACAGAGGTGGGCAAAAATGTAGAAGACTGGAAGTATTAGTGATAGCACAAAATCTATCACAGAAGAGGAAAAAGTAGAATAAAATATGCACACAAAATAGCAATGGCAAGGTAATGAATAGGAGCAAATCTGTTACAGAATTAAAATTATTAGGTCTGAAAGGGACCTTCTAAGTTCCTGAGTTCAAACTCCTTTGCTAGGTTTAGGATAGTATCAAAGGTGATCTCCTTTGTCTCATCTCGTCTCTTTGATTGTCACCATAAAGTTTTTGTCAATTAATTAATTTCTTGTAGTCGTTTCTGATTAATGTTCTCTACCTTCTGTCTTTTTCTTTTCTTTCCTCCGTGCACATGTGTGTACATACATCACAGATCACAACCAGCTTAGACCCCCCTCCTTGTTAGAAGTCCCACCTCTTCTGCTGACTTGCTGCACTCTTAATCAAAAGGGCAGGAGGAAGCCGCCAGGATTCATTCTTCCCCCTCTCTTCTCCTCTCTCCCTCCCTTTTTTCAAATGGCACAGATGTCAAACTTTCCAAAAGGATGCTTGGCATAGCTGAGTTCAGTCATGTAACGTACAAAGTCGGTATGATCAAAAGGTTGCAGGGCTGCCCACTGCTAAAGAAGAGAGGGAAAAAAGGAAACGGAGATCTTTTCTAAAGTGTGAAAGAATGCATGAGCCAACTGTTGCCACTGGAAACACCATGTCTATTAGCAGCAGCAGTGGGTCTGAAACATGAAAACCCAGGTCCAGATTCCAGATTCTCTGAAAAACAGGGGTGTTCTGAACTGATTTTCTGCCCATGAAGAAACAGGGACAGACACAGCTATGGGACTGAAGACTTTTTATTTTTTTTCCCCTGCACTTTGCATTACTATATGGAAAATAACTCTATCTATGTGGAAGTAAGAGCAGTTAGTTTTGTAGTCAAAGTTGCTGAAACTAATCAGATGGAACAGAGATTCACACATTCAGAATACATGGTCTCTCTGGTACTTTTATACTGCTACCTTTCACCACAGTATTTTCATTCTTATTCTACCCACTGCTGAAAAAGAGGTCAAATTATTCCTCCCTTCTACATCTCTAAGATTGTTATGATTTTGTAAGGCAACGGTTTGCAATTGTAGAGCACTTCACAACTGCATGCTCGCATCTTCCTCTACATTTCTGATGCAACTCCTCTGGTTTTATTCATCCGTTTATTTGCTCCACTTTGCTGAGTCCTTGTGAAAATGTTTGAATCTTCTTACCCAACATCAACATTAGAGAACAGTCCAGCTGTGCCACCAGCTCCTGCAAAATGTCTGCACTCACACTGGCTTGAAAACTGGTGGTCAGAATACTCAGCATGATGAATACGTACATGAGCTGAAACAGAGTCTCCGTGCCAAGAGATAACCCCAAAAATATAGACAAAAAAAGCTCATCACCAATATCCATTTAATAGAAAAATCTTAATTATAGATAGCTTTCAGTCCCAGAACAGTAGACAGGAACTTGAGATTAATTCCCCCTATGACAAAGCATGTGAACAATAACCAGAATTTGTAATCAATACCCAGAGGAGAGAGCATCCAAATTGTAACGGGGATTTGGGATTCATTCCCAGAGGGCGTAATATATGATTTGGAACAGGTAGACTGGGATTAATTTTTGATTATGAAATATTTGAACAGCAATTTTCAAGTTTTAATGAAGAGAGGATGTGGACACCACAATTAATATAGTTTCTAAGTCTCTCCATCATATTTCAAGAAACAGATGACAGATCACAAACAGCTGCTCAGGTCATACACAAGTTAATGTGGGAGTGCCACCTAAAGGAAAGTGCACTAGGATGGGACTCTGGAGAGAGGCAGGCAAAGACCAGAGTTACACTTTCCCGATTTCTAATAAAACTTGCTTATTGCAAAGACTGCATTAGAAGTAATTACTCCATGTTTGCTGACTTTACATGGATAATTGTAAGTCAGAAAACATCAGTATGAGAACATGGCTTTTCTCTTACACAGGGAAAAAATATAAAGGTGTTCACAGGAGAAATAATTCTCACTCTGAAGGAAAATTTCAAAATAGGAAGTGCACAAGGTAAAATATACAGAACCTCACCATGTCCTGGGGGAAGAATACAACCCAAGTTTCTAAAGTTCCTTAGAATATAATAAAGCAGCTAATTGTTTGCCTAGAACGAAGATAACGAGTGAGCTGTGAATCTTACCCTTTTCTGTTAGTTTCCACAAAATAATTTTCTTTATGTTTTCCTCACAGGCCAATGAGTAATTTTAATGATTATGAGCTGCATCTGTAGCCTTGTAAGACAAGGCAAATTTCCACTATCTGCATATCCTGCCCTTTATGGATGAATGTAACGAAGTGATGTTTGAGGACACAGGTTGATCGTCAAAAGGGTAAGAAAATCCAGCCTCCATGTCCAGCATTCAGTATTGCCCAGTTGGAAGGAAAGCATCCAGAAGGAAAACGTTGGGAGTTGAAACAACTGATGGTAGAAGAAGGAATAAAGATGAGATAAACCAAAATCCCATTTCAGCTCAACACATACTTTATTCCTTTTCAACCCTGTGAAATATTTTAAAAGATGCTCTGAATTTCTGAAATTTAAAATTTACCTCTTCCCTTTTCTGCCTGTGGTGTTAAACTTTGGGTCTGTCACTGAAAAGAGACAAGCCAACTGGGGTTCCCTGTGGGGCCACCCCCACTCCTCTCTCCTTAAGCCCTCAGACCCACATCTACTCAAGGATCATTTCCTAAGCCTTCAAAATTATATATAAGTATGCTGTCTCTGCCAGAACATATTAATCATAAACTTCTTCTCATTTCATTTCAGTATTAAACTCATCTTGTTCAAATCTCTAATTTTCCACACTGACAGAGAAGTTCTCTATACATCACTCAGTTCTATTTCCTAGATACGTTGAGAATTACAAAATTCATTCAAGCCCATCTGATCTCTTCTCACTAAACCTTCTGCCTTCCACTGACTGACAGAGAAGAATTAGCCTTCCTCCTGTCAAGTATACATCTTTTCCCCACAAAAGTATGTGAAAACACATCCAAATACAGCCAGTGACTCAGCTTGTCCTTGTACTTGTGTCTTCGCTCTACAGAGCAGTCTGTTTTATAGAGCAGCATGTCCTCTTGATATAATATCAGACAGCCTACTAATATCTCTAAAGTAAAAACAGCTGTAGCTACATGGCAGGGTACCACACACTGAAAGCAGTGGTACCATCAGCACCCCTCATTCTAGTGGAGGCAAGAAATCGCACAATGATGTCATGCTACAGAGTGAAACTCCTGAGCCCAACACATCACAGGTCATTTTAAGTCATTAAAAAGTAAAATTTGCCAACCACAATTTTCCTCAGTGATCCTATCTAATCTCAAACCCAGATGCAGATCTTAGGGTTGGGAAGAAAAAGCATGTCAGGTATTTTCTACTCTTTCCCTGCTGCAAAAATGTCATCTATCTCATTTCTAACCCAGTGTCACGGCTTCTCTCCAGTTTTACAAAGACACTGCAGCACTATTCCAGCAAAACAAATTATGGTACTGCTGTAGCAAACAGGAGATGGGACTAGAAGAGCACTCCAGCTTCTCTTTGTGTTTTTTCTGTTGAGCCAGGAATTCAGCAGAAACAATGATGGTTCCCCCAGAGGATACACGGGCAGTTCAGTGCTCCATGGCTGGGAACAGCCCCTTTCCTCCCCTAGGGCCAGGTATCACTGCCCTGAGAGGCTCTGGTTCCCAAGCAGCAAGTTTCATCCCACAACATGACTCGGGGACCTGGAGAGTGCTCTGCTCCCACATCCTCACACAGGCTATAGCAGCTCTTAATCAAAGCAGCTTTGGCAGGGGACTCAGAGTCAGACAGACTCCACGAGGGCATGGTGTTAGATTAGTCACCTCACTGACTTCTGCCTCACTATCCCCAAGTGTGAATTAGTTTTTGGCACCTACAAGTTAAGAGGTCGGCAGCTTCAGAAGAACTGTATGTTAGACAGACAGATCGATATTTCATTTTAAAGAACAGTTTCTATTCTACTTTTGCTGATTTGAAAGAAAACAGACTCTGTTGCAGTATTTTTTGACTAAAAACCTGTAGAAGAAATAGTTACAGTCTTTTACAACCAGAATCTGGAAGGGTGTCCCATTGTAATATTTTCAAAGAGAAGTTGTGCATGCAGTATGTATGTGCATATGGTGTTTATGAATTGTTTTTTAACTTTAGATATTTTATTCATTTTTCCACATGGTACAAGTAGAACACACATCTTTGTTGGACAGACACCAATACAGTAACATTGCTTTTGATTTCAGGCACTCAAGACTCTGTGGGACAAAAGGCTACTCTATCTTCATGCCAGGACATCACATCCTGAAATTAGGATGCATGCCATCAGGCAGTCAATATCTCACTGAAGAAACTCAGACCCAAATACATTCAGTTATACTAAACGAAGGAAACTGTAACCACTTCCAGTTATTCCACACACAGATTAAGGACCATGAGAACTTTGTGCCTTGGCATACAACATCCTATTTTGATTTCACTGTAGTGTGGGATCTGCTGTTATCCACAGTTTGCGGACTTCGTTTTTTTTCTCACTCGCAGCATGCATACAGCCAGCACAGTAACTTCAGTCCTAACAAGGTTCAGAAATCCCCAAAGTAGAGGGAAATGGGTAAGAACTGGCACGAGAAAACCTGGCTAGAACTTTTTAGGACAGCAGCAGAAAGAGCACAGGTGCTACTGCTACCCACATCCCCAGCCCTCCGTCAGCAACACGGAGTTCAAAATTCCCTTCTCGCACTTATCCTGTGTGCATGTGTGTAAGCTGCTCTTGCAGACCCATGGTGAACACTGAAAGCATATTCTCTGTGATAAGTGCCTATCCAGACTCATTAGGGTAGTTTATTGGGCAAAGTCAGATGAAACACAAGCGTGAACAGCTTACTGTCAGCCCAGAAAAGTCCGCCCTGCTACTGCAGACTGCCATGTCTAATAACTATATAAACCTTGTTTATTTAATTTCAAAGCTGCTGCTTCACTTAAGCTGTACCACGGTCTCAGGAATCACAAGATGGTGGCATTTAAGAAGTAGAAGCCATGATTTCATTGATTTTCCAGGAAAAGGCTAGGTCCAAAAGCAAAATAAAGTTTCCTTTACAAAGAATGGAAATACCTAGAATATAAATGAGCACTTTCTATCATTTAACATCATGAACCATCATTCTGTTAAATGAAATGTAATAAGGGACAAATCAGTTCAGAGAAAATACATAAATATTAATTCTGTTCCCACCGGTAATATAACACCTATCTCCTACCCTAAGGTCTTGAAAACACTGCGTACAAAAAATAGTTCTTTCCGACTATCTGGGAAAAAAAATGAGGGTAAGGGAAACAAAGATTATTACGTTAACTTGAGATGCATTGGTTTTAAGATAGCCAAATTAAAATGCATATACTGAGTATCTATGGCACACAAAACTAACTATTCTTGTCCATTGTCCTACTGAAAGTTTCTTCCTGTGCCTGGCTTAAATTTGAGGTTTCTTGACAAGTTCTAATGAATGGTTAACCTCGCTTTCCTGATAAAAAGCAAATGCTCCCTGACTTCGCTCTTTTCTTGAAACAAGTCCATATGGATGAAATATACAAACTTCTGTCAACACGACTGCTGCTCTGTGCATTATTTAAATGCTAAAATAAAAAGGGGGGATTTTTTTTTTCTCTCTCAGGCGTGGCAGGTTCCACTGAGGGGAAGTTCAGCTCTGCTCTCCCAAGCACAGCCCTGGGGCAGTGCCAAGCCCTCTCCCCTCTGCCATCCCCTTTCCTGCCCTGCCAGCAGCAGGCAGCGATTCCGCCGAGGCGCGGTATAAATAGGAGATGTGCTGTAGCCTTGTGGATCGCAGGTGGCACAGAGCATTTATCTTCACACTCGCCGGGGTGGATATCTACGGCTTATGAGTGGGAAAGGTCAGGTATGTCAGCTATGATGGCAACAAACAGCCTCACTAGCGGGCACGGGTGTGTTCACCTTTCGCTGCTCACAGCGGTGGATGCCTCCTGCGCTGGAGCAGTGGCTATCTCCGGGCACGCTCCCACCTTGGCTTGGGGCTCCCTCTCCTTCCCTGCCTGTTGAGAAGGCGCCACTGCCAGCGAGGGTGGCAGATAACGCCAGTATTTTGGAACTGCTCTCTTCTGAAGCCACTGAAGAGATTTATTATTTATAGGCAGAGGGATGAAAACATGAAGTACGTACATGGGGGCCCGTGGGGGGAGGGCCAGTTACTGCCAGGCAGTAATTTCAATCTGAAGTTCCTATGACTTAAATAGCCACTTGAGCTCTGCTCTTGCAGTTTATGATGTCAATAGAACCCCTAAATGAAATTACAGCCTTCTGATACGCAGCGGGGTAGCTTTTCTTCACCGTGTAATATACCCGGCCGGGAGAAATTGCACTATACGCAGAGTTTCACTAAAGCAGAGTTTATCATAAGAATGTTCCCGCTAAAATATGATTAGGCTTCTTGTTTGCCAGATAACACATCTAATGAATCAGGGTATGCGTGATAGTCATGTTTTGTGAACGCAGACATATACCCTGAGGTGAACTGGGCACTCCACTGCCTCAAAGCACCACTATTTCATTTCCACCGTAATTTGCACCTGCTTTGTTTTGCCAGCAGCACAGACCCATGCTAGCTCTGGAACTTGCCTCGGTTCCAGGAACTCGAAGCTCGCAAAGACAAAAAAAAACAAACAAGGCAGCAATGAGGGGATCTACACGTTGTATTTACAGGCTTGCTACTTTTTTTTCCTCTTTTTTTTTAAAGCATGCCTGAGCCTGGCTAAACCTGGTTACTAGTCCTGCGAGGGCAGGAAAAAAAGTAAAATTCCACTTTTCAGCTGTGTAAGTGAGAAACAGACAGAGGTAAAGATCACACCGATAGATCTGGGATACAGATTCAGGTCTCCTAAAGCCTATTCCGTTTCTCTCCACTGTCATTATGATACTCATACATTCCCCCTCTCAGCCCAGGACAGGAAGAAAAACCCTTCATCTTACCGTTCATGAACCTTGCTATTTCTTTATCCTTTAGATGCGGACATGACTGCAGTTGATAATTAGAGATCTGTAGTTAGTGGCTGCTTTACCTCAGTAATTTGCAAATCCTTTTCACTTTTCTGACTTTCCCTGTCACATGACTTAATTCAAAGTCAAGTTTCACTTTCTTTTTTTAATTACAGGAAGGAAAATTAGTGCTGTTTCACTGTTGTAACCCAGGAAAACAAGCTGTTGTTCAACTTTTAGAAAAGATAGGCTTACAATATAAAATAAGAAAGCAAATTGAAAATACCTGAAAGCGGGCAATGTACTCAAAACAAGGCAGTTGCTTTTGTGTACTTTTACTGCGAAAATTGTCTCTGGATATTGCTTAAGTTCGAAGGAATCTGAAGCATCCCAGTACCTATGAATCTGTGTACCTTTATCATTACATCTTTCTCTGTGCTTTGTTCTTGTCTGATGCAGTTAACAGTCATAGAATAACAAGCATATCACATCAAACAATTGCTGTGCAGAAAACAGTCGTTTTCATTCTACTACATAAATATATATTCTCTTCCCTAAAAGTATAAACTGGTGGTTTGAACATGAGCAAAAGAATATATTTTCTCTTTGCTGATGTCAGAGAAAGGATGATAACTTTCCCACTTTATCTGTGGGTAAAAGACAGAGGTTTTAATTTGGCAGTGCATGTATAGAACTTCTGGATTACTAGCTGGAAGGGATGCTGTAACTGAAATGGCTACTGCTAGAAGCAAACAGTGCACCTATGAAAGAAATGACCACACGTATTAATTTTCATTTTTTAAAGCAACTGTGATAAACTATTACACAGTAGACAAAGAAGCTACTACTAATGAGACACTTTATCATCTTACCATCCCAAAGTGCTTAAACGGACTGTTAGAATATGATTTGAAATTGCAGATTTTCACCCTAATGATTTTAGACCATGGACAAGCCGTTATAACCTTGGCTTACAGTCAATAAGCAGCTTATACCATAATAAGAAAGACTGCTGATTTTTTCCACGTTGCTGTACATAATAAATACCAGCAAAGACAAGTTCTTTTGCTACTAGAGAGACTTGCAGAACAAATAAATTAATTAAATAATTTAAATATCGAGAGGTGCAGAGCAACACAGGGACTCTTAAAAAAGAGATTTTGCCTTCTTGGTGAAAGATGCCACAATGACGGCCTTTGACTACAGTATATCCAGAGAACAAGTGTTATACAGGCAGAAGTTTGAAGTTTCAGACATTTAGCACTGTGCTTTGAGAACTTTCCATTTCAGAAGTACTTATGTCTTTCAGACTTGCACTGCCTGGAGGGAGAAAGTAAATCAGAGATAAACTTCAAAGATCAGACCCAAAAGTGTGTGTGGGCGTTCAGTATAGCCCATTTAGAGAAAAGAAAAAAAAATCCATTATGTTTCTATCTGTGATGTGAACTGCCTGAAAGTTTGGGATGTTCTGATCTGTCAGCTGCTTTGAGTACACTGCAGAAAGGTGATGCAACAGCCAAGCCGGGATCTTAACATCAATTTAGTCAAAAGCTGGGACCATTTGGATTGAGGCTTTGATGTATGTAAAGGTTATTTCTATGTGTATGTAAGACTCTTTACTGAAGGGATCAGCCAACTTAATTGCGGGTTTTGTTGAGAGCTGGCGATTTAGTTGAAGTTCAGAGAGAGGTCTGCAGCACCAGGGAATGAAGAGAAACAGCTAACCCTTGCTGCTCAGTGCTGAAAAACGTCTGCGGTCAACTTAGGCGTTTGTATACGAAAAAAGAGGAGTTCACAGTTCTTTATGGTTCTAATGCAAAACCAGATGAAACTCAGGGATTTTGTCTATCTTTCACTTGAAGTTTTCAGGCTTAGTCAAACTGCAGGCTGAAACTGAAGCAGGGGGAGGGACTGACAACCCACATGGATTGAAACCAACAAAAATATTTGCAAAAATTGCCAAGCAGTAAAACCACCAAACCTTACATGACTTTACTTATTGGTTATAAGAAATAGCAAGTACTTTAATATGGGTTGGATGTGATTTGATACTGAGCTCAGTTCTGAAGGCAACGTCAAAAACTCCAACAACTTCAGTGAAACGCTGCTCAGCGCCAGCCTTTACGTACCATCCTCAGGACTTATACCGGGCACGAAACCAGGGAAAAGGTGACTGGGCTTCTCTGTATGTCACAGGTGATCAGCAGCATTTGAAGAGGGGCTGTCTCCCTGGGTGTCAGGGAGACATGCTTGTTGATACGTGTGCTGAAAGAATCCTACTCAAAAGCAAGACAAGGGTGAGAAGAACGCTTCCTAGTTAATATCCCATGTGAGATATATTGGTGCCATTAAAGATCTTGGTCTTTTGCCAGGGACATGTTTCAAAGAACAGGATAATAACTCAAAATACAAATATTTTGACTGCTACCCTGTGTTTCATATATGCCTACTTGGTTAAGAGTAGAAAATGTTAGTCAAGAAATGACTCATTTCTTCAAGTCATATAATATGGAAGGTGATGAAGGATGAATGGAACAGCCCACACATTGCCCTGGCCTCCTTTATCACTACAGAAGAAAAATATTAACAGAAGTGATACATTCAGTGGGGCAGGAGAGGACAAAAGGATACAATCTGGGCCTGGAGCTAGAGATACTCATTCCACCCCTTTTTCTTTTGCTGGCTTTCCCATGCGGCCGTGAGCAAATCACTGCAAATTTCTAAGTCTCATCTTCCCTATCCAACAGCTGAAAATAACTCTGTGTAAGTACCTTGATGTTGGCTGAGACACTCAATTCTTTAGCATCCAAGATTTTGTATATGAAGCTCTTCAAAGTGCATTTTTCCCCTCCTGATTCCCAGTCCCCCATAGAGACCAAAGAAAACAGAAGGGAAGCAAGAGAGTTAAAAAAAAGAAAAAAAAAAAAAGAAGAAAAAAAGAATATCCAACCCTCCCCTCTCCCTCAAATGGACCAGCAGCCTATAAACCAACTAGTTCTTCCTATTCCCAGAGGTGGCTTCCACAGAAGCATTTTCTTTTACCATGCATCCACTGTAGTGTTTCTTTTCTGCTTGGCTGGGCAATCAGGTATTCAGAGCATAATGTAAATGCTCGGAACACAGAGGCATGAAAACTTGCCAGACAGAAACTCCAAGCGCAGGATTAACATTCTCTCTCCCCCCCCCGCCCTGCCTTCCCGGCTCACCCGGCCCCTGCTGCCTGCCCCCCCGGCCACACTGCCCAGCCTGACCCCGGCTGGAGGCCCCGGGGATGCCGCAGCCCCCCCTGCGCTCCGCTCCGCAGCCTCCGCGCTCCTAGCTCCGTATTCCTCCTCCTCTGCTTGTTGCTGATTTTGGTTTTGTATCTCAAAAAAAAAAAAAAAAAAAAAAAA
>VWZF01001878.1:560854-825893 GCA_013396755.1 Sclerurus mexicanus | reverse complement strand
GGCAAAACACAACCAAAAAAAGAAAAATAAAAAAATAAAACCTTTATTTCCTGCTTCGCCGCGGCGGCCCCGAGAATAGAAGCCTTGACACATCAAATTCTGGGAGCTCACCACTCACCAGGGCTGTGGTTCCTGGTCCAAGCAGTGACGAAGGAGAATCACCTCACAGTCTCTGGAGAGTGGCAGGGCTTGGCTGCGAAGCGCGCCCTGCGCCGATGGGCTTTTTGAGTTCGCTCTGTTCCAGAGCGAGTGCCGAGGCAGAGAAATTAGGGAGGGGAGAGGTGGGAAGGAAAATCACTGGAGCCTCTTACGATCAAACTTCCACTAAGCAAGAGGAAATGTCTTATAAATAAACAACAGCAAGAGAAACAAAAAAATCCATCCCGTCCTGCCAGAGGAATGTACATTATTGTCTCTCGACGGAAAACTTTACACCACACCAGAAAGCAAGAAAGCAGCCATGTCTCCTGAAGCCACCCTCCCTTGAGCGAGGGGGTGGGGAGGAGGAGGAGGAGGGCAACGAGAACTTAAAAAAAAAATATTGGGAAGTTCATGCGATTTCCCAGGAGACAAACAAAACTGTCCGAATTCAACAGATGTCAGTATTCCAAGGTCTCGCACAGTGCTAAATTTCTTTAGGTCTGATGATCATCGCTCAGCCATGAGGACGCATTCAAGGAGGAAGTTCAAGGCAAGGGGAAGGAGGAGGAGGTCGCTGTATGTGTAGATCTGTATGTATATGTGTGTATATTTATGTATGCCTAATGGCCACATTTTATGCATTTTTTGAGTCATAATTATAAGAATATTTTTATATATGTATTTAAAAACCTGAGGTGCATGAAATTCTATTCTCTTGCACCTCCCTATAATTGTGGAGATTTATAGGCTCATGTTCCAAGGCCTTCTTTCTCACCTCACAAGACTGCAACTGTAATCTACTTAAAACCAACCTGTTATCATACTGCAGCTCACAAGTGGCATGAGTTTGGTGATTTCAGTACAGTCCCTAGCTTTGCAAAAAAAACCTATTGCGTGATTTGGCACGACGCACGGCAAATAGCAGGCTCTTTATGAGGAACTACAGATGGCAATTGGAAGAGTAATTCAAATAATTTATCAAGCACATTTGGAGACCTAGAATGGGGGATGGCCTGAGTGTACGAGAAACCAGTATGCTACAAGTCATTATTAGCGAGCTTATTAAACCTGCCTCACATGTACAGCAGCAAAAGAACAGAGACTGCTGATGAGAACCGAGGTGCTTGGTTGTGCTGTGTCTTGGGTCACGACTAGGAGAGCAGAGCACAGGAGGTGAGGACATATTTCAGAGGAAAAGTGGGGCAAAAGACTAAAAGATCGTGAAAATGGCTCGGCAGGCTCAACCTGCACACTTTGGTTCTAGGGGATTCCACCATTCGAGACCGAGATGCAATGCTGAAAGCATATAATGCCCACCCCAAAACTCAGTTTACCAATTCTCAAAAATCTGCCTGATCTCTTGAATTCCTGAGGACTACCATATTCACAAGACACAAATGAAAACATGTTTTTTAAACTAATTAGTTTTACATCTGTGCGTTCTTGCTGTTGAAGTAATGCTGTCATAGACTTTTGTGAGCAACAATCAGTCTAAAATCCAGGTGGATAAAGCAGAGAGAAGCTTAAGATTTGAAGTATGTTTGAAAATAAAAGGCAAGTCTTTAATGCAAAATTTATAGTAAATCCCTGTTTCTTCAGGCTCAGATCTTTAGAAGAAGGTATTGTTAAAACATTTCTAGATCTGCAATATCAAGGTGATCTTGATAAAATGAAAGGAGGCATTTTCAAGAGATTTCTTAGGACAGAGCAGTAGAAGTGACATCACCAACACAACACCAGGGGAGCTGTGGGAAGGACATGAGTCTCATTGATCTTACCAGATTAATCAGCAAATTCTGAATCTGACCATCTAGTTCATACATGTGGTACTGAAATGGTCCTTACGCTTGAAGGATGCTGGGTGACAGAGAGAAGCTCTAGGCTGATCTGACCTCACTAAGAAATACTTTGCTCATTTACAAATCAGCTCAGCATTCATCTCTCTCACTACATTTATATTTACTAGCATTGCCAGAAATACTTATGAAAACCGAGACAAATGTGAGCTCTTGCAAGTGAAACCTTATTAGTGAGAGGTGTCCAGAGAACCAGGTGCTCAGAGAGCAGAGTGGCACACAAAGGATAATGGAACAGAATTTGAAATAGTAATTCCTGTCTGTGACGAGGAAAACCTTTAACATTTCTAAGCAGGAAACACAATTAGCAGGCTGACCTTAGGTTCCAATACCTTAGCTGCCTTTAGGGGATTTACGTAGATGGAGGTGGGGGCAGTATATGGCCCTCTGTTTAATAAGTCATTTGCTAAACAGTCCAGAGATCAATAGCAGACATTAAATTAAGTACTCTGGCATTCTTATTATTTAGTATCATTAAGCATTAGGGATGGTTGTACTGTAAACACAGGGTAGAGAGAACGAAATGAAATCTTCTATTTAAAACAAAAAAAATAAAAGTGCCTACCAAGTTTCTGAAAATTAGACTAAACAAAAAAACACACGCAGCGAACAGATCAAAATCTCAGTAAATTCCAAGTGTCTGCCTGCCTGTCAGTGCAGATTATTTCCATTACAGACTTCAGGAGACTGAACTGTACCATTCTTGTTTCGCTAGCATTAACAGTGGCCGCAGCCTCAGAACTGCAAAATAATAAGAGCCAGGAGGACAATCATTTTCCTCAGATTTTTTATTTTGACATTTCCCATTTGTGCCCTTTTTCAAAGTTTTAATTTGGTAAAGGCACTTTTCAGCCTGTCTTTTAACAGGTCACTAATAACTTGGGATGCAAGATCTCATATTTCATTTTTTGCTGCTGCCACCACTAAATATTTCATTTACCTTGAGCACAGCAGACCACTCTGGAAGGGTTTGTTTTTTTTTTTTTTTTCCTTTCCACAATACTGTTCACAGGCTAGTTTTTGTGATTCCTTATTTGCATTAGGCTAGTTTGATCCTACCTGTTTAAGTAAATTAATAGACTGCCTATGGAAATATTTTCATTCTTTAAGTAGCTTGTTTAGGCAGCTGTACTAACGTTCCTCTTCTTGGGACCTATATGCAAATAACTGGGAGTCTTGGAGGTGGTATCTAATTATAGCACAAGCCTGTTCCATAAAATATTTTTTAATATTCATAACTGTTACACACACAAATATAAATGTATACGTCTATACATACACTCATACATACCAATAAAATCATCAGTTTTATTTCTGCCCCTTGACTTGACTGTTAGCCCTTGACCTAGAAGATGGAATGTGTTCAATTCTGCATATGTGCACATACACAAAATATAGAACTAAACAAAATAATTTTTAAACCAACAGTACGACCTAAGGGTTTCTCTGCCTGCCTTGTATAAGTCCAGAGAGGACAAACTTCAAACGGGGTGACGCTTTCCCCATGTCAGCAAAGACAGAGGGAAGAACCCCAGCAGAAACACGAGAGTACGTGGAGACCTTGACTTTCCTCTCCTCCCCTCCATGCACCTAAAGCTCTCTGCTTAAAGAAAGGCCATGCTGTGACCAGACCTCGGGAGCAGCTGCAAAGAAGCACATGGAGGTTAATTCTGCTTTTTGCTCCATTAACCTCTGCTCCACCTTTGTGGCACCCTCAAGGAGGAAAGACAGCAAGACGGTGCGGACAGGGGAGCCAGGCAGCACTGCAAGGGGAGTCATGCCATGACAGGGCTGCCTCTGGATCCCAGGCTTCACAGGATTTGGAGACTACTTTCCTTTGCTCCTGCCAGTTCTGCCTCAGCACTGAACACTTGCAGGATGCAAGTATCCCACTTCTCTGCAAGGCAAGCTTCATGGAAGTTCCCTATAGCCTTTCCCTCTGCTGTATGTTCCTCTCTACAGGAGGAGTTGCACAGCCTTTGGCAGTGGGTACAAACAGATGATATGAACAGAAAGAGATGAAATAAACCTAGTGGAAAAATCTCCTCCAGATGTAGTGTCTCTACCTATAAATACAGATTCTCCTGGTGTCCTCCAGATGCAAAGACAGAATTGAGATTTTTTTTGTTTTCGTGTTTAGTACAAAGCAATTAAAATGTAAAAACCTCTCAAAATCTTCCTTTATTTAAAAAAAATAGGTCACGGACACAGAAGCAGTCAGTCATGGTTTGGAGTGGGCAAGCAAACAATTTTCATTTGATTGTGCCCTTGTTTTTGTAACTAGCTTTGCTGCTGTGACCTGCTATACTTACCCTGTCTGCTGTGCTAACCAGCAACATGCCTTTTTAATCTGCCTTCCTGGGGTCTGCATTTGATTACAGCATTCATGTTCTATTTAGATTCTTTTGAATCATGCCCTGTGGTGCTAGCACGAAAGGTGTTATTTATAAAATGAAATTCTGTTGTATTGCAACTTGGATTCAAAGAGGACAAGCAATATTAAATACTTACTTTATTTAATAATATCTTGGATTTATTAACTCAATTTCATTACAAGATTAGAGATGGTAACCTGGAGGGGGTTATTAACTAATAAACAGGCTTCAGGCAACTCTGCCCTATATAAAATAAAATAAAAATACACATACATGCATTTAAATTACTTCTATTTTGAGGGCCCACATACACACCTCTGGCTCAAAAGAATGGCTTTCTTGATAAATATTGTTGCAGAGAGCTCTAGGCTGGAATCCTTTAGGACAGCAGGTATCCACACTCAACAGCCATCCCAAGCGACTGACCCTATTCAGGTGGTTGCATCCCACGTGGGATGAAGTCTGCCACTCAGCTGTGACAGAACTGATGCAGGCTGCAGTTACTTCAAACCACTGTGGGCAGCACACCAGAAACCATGAAACTCTGCCAACCCATCTGACGCTCCTTGTTTAGTCCAGTGCCACAAGGCTCATATTTGTGAGCTATTCCACAGATCTTACTTTCCCAGCATTAGTCTTGGACGTACTAAGCACCTCAAGCATTTGGGGAATCTTGCAGGCAACATGCTATATCTCCCCAAAACAAGCTCCTAAGCTATCAAAAGAGCTTCTCTTTCCAGAAGACAAGGGGACAGAAAATTCCTGACTGTGTACATAGTATGATATGAATCAGTATTCTGATACTTAGCTCTTCATGGTAACTTAGAAGGCATTTAAAACCAAGTGCATATTCTATTCAGTCAGATATCACACAACTGGCAGGTGAATTTAACTGCAATCTCTTCACCTAGTAAGCTCAAGCACATTTGCTGGCATCCCAGCCTAGGAATGAGAACCAGGTTAGAAAATTCCCAGAAGGTTCAAAGCTCCTTAAGAGTGCAAGAATATTGAGATGCAATTTTTTGTCCATTTCCTAAATAAAACTAACAAACGCTAATACACCATTAAATGCCTCTTCTCTGAAATGCTCTACGACAAGATGTAGCTTATGTGACTTTGAACCTGTCAGGTCCACAATAAAGGCTGAGTCTGACACGGGAAAATAGCACAGTATCAATGTCACAGATACTACAGGCTGGGAATTCCCACTTGGAGGTGCATGGCTGCTAAAAGCTTTCACCCCACATCTGTTGCATAGTTAGCTGTGAGTCACCTGCAGTCAGCTTCATTAGACCTGAAGTGTCACTCAAATAAGACAAGCTATTGCTAGAACAAGAGAACTCAGATTTTAAAGCATTTGATAGATTAAAAGGAAAGTGTCATGATATGTTAAATGGATATTCAAATACTTTAGGTCTCAGTTTTCATCTACTTACAGATTGTGTGCCTTTGCTTAAAGCTGGATGGTAGGCAGAGACCAAAAATAAAGGGCGAATTTTTTCTCCACTCATGTGGTGTTGTTCATTGCAATGACTCAGTGAAGTATAAAATCCAGTGCATGAAGATCATGAAAAGAGAGAAATACTAATGAATTAAATCTGATGAGAAACAGATTTGAATTCGGAGTGATCTCTATAATTCAGGAGAGAACACCTACAGCATGGTGGTACACAGATATTCCCAAGAGAAACTGAGGTTAAGTAACAGAACTGTATGAAGAAGAGGTTAATTTGGGTCAAAAATGAAGGAAGATTGAGAAACAGATTTATGGTAAAACTTTCAAAGGCAGAAGCAATAATTGCACCCGCAAAAGGCATGTGCATCATTGCTACAAACAAAAACACATGCTTGGACTCTCTACAGGCAATCTGGCATCTGTCTCTCATTCCCTCCCTCCTCCTGACCCTGAGACCTCTCTCTCTGGAATTTTGTTCCATGAATATTCCATAATGCTACACTCAGCTCCTATTTTCATGAAAAGTCAGCATTAGCTAATAAGTGGAAGTTCACAGCATTACTGTCAATCAGTGGTTGGTTTCCATGAGAATGGAGACAGATCTCAACTATGAAAAATAGTGAGGTTCAGGCACAAGTGATATTCTGTCTACATATGTTATGTATATACCACTTTGAAACTACTGAACTAACTTGTATGCCATTTGATTTATTAGCAGACTCTCAAGGGTATCTACAAAATAAGCCAAGTTTAAACAACATTCATTTGGGTTATTTTTAAGTGAGGCAGAAACAAAATATATTCTTTGGTATGTTAGAAATACTGCAATTTATTCTCATTCTCTCTTTGCTCACTTTTTCTATATGCTTAAAACCACCATTAAGAAAAAGAAAGCTTTTTTCTAACTTCCTTTTTTTCTTTTTAATTTTCTTTTTTTTTTTAAATTTCATCCCACCAGGTCTCAAAGTATAACAGTTTCTATCCTAAAATAATTAGTGAGAGAAATTTGTAACTGATACTGTGCATTATGATGGGAAAAAATTCTGTTTTATTGATAAAAGCATGCTACTATTTCTGAATTGATGCTGTCTGTTTACAGTGAAGTGAGTATATATGATGCAAGGGCACAGGGTATGCATGGAGGAGAACTTTACAAAGACACATTTATCTTTTACTATTTTTTCCCACTCATCAAAGTTTCTTGCATATTCTCATCTAGAAGTAAACAAACAGTACAAGAAAATAAGGAAGCCAGTTATTTCCTTTTTTAGGGGCTGTTAAAACTAGAAATGCTGTAAAATGTAGATACATTTCTAAACTTCAAATGTTAAAATTTAAGGCAATTGGGTCAATAGTTTTATAAGGAAATGCTACGAAAAGAAGGTAGCTTCATAATTTTAATCTAAAGAGGGGTTAAATTTTAAAACACACCCCAAATTTAAGACTATTCAGACAAAAGCCCTTGGGTTTACTTCTGAGTAAATTAACGGAGAATGAGATCCCAGGCAATGAGAGAAGCACCAGCAAACCAAAAAGACAGTTAAAAAGCCTAATTCCATACAGTTGCTTCAGTGTGCCTTATCTCAAGAAGAATAAACTAGTTCTGCAGGGACAGATGGTCTGAGCAGTGGATGAAAAAACAGGAAGAGACACTGGGGAGACAACATCACTGGGTGAAGCCTGCATGAGCTAGAAATCACTTGGCCTCTCAAAGACCCACCAAGACATAAGAAGGATAAATGAAATACCATTTGTATGCATTCTTCCGTGCCTTCATTCTCTTTCCATTCTCCTCAACCAGGAATCCCTCTGCATATATCTACCTAATGAAAAATTTATCTTCTTTTCCTCAGTGAAAGTTTAAGAAGTTTCTGGGACAGATCTGTTTAGAAGTCAAAGAAGAACCACACTATAGCCACACAGTGAGAGAATTTTCTCCCTCTTGGGATGCTCGCTTTTTGCCCCCATGTGAGGTCAGCCTTTGAAGCTCACTCACATCGATCTATAATATAATGTGAGAGTTCTTTAATTAACCAGACACTAATATAAAATTGATACTTGGTTTCCACACAGAGACTCATGTATGCACTGTAGGAAGCTGAAGGATCTGGGTCCAACACAGTTGTAATCCTGTTTCATGGCATCCAGTGTAACCACAATTTAAAATTTTTATTCTGGTGTGTTTTCATCCAGCATTCTGTAGGACTGAGACCCATTACAGTCATATTACATGGCAGAACAAACCAGTCTGACCCCAGGCAGAGACTTTATCCTCCCTGTATCTGAGTTTCCCTGGGTGTCAGGGTGGAAGTGTTATTCCTTTTCACTTAATAGAAATGTCTTGGGAATTATCTACCTAACACCCAAATAAAAAAGGGCTCAGAATGGCAAAGTACTGTGGGGCTGAGCAAGTAGGCTTGTGCAGTAACATGGCTGTTGCCAGCAGGCAGCAGGTACCACAGATCTCATGAAAGATCACTCGTCGATTTTAAGTTACGTTCATTTTTGTGCCTGTTCCACAGACCCCAGAGATTAAATACAGCCGAGTGCTATTATACAGTTAGCTCCAGCGAATGAAAAATACACTCTTTTAGCAGTTTTATTCCTTTATCAATTACTACTTTAAGAGACTTGTACTGTATTATTTTATATTGGCCAGTTGTAAAAATAATTTATTCCCTGAAGAGTTTTATTCCTTTAACATTTCAAATTTTTTTGTTGAATGTTTACCATGTGACCATTTTTGACAAAGAAAGAAAGGAATACTTTATTAAAGGAGCTAATATAGCTCCTTTTCTTACGTAGATTTTGACCATTTTTTAAAAATAAAAGATTTGGATAGGATTTCTAGTAATTCGGAAAACCTAGTAAGCCTTTTTTTGTCTGCAGGTTTCTTTGCATTACTGTATTTTCAGTATAGGGAAAGAAAAAAGGAAATCCTGTCCAGATTTCTGGTAAAGCACCAAAACTATCTATCAAGGACCAAACCAATTTTCCTCCCTTCTTCTAGTTACATTTTTTTTCTTAAGCTTGCTCCTACCAAGGACTGTATAGAATAAAGATGAGTTTCTTATAGACTAGAAACCCAGCAGAAGAGCTATCAGGATAAAAACCTTCAAGCAAGCATAGAGCCACTACAGAACCAGTAGGAAAGAATGCTCAAATGCTATTCAATGACTGACACTGTCAGGTAACTCTGTGACTTAGTTTTCTCTCTAAGTAGCTCAAACCACAATGAAAAGAGCTGTCATGATGAGGAAGATGCCCAGTTGGATTGAAAGGGCAAACCTGTGTTGCATTTGAGAACATGCTATCATGGAGGCAAGAACCCAGATCACGTTCAGCAGAAGCCTGTGATATCACAGAACAAGCTGACATCATTCCACATGCCTCAGCTGTGGTTGTACACAGTACAGAATCCATGAAGGATGAAGCCATCTGGGATGAAGTTCATCTAAGGATGAAGAGCAGAACAAATAGGGTGTGCAACAGAGCAGTGCTGGCGTTTGAGCACTGCCGAAAAAGCTTTTGTGGAGACAGTGTTGCACAGACTCATAAAACCTTTGCTGCTCAACAGAAGATGTTGATTTCATTGCCAATTCATAATTCAGATCAGATGATGATGGATTTCCTGAGGTTTGCAAGCCCTGTTAATGATGGGGGGCCCAGCTCAGACTAACCCTGGAGCTGTTAAAGCGAAAACATGCTGTATACGAAGTTGGTTACAGCTTCAGCACAAATCCTGAAGGCACGGAAGACTCACCTGAGTTTTGCTTTAGGCTACTAAACTCAAGCAAACTTTAGGAGAAAAGACTGACAAAGCTCAGAGCCAGCACCTTTAATCAGCAGTTCTCAAAGGAGTTTACAAAGGGATTTCCTATTTTATGAGGGCAAAACTAGCAGAGTGAGAAGGAACACCTCGTTCAACACCATTTAGCATAGCAGCAGCAGAGCAGGGACAGGACTTGGGTTACTTGTGGTCTAGCCCACCATACGTCTCACTAGACACAACGCCTGACGAAAATGAATACTACAAATGAGCGGCAAAGTTTCATACAACTCTAATCAGCAGCCACAGACATACCAGTCCCCCACAAACATCTCCTCCTGCTCAGTCACATAAGTTTATTCACTGGATGTGGATGAAAAGAAATCCTTCATTAACTGGAATGACTTGTGTCAATCTTTAACCCTTTAAAACACTGACTAATTTTAGACTATTTGTGGTTAAATACATTCATAAACTATTAAAACAGTCTCCTGGTACATGGAAAACATATGGTTTCAACAATGTTATTCCTTCATGAAGGCCTGTTTCTTCAAAGTTTCTTTCAGTTATACACTAGCCTTGTTTGTTGTTCAGAATGCTTACTTTTATAACTATTTTCCTCCTTTCCACACCTATTTACTGGAATGATATATATGTGCATAACTATATATATATATATTAAAACCACATACTTTCATTGACTGAAGATGTAAGGATATGATGCTAGTCAGAAAAGAGTACAAAAAATGCATATCCCCAGGAACACATTCCCTCTCGTAGCTGTTTCAAGGCAAGTTTGCAGAGAGCAAATGCTGCTCATTGTGCAGTTTTAATTTTTTACACATTTGGTTAATACATTAGAAAACAGGGAAAAAGACAGCCTGTCGAGACCTAAGCATAAATTCAGGAAGAATCCCTACATTTTACTGAGGCTGCAGTCTACTAATGAAGAATTGTTTCCTCACCACTCCCAAAATATTAAGCTACAGTTGCTCTCAGTTTTAAATGTTTTTCCTGGGACTGTTTTCCATGTCAGATTGTACTCACCATTTCTGGCTAGCTCTACAGCCACCCTGCATTTGCCTGCCTTCCCTGATCCCAGGAAACCTTCACTGCTCCGACCTCAAGTCGGTTTGTGAACTCGAAAGAAACTGTTTATCTTGGGTATCTTGCTTGGCAATGCAGACTGCTGTCGGGTACACAGTTAATCTTAACCCTGTTTTGCACTTTTTGGTTGAAAGGGAGAAGTATAGCAAACAAGATCAGGCTAGTGCTAAGTGGGAAACAGTCATCCTTAACCAATGTTTGGAGCAGGGTGTAAAACCAGGAACGCCATGAATTCCATCAGCCTTTGGTGGAGAAAAATTAAGGAGGCAAATTTTCAGCAGCCAGGTGGGCTACACTGAACAATACATTCAGTTCTGAAGAACCGCAGGTCTGGCCTAACACCGGGTCTGAATACACGAGAAGTGGACAAGAACAATATTGATTATACGAGAGAAGTAAGGTTGCTTTAAAGAAATTGAAAACCACGTCTCTCTAGGAAACACACTAGACCTGTAGTCACAAATTAGGGAGAACAGCTGAGAGAAGTGGGTAAGCAGGTTGGAACAGAAACAGAGTTGGGAAAGGCATGGTGACAGAAATGCAGGATGTAAGTTGGGTACTGCATTCTGTTGCTGGATGAGGAAAAGCAAAAGCCAAACAAGTCCATAAATTCATGCCAGATATTAGCTGCGTTGCTTAATGAACTTCTGTGACATGCTCAAATACTGTGAGTGCAGAACGATGACCTATAAAATAGAATTGAAAACTTTTACAGGTATGTTTATTTTTCCTTGCATTTTACCGTTCTTTAGATTGAATTCCTTTTTTCTGTACGAATTTATGCTGCAAGGTTGGGACTGACTGATGTGTATGCATCTTGCTTGCACAAAGAAATCTAAAATATTGCTCAGGCAAAAGTCTGGGCGCAACTCAAGAGTTCAGAAGGAAACACTTATCCGTGGAATCAAAATGAATAAATTAATAGATTTATGGCTCAAACAGTCTACCCAGGTAGCAAAGTTTTACTTCCTTAGTAATTTAAGCTGCAGAATATTACTGGGTTATGTCTGCATTCAATCCATAAGGCAAGAAACTTCTTTGAATTGTGAAAACAGTAGGAAAAAAATAGGTAAGAGACAGATCAAGGAAATGAGAGCTTGACCTGGCATAGGAGAATAACTGTCAGTTAAGAAGAGGCAATGAAGTGAGAGAAAGACTTGAAGGAATAGGTGTCTGTACACTGAGTGGAGATATTTGCAAAAGATCTAATAAATCTGTAATGCAAATACAGAGAAAACAGCACTAGGACAGCAAAGGAGTAAGGAAATATAAAGATGGATTCCCTTTATGCCTAAAAATGACCAAGGAGATAGTAACTATACTACATACTTTTTAGGTGATCACATCTGAACTATCTTGAATTTTGACCTCTTGCTTGATGTAAAATTAAGTTTCAAAAAGGGAAAAAGGAAAAATGAACTTGGCCTCCAGATGAGATGCTGAAAGAAGTGCTGTTTGCTTTATTTGTCCATGAAGTTTTTTTGCCACTCCTGCTAGAACAGCATGAAGGACAATTATTTCAAGTGTAATGAAATGAGTGCCTTAATGTGAACACTTCCCAACAGGAGATCCATGACGCCTTGACAAACTGCAATGCCAGAACCCTCTGCCATCACTGCTCTGTCCAGATACTGCCCTCAAATATTTGAGGCATTCCTGGAATTAATAAATAAGTGCTGATTTGGCCTGGCTGGTTGCTGCCTGGTATCCCAGGCTGGCACTGCCTTACAATGGATGGCATTGTTATGTTGCAGCAATTCTTCTGCTTTTCTTCTTAAATTTCCCAGTGCCAGCAAGAGGAAGACTGATTAATTTCAACTAATGTGACTCTTGAATCAAAGATATGACTCATTTTAAGGAAGCTTTTGTTGGATGCTTAGTCTATCAAGCCATGCATACTTTAGATTATTTGGCTCTGTAGATGATATGATCAGGCAGACACAACCATTTTGGTTGAACTCAGGTACGCATTATTTTTGTACTGAAAAGCTGGACATGAAAAAAGTTATAGTGCAGCCTCATCTATGACCAAGCCTTTCTGTGCTATCTGGAAAGAGCTGCATAGTACAATATGTTTAACTTCTCAGAAAATGACAAAAAGCAAGTAAAAAGGACAAAAAAAATCTTTGTCAGTCCCAAGTCAGTGAAGCTGTAGTACTCAGAATTTGCTTTATGCAATATACATAAATGTCAGGTCACAATGCAAAAACGGGAAAACAGAGTGTTTTCTCCTGTTATGCTTTCGTGCCATGAAGCAGCCCATAACACATCACTTAACTTGAGACTCCTTGCTGGACTAAACAGAATAATGTATTTCAAACATTGCTTTAATGAATAAAACTAAATGTAATACTAGAGATACTGTCTCTGCTTTTTAAAGCTTACTGATACAGAGCTAGGTTTCAGGGAAAGTTCATCAGGATGCTTTTGAAAAACACAAATTTAGGATCATACTGTTTGCTTTTCTATCCATGCATTTCCACAACTAGCTTTCATTTGCAAAAATGCTTCCAAATGTTACTTAGTCAAGACTCACAATGGCTAAGATGGGAGAGCAGTGGCTGGGGCTTTTGTGATCTACTCAAGGCCACAAAAGGAAACCATTGTCAGAAACAGCACTGGTAGAAACCAGGATTAGCAGAAAATTTTCTTGTATCTGAAAAATACTTTCATTGTCATAGAAATAACTGCTCAGATCACCCACACTTCTTTAAGACAAATACAGTCCTGATCCGATTATTTGAAAGTGTCTGGAGAGAAGAAGCTTGCAAGGAGGATATATGTGACCTGCATGGGCCTTTTATAGAGAAGAAAGAAGGACTGCTACGGGTATTCAAATTATCTTCAAGCCTTCACTAGTAAGTCATTTGAACTGAAGCTGGTAAATACAGAGCTTCCTTTGGTTGCATGTAGGTACACTTGAATACTGCCATGTATTTATGAATAAACTATATATATAATTCATCTACATATGTTTGACCACAAACACACAATATAAAGTGACTAATGAACAATTCATTGGCATGGTAGCAGCACTGCATACTTGGGACTTGCAAACAAACTGAAAGCATGAAAGTCCCACATAGCAGTCTAGTCCCATGAAGTGCTCAAAGGAACTCATATAGGGTTTCTTTGAGAGAACTATCCTTTTCCATCTCCTGGTGAGAGAGTTGAAGTTGCCCCTATGATGTATATCACAGGCTTCTAGAGGAAAGGATGAGTGTGTAGGTAAGGGGAACTGCACTACAACCTGAACCAAGAGGCTCTGCGTTCCTGATTCGTATCTTTCTGGGACCTGCTACCCATGTCGTAGGAAGAGTTTGCGCTTCCACTTACCTATTTCTTAGAAAAGAAATGAAAATAATTACCCACAGCACTTGAGAAACTGAAATACTATGTGAGGATATTTGTGTACGCGCATAAAGTTTCCTGAATAACATGGAGATATACGGGGGCAGATGCTCCCATTAGCCCCGTCCTCCCTCTCCAGTGGAGGTCAAGAGTATTCATCTAGAAGAAAAGGTATAAAACCAAAGGAAGCCTCTTGTCAGAACTTCCCACAATACTCTCCTTCTTTCAGTGATTTAGTTGAGATAGCAAGTAATTTGGAAATAAAGGGTAACAAAAAAAATTTAAACACTCTGGAAATAGGAAAGATTTCCCCGCATTAACACTTGTGCTGTGAGCCTGATCACTGTCCAAGTTAAAGGACTACTTCAATCAATCAATGTCAGCTCAGGGAAAACCCAACAGGAAAACTCAAATTAGAAATGAAGAAGACTTGTTATAATTTTTTTGAACAAATCCAAGTGTGGCAATATTAGACAGTGTTCAACTCACTTACTGTAGCTATCTGTAAAGTCTGCATTTGGCCAGGTACCCTTGCTAACCAGTGGCTAGAGACAGGAACCTATAAACAGAGATCTGTTCTTTCATAACAGGACTATCAAAGGAGGGGAATAATTCACAGTCTGGAAGGGTTCATTTATCTCAATTTAGAGAAAAACCTAAAATCCTGACTTTCAGATTTCCAAAGTTAATCAGGAAGGATTTTTACCCTTAGCTGCAACTTTGACTCTATTAGCTCACAAAGTAGTGATGGGTTAGACCCAAATGCTGGATTCTTGAACTTCAGAGCTTGAAGGAAGTTTAAATCCCAACTCACATCAAGCTAGTCAGACTTTTTCTGCATGTACATGTTCCTCTTTTCCTGCAGGGGAGGTATGTGTTGGAGGAATTCATTTTTCTGCTGTTAACTGATACTCTTTCCTTCCTTCTCATCTCATGGTGGTCTCAGCTACAGATGAGAAGACCAAAACATTTGGGATCCCTTCCTCTTTATCTACAAAAAGGATTTATGTATGAATCCTATCAATATTAGCAGAGGCATTGTGAAGAAATCTGCACTAAGAAGAGAACGTGACCCTGAGTTTAAAAAAAATGTGAAAGCTCAGACATCTGGGGACCCGTCACAAAGACGAAGTAGTAAAGGAACGCAGCACAACTTATTTGCTCAAGAACAGGACATTTAGCCTGATAAACTCAAGTTCTCTTGATTCAGAAGCAGAAAGTAACAAGTTGAACATTTCCAAGGTGGTTTCACTTTCGTTTATCTTTTGTTTGGATATTCAAAAAACCCCAAACTGGAATAACTGACAGATGTTCACACGGAAGGGAAAGCAACCCAATTCCCTTCATTGTTTTAAATAAACAGAAAGTGATGCTATTCCCATTGGCAGAAACGGATCATGAAGCTGCTCTTCAGTTTGTCCAATCTCTGCTGCACTCAAAAGAAAAACACAGAGAGGATCCCCAAGCTTACTTTCCTGTTTTTCTCATTCCACCTGGAAAAGGACAAGCCTGTGCACAAGTTACTCCCAGTACATTCAAAGGCACCGCCTGTGGGGTTCTGCAGTGAATTGTCTGCCTATAGGGAAACCTTAGGAAAAGCTTTTAACAGATTCCTGCAAAGAATTAAAAGTTCTTCAGAGAACAGATGGAAGGAGAAAAAAACCATTTTTCCATACCCGGCACCTGCTCCAGCCTCATATAACTGGATGATTATAGCATTCCTGTCTTAAATCATTCTCAAAAGGGGACCGAGCTTAAACTTTACAAACCTCAAACCCTAATTTAACCAAATAAAATACCACTCAACCTCGCTGAATGCTTTATATGAATTCTTAAATAAAGGAGGTAAGTTCTTCTCGAGTGAGGCATCATATTTATTTTGACTTTAGACCTAGTTCAAATCCTGCAACTCTGTGAATAAGAAAGAAAGAAAAATAAGAGTATTTTAAGTGCACTTGCCAGATTCCAAACCGGGTAAAGACAATTTTCTCATTTCAGTCCATTTTGCAGTTTCAACAGTCTGTTTTCTCTCTCTCTATTTTAGGTCACTAATGCACTTGTTTCTTTTTCCAAAAGGGGTCCTGGTTTTTTGTTGTTGTTGTTTTGTTTTGTTTTTTTAAGTAGATGATAAGATTCCTGTGCAGTTTCTTAAAATATTTAAGACCCTGATTTTGAAAACATGCACTCATATGCTTAGCTTACAGCTGGTTAGCTATTCCCCTGAATTTTTAGTCCTACATGACTAGTCACACACTTAAATAGTAAGCAGTTATAAGTACTCACAAGAGTTTGTAAGTTCACTAGAATTTTTTCAGGTAAACAAACCTACCAAAATTCAAAATACTAATACCATGGTTTATATTACTGCTCTGAAAATATAATAACTATATAACATAAAATGCATATGTAATGGAAACATTGCAATATTTACAAATGCAGTTCCCAGCAGAACTGAGATATCCCAAAATCAGTGACATTCTCAAATTTCAGAAGAAACAAATGTTTCTGAGTCATTAGATATTGCAAATTGCAGTACACATCATGTTATTTTTATAACTCTTATTGGTAGCTTTTCATGTAGTTACTACTTTCGAATTCAAAAGAAGTACTATTGATCAGAACATCTATTTTACTTTACATCCTTTTTAAACAAGAACACAGACTATTTTCAATAGTACTCAGCTCAGAGGTACCTGGATATGCAGCCCAGACCAGGGCATACAGGTGTTACTGGAAACATTCCCACTTAGGTAAATGGAGTTTTAGTGTAGGCTTTTTGGGAAAGTTCCTGGAGCTTTAAAAACAAAGCACTGAAAAAGTTCTGGGTGTGCCATTAAATGAGAAAAAATAGGTCCACGTGGACTTGTACAAATTAGAAATAGTCTAAACAGACTGCAGATCTCCTGCTGATGCCTTAATTTGGATTTTTTAACTAGAAATTCCTTCATCTGCTTTTCATATAGCAACATCTTCATTTTGTCCTGCCTTTCACTCAGAAATCTGGTCATATACATGGCCAAGACAAGGAACATAAAAATCCAGCACTAAATCCTGAAGCACTACTCACTTCTTTCTTGGGCAAAATTCCCTCTGAGATCTATAAGAGTATGGGCTAAAAAAAGCTGCTGAGAATTTATCTTACTGAAATAACAGACGGCATATTATGACATGGACCTGTGACAGTCTGCCCAAACGGGAAGAACTGACATGCAAAAGGATTTCTTCCATAACCTGCCAAATGCACTTTGACCTCTTTTTAGTAATTTCCTTAAGCCTTTTGCTGGAATTCAAAACAGTTCTAAAGTCCATTGTCAAAAACGCAGACACCTTACAGAGCTTCACTTTCAAATCTCAGAAAGACACCCGTGTACCTAAACTGTTCTCCTCATGCTGCCAAATGCTTTGTCCAGTAAAATCATAGAAAAGGACTGATTTGACAGGTTAGGCACTGCATTCTACTGCTGAAATTAGGTATTTCTAAGCATCCATAAGTAATATTAAGACTAACCTTAACCCAGTGTGCATTACTTATTTTATTTTCTTTAAGATATATTTTACAGAAATGACTGTATGTCCCAACAAGCTCCTAAAGTAGGCATTCTCTCCAAAGTTACACAGGAAGAATGTCACAACATTTTGTTGATGTGTATGTTGCACTTTACATTAGATGCCACAGAAACAGTCCAGGCTGGAAAACATTTGTGTGGATAGTAGATCACAAAAAACCTGAAATTACACAATCAACAGAAAATCATATTTAAAAGAAACAATTCATCTGCTACTGGATGAATGGATTACTTGCAGTTCTGGAAACAAGAATGATGGCTAATCTAGAAAGGGAAAAGACCTGAAGTAAACAGAAAATGTCTACATACATCTTATTTCTCTTCATCAAAATAATCTATTAGGCTATGGAAAAGAATTTCTGGGAACAAAGTCTCTCTAAATTGTGAAGAAAATTCTCTAGAATAAGATAATAGGGTTTCCGCTATTTGTCGCTTTGGAAATTTCCTGTACACAGTCAAAACCAAACCCACCAGGACCTGGAAGCTGTGCTACCTGCACAAAAATTCCCTGCAGCTAAAAAAATCATAGAATCATTTAGGTTGGAAAAGTCTTCAACATCCTTGAGTTCACCTGTTCCCCCAGCACTGTCAAGCCCACCACTAAACCACATCCCCAAGTGTCACATCTTCATATCTTTTAAATACATCCAGGAATGGTGACTCCATCACTTCTCTAGGCAGAATGTTTCAAGGCTTGACAGCCTTTTCAGTTAAGAAATTTTTTCTAATATTCAATCTAAACCTCCCTTGGTGCAACTTGAGGCCATTTCTTGTCCTACTGCTTGTTATCTGGGAAAAGAGGATGACCCCGATCTTGCCACAACCTCCTTTCAGGCAGCTGAGAGAGCAGTAAGATCCTCCTGAGCCTCCTTTTCTGCAGGCTAAACACCCACAGCTCCCTCAGCCACTCCTTGTAAGACCTGTGCTCCAGACCCTTCACCAGCTCCACTGCCCTTCTCAGGACACCCTCCAGCACCTCGAAGTTTTTGTTACAGTGAGAGGACCAAAACTACACAGAATTTGAGGTGTGGCCTCACCAGTGCTGACAACAGGGAGACAATTGCTTCCCTGGTCCTGCTGGCTGTACTATTGCTGATACAAGCCAGGATGCCACTGGGCTTCTTGGCCCCCTGGGCACTGCTGGCTCATGTTCAGCCGCTGTCAGCCAGCACCCCCAGGTCCTTTTCCACCAGCTAATTTTCCAGCCACTCTTCCCCCAGCCTGTAGCACTGTCTGGGGTTGTTGTGACCCAGGTGCAGGACCCAACACTTGGGTTTGTTGAACCTCCTACCGCTGGGCTCAGCCCATCGATCCAGCCTGCCCAAATGCCTCTGCAGAGCCTTCTTACCTTCCAGCAGATCAACACTCCTTACTTGACTTTGTGTTGTCTGCAAACTGACTGAGGGCGCACTTGATTGTTGATGAAGATAAACAGGACAAGTCCCAATTCTGAGCCCTGGGGAACCCTGCCAGTGACTGGCCACCAGCTGGATGCAACTCTATTCCTCACCACTCTCTGGGCCAGACCACCCAGCCACCTTTTTATCCATTGAACAGTGCACTTGTCCAGGTCAGGCCAGGCTCTGTAGGAAATGGTGTCAAGGCTTTACTAAAGTCCAGGTAAACAATAGCCATAGCCCTTCCCTCATCCACCGGGCAGGTCACCATGTCATAGAAGGAGGTCATGTTGGTCGAGCAGGACCTGCCTTTTCTAACCCATGCTGTTGGGGCCTGATACCCCAATTGTCCTGCATGTGCCACGTGATGGCAGTCAAGATGACCTTGTTCCATAACTTTCCCCTTCACTGAGATCAGCCTGACAGACCTGTAGTTGCCTGGATCCTTATTCCAGCCCTTCCTGTAGATGGGCATCACATTGGCTAACCTCCAGTCAGCTGGGATCTGCCCTCTCAGCCAGGACTGCTGATACGTGATGAAAAGAGGCTCAGTGAGCACTTCAGCCAGTACACCCACTCAGTACGCTTGGGTGGACTTTGTCTGGCCCCACAGACTGTGTGTCTCAGTGGTTTAGCACGTTGCTAACTACATTTCTCCTTGGATTATGAGGGCTTCATTCTGCTCACCATCCCTGTCTTCCAGCTCAGGGGGCTGGGTATCTGAGGAACAACTGGTCTTACCACTGAAGACTAAGGCAAAGCTCTAACATGGCATCCAGGCAGCCAAACAAGGATTCTTTGCTTCCATGGGAATCAGAATCCTTTCCGACATAATCCAGAACCCTGAATCACTGTTTGCTCCTACCTTACACCCATTTATATGTGCAGCTGTCATCTGTTTGCTCAGTAAGACAGGGCAATGAGAAGAGACCCAAGAACTCAATACATATAAATTTATTAATTCTATCCTCAAATCAGTGAGAGGCCCATGAATCCGTGTACTGCCTTCTGAAAATACAAGTATTCCTGACAGAAGTACCACCTTTGTTTGGAAATCCTAATGTTATAAATATGACCTTACCATAAAAAGCTCACAGCCCTTTTCAGGTCAGTACTATTCTGACCTCCTCCTTCACATGAGCAGAAATAGTCCTAGGGGGGCTGTCACAAGTACTACCTTACATCAGATTCTATCAAGTAACAAAAAATATAATAAGGACCTTGTGAGTGTTCCCTGGCAAATAAAAAGAAGACATAGCACGTGAAGCCCTGGACACCTGAACCCTAGGTTTCATGCCTAGTCTGAAAATTCCACTGTAACCTCTGAATAAATGAAGGACCTGGATGCTGATGATGGTGAATGCTGATCTTGTGGGAGTAATACACTGACTTCGCACATCCTTAACACCATATCTGGAGCAAAGCAGTCAAGAGTTTCCTTCTGCACGTTGCCCATTTAGTGTGCAATGCCAGGAGTTTTCATGGGGTCTATCAGCTGCACTCATGAGCCACAGTAGGAAAAACTCCCCAGCAGCAGTCAGAAGCCCACGGAGCACAAGCGAAACCTGTGTTTTGGAGAAGGAGGCCTCCCTGAACCTGGAAAGCATTACCATATCTTGCTTTCCTGTGTAGGAAGCTCTTCACCTCCATTTTAAGCAAGACACAGCAAACAGAAGTCTACTCTGTCTCCTGTGACATGGCAGCATGTGACGGTCCAACTGTTTGCTTGTCTCTCCTCAGAGTAGGTGCTGCAGATTAGACATGCCTATAAGAGAGAGAGTGGCTGAGAGTTTAGGATTTGTTTTGGGGGTGACCAGCAGAAGATGTGAGTTTGCTTATGCACCACGTCACCCCCTTGGTCTGATGAAAGCCTGCACACCTCCCCTCCCTCCCCTCTCCTTTAATCTCTGCATGCTGCTATGCGGAAGGTGCCAACTTGAGAACAGACAGTTCTGAAAAGAAGGCAATTAAAAAAAAAAAAGCACAGTACTTTAGAAATTTAAACAACAAGCCCTGTGATCAAAATAATTCATAAAGGGAAGGATTTTATGAAGTCATTTCACGAGCACACAATGCCTTTTTTTTCCCCTGCTTTGTTTTTTAAATAAATCCATCAGTACACATGCCAAGGCAACACATCTGAATACAATATCAGTAGACACACCCTGAATCCCTGTGCTTGTGCTCTCCCAAGTTACAGCAAAAGCTAGAAGTTGGGCTTTTTGCCTGAATTTTAACAATTATCAATTTATTTCTTTTTGTTTGGGTGCATTAGTTAAAACCTTTTTCTTCCCCTCACTCTCTCTTTCTCCTCCTTTATGAGGGCTTCTTTTTCTCCTCCCTTCACACACAAAGAACTCTGAAAAATGGATTTTTTCTTACTGACGGTGAAGTGTCCCTGTTTAAAAAAAAACAAACCTAAAGAGATCTAACTTATAATGAATCCCTCTGGCATAAGGAAGCCTGTTCTAATCTCTCTTTATAGGGCTTGAGTGATAGTTTTGCTCAACGAGTATTGACAGGGCCGTCCTGTTTCTCAGGCTTTCATTTTCCCTGAGTTGGAAAAAGGATACAGTGCATTTTCACATTCTCCAAGTCTGCAGTTGTTTTTATATAAGAAGCAATTTGCTTGGGTCACATCAGGTCAAATGGGAAGCCTGCCCAGCTCTTGGTTTTAAAGGAAAAACATACAGAAAGACACAAAAACACAGCAGTTTCCTTCATTAAATTCCACTCTACCTGCCATGGGCTTGCAGCCACAATGGAATTTCCCACCCTGGCTGACCATAGCTAAACTTCATTTTTTTTTCCCCTTTCAATAAAAAGTCTTATTAGTTTTCTTTCAAGTGAACTTTGAGGTAAGGGTTATTAAAGTCAATGCAATTGTCCATTTTAATAAATAAATAAATTAATAAAGGCCTTCACAGGACTGGGGCCAAATGCTGAAGTCTTTACTGAAGCCCAGATTCTGATCTTTGTTACAATGCTCTAAGTCAAAAGCAACTCTTCTGAAGTTGTTGGAGTTGTGCCTGGGTAAAAGATCAGGATCTTGCCTCAGTTTTTAACTCATTTCTCACTCAGGGAAAACCTCAGCTGACTTTGGTATGAGTTTGCCTGAGTTAAGACTGCCTGTGAAGCACAGCGTGAAGCCTGTCTCTGCAATGTGTTAAGCATTCTGCTGAGCTCTTCCAAACTCGCAGTGGCTTCAACACTTGAAAGGAATGGCACCCAAATAACTGACTTTCTTATTACTTACTAATTGCAAAAGTTACCAGAACTAGGAAAGCTTACTCCCCAGGAAAACGAAAGCAGCCACAATCCCCCCACCCAGCCTCACAAACTATCACTGAAACCTGAGGTGAAATTCTACCCTGAACTGCAAGAAGGAGATGCTGAGGAAGTGACTCAGTATGAACATTTTTAAGAACAATAGATCACGAAGATGCATCATTAATTTCAATCCAGCCCTTCGGAGGACCATAGCTGCTTGCTTTGCTTTGATTATGATTTCATTGTACACACAGGCAAAGGGGGAAAAAGAGAGAGAAAAAAAACAAAAAAGGATACATCCTGAACCAGAGATGAGACTGTTTCTTCTAAGATGCTAAAAAGGTGTCTAATTCAAATTCAGATCCATCTAACTATCAAAGCGTTTTTACCTGGCCTCTCTCTGCTGAGCACCCAGTTATTCCCACTGCTTTGCTACTAGTTTGCATTTAACTGCAAATGCTATAATTAAGTTTGCAGAACCATTTCTATTCAGATTGTTTGCCCGTAACTTTCTGCTAAGTTCTCCTTTTGGGCTGAAAGACCAGCCTCGAATGATGAAAAGTATAAGGCAGATTTGGGGCAGGTGGAATGAAAGTAGTGGAGGGTCTGCTTGGCCTTGACAGGCCACCACAAGTGTGTGGCCCCCCTCCCCTTCTCACAATTTTCTCTGCTCTGAAAAGCTGTTCTGTTTTTTTCTTTCTTACAATAAATTAGAAAAAAAAATAATAGAAGGAGAGGGAAAAAAAAGAGAGAACAGTTGGCTCTGTGCCCCTGTATCCTCTGTTTTCCAGACGCTCATGTGTGAAACAATGGCAGTTTTGCCTGGATCAGGACTGAGGATTGCTGAACTTGGCCTTTGAATGATTTTTTGGACTTACTATCGTGACTTTCATCCAGAGATCACAAAGGGGTTTGCACTATTTATCACACCGGGCAGACCTTTGAAGCAGTTTGAGCCGTATGAGAGCAGAGTCACTTCTTCCCTTGCAGTCTCCTTCCCCCGGCAGCCTAAGAAACAAATGAGTTTTTAAAAATTTCATATAAGTTCTTCAGTTTCAAAGGCTGGCTAGTAAGATACTGCAAAGTTCTCGATTTTGTTTTCCTACGGTCAGATGGTTCTTTTCTTTTTTCTTTTCTCCCTGCTCTCTCTGGTGTCTGTTTTTCTAGTTGATTCATCTATTATCCTTCTTTATGTAATTAAATTTCTCTACTCAGTGTGTCATTATGCTCAGGCTGCATTGTGCTCTGTCACCTCCAATTCCTTTCCTTTAGGAACTCCACATCCCAGTTGCTCTTTAAAGTTGCTTGCTGAAGCATTTGTCCTTTCAGCATCCCCATACGTTTATAAACTGGAGATTAGTTCACTTTGTCTGACTTCCAAAGCCATTTGCTGCTTGAGACCATTTCACAAGCTTGTCTATTCATGTGGATACACAAAAAAAAAAAATCAACTATAATATGAATAAGGAAGAAGAGACAGCAGTTGCATGGAACAAACACCAGTGAGGGTGAAATTAGTAACAGTCACAGTTTTTACCAGTGTTGCCCTGCCTGAACTATTTTACTTTGATATATCCTTCTACAGTAGGATTTCACAAGTTAAAAGGATAATATACTTTTTTAGTAGAACTAAGTGATGTACCATAACATTTAGCTCGTGATTCCAGTATTTCTATACTGAAGAGTCCCTAAACCCACAAACTTCTGTCTAGATGATTAATCTGAGTACTTTGCAGTTCCCCAGAGCAGTCCATTACTCGCCACAAAGCCTTGAAAACTTTCTCCTAAATTCAGGACTTTGAAGTGATGTCTGGCTAACAGATGTGCTTGTTCTGAAACTTTTAGTTACACCTCAAAACAAGAGTCCTTTCAACAATTTAAATTCAAGTCAATGGCAAAACTCCTATTGATCTAAAAAGACACGCTCAAGTCTTGAAATAGGAAACTGGGCCTGAGTGTCAGACACTTTGTATGTAACACCAGACTAAATACAGAAATTCCAGTCTCCAGATGTATTCATCAAATTGTTTTCATTATTTGCAGTTTAAAAATATGGCAGAAGGAAGAAGAAAAAGAGTTTTCAAATGGTTTACAGAAGAAATGATGCCTGAAGTTAGACGTAGCCCCATTAGCTACCATGAGCAGCAGAAGGCCTGCATGATGGTCTCTGTTCCCTTGAGAATGGGTGTTTGAGCACCCTGGTCTAATGGAAGGTGTCTCTGTCCATTGCAGGGCAGTTGGAATGAGATGATCTTTAAGGACCATTTCAACCCAAGCCATTCTGTGCTTTTGTGATAAGATGTGACCTTTATGGCGATCTCCTCAGCGCACCTCCGCTCCTTTGAAACGGTCTCACCCAATTTGCACGACATCACACACCCCATTTCTCTGCTTTAATCCCCTTGGACCTGAATTTCTCCTCAAAGAGATGTACAGTGCTCAAACCTTCCAGGGTCTATATTCACAATCTGAAAGACTCAGAGGAAAACCGGATCATCTCTGTGCAACCACAAATGGTATGAAGTGGACAGAGGTGAGAACCAGAACATTTTGCTTATCTGGTGCAAACCTCTACATAGTAAATGGCTCATCACAGACTAATGATCTATTGGAGAAAGGACCTGGAGACCAAGTGCACCCCAGAAGTCTTAAACATTTGCCAGCAGAGCTTCAATTCTGGTCAGGGAAACTTCGCAGCCTTAAACACCACAACTGACTAAGTAAATATCTTATAATTTTATAAATGACAGCAGGAACGACTGCAATTATGCTTATTAGCAGATAAAAATGTCTCTAAAGGATTGCACTGGGGGGGCTTATAAAGCAAAACAGGAAACAGGCTCATTGAACACATCTGTGGTGCATGGTTAATCTAAGCCGAAGCCTTGTGTACGTTCATTTTCCATGCCAAGCATGATCAGTATAAGACATGATTATAGTCTATCAGTTCTAGGGGTTATAGCTTGAACCACTACAGAAAACTAGCTTAAAATTATAATCATGTTAAGATATTACATGTATTTTCTTAAAGATCTGCTTAGCAATTTTATGTTTTGACTCCTCCAACAATATTCCCAGAATCAAGCCTTTAAAATTGACTAGTTTTTATTTGTGTTGCTTAGGATTTTTACGAAGGCAGAGTAGGAAAAAAGTTTCAAAGATGTTGCAAGTTCTTCTCTATAAACTGTTTGTGCTGCATACAGTTTGATTGAAATTCCATGTAATTTATGATTTTTACAGTCCTCAAGGGCAATAAGCACAGGAAAGAGAAAGTAAGGGATATTAATCAACTGTAGGTCGATGATTTGGATATTTAGAATAAACCTATGGACCCAGAAAGAAAACACCTACAACTGATTTCAATATATCTGGGATTTTGGTTTTCTTATTTGCTTAAATTGTAGATAATTTAATCACTAAAGCACCTAATTGATAAAATAACTGGGCAGAGATAAAAACATCACTACCAATAAGTTAACCACCAACAAAACCAATATTTACCCTTTTAATTCTTTTACATCACGAGCAACTAGCCTTCCTGCCTTTAAAGCCGTGCACCATACCTAATCTCTATACAGCTGAAAGCCACAAGACACATTCCACAGACAAGGAAAGATATGAGTTATGGAACCTCCAAAAGCAATTCACAAGTTGGAGATCACAAACTCTCTCAAGGATCCTGCTGTTTTACTGCACAACTGGGCTGAGCTGAGCTTGCAGCTGGGACGCTGAGCGAGTTGCTAATATTGGCCTCCCTGGTCCTCGCAGTGAGGGACGGAAATGATTCAGCGGTGCCCTGTGCCAGCACGGCCCTGCTGTGCATCGTACATCATCCCTCCTCAGCCCTGAAACTGCACTGAACTTAAAGTGCTCACGCGCCTGAGTACAGCTAAATACTAAATTTTTTTGCTATCACCATTATGAGACCTGTAGGTTAAAGGTCTGTGGGTCTATACTGCTTGCTGTGCTGAAGGGTAGATACACCTAGACCAGCTCAGGGCAAGTGGAAATAAGTCCCATAGGGGTCTTTAACAGAGGAACTCAATTAGCTGCCTAATAGGAATATGTGAAGATTTGTATAAAAATGCCCAAGATTTTACTGCAGGGCTGACATTGTAAGGTAGGTGAGGATGCCTGGGCTTCTGATGCAAATTTTATCGGTCACCACAACTGAAATACTTAGATTTTTGTTCACATTTCAAAACCTGTGAAGATCATACTTTTTATTAATTTAATATTAGTATCATTATTTTCCCCAAATATGCAATTCCTGCATCAAAAAGAACTAGCTGGGTACTATGTTTGAGATACTAAAGCTGCATGAATTCTCTAGAAACATTCAGCATTCACTTGCTCAGAATGGCAAGTTTCAGTGAGATTTTCCTTGCTTTAATCGGTTTGAGCTGGCTCTTTGGCATTGTCTTATAAATAATAGAGGCTACACACTGCACTTTTATAACATCATTCATCTAAGGATCTCATAACTTAATTAAGAGGGACACTGTCAGGTTAAAAATCATATATTTTTCATTAAGTAATTTCCTTATCTATGTTACTAATAACATTTTAGGCTATTAAGCTGAAACAAATTCTTAAAATCTAATTTAACATCTACTACTAGCATGTATATATTATACATATACACACAGCTGGTTTACTCTCTGAGATATTAAAACAGATGTCCTAGCTTTACTTTTGTTTCAAGTCGGTTTCATTTACATATTTTCATGTGTGAACAATGTTCTTCCTTGGGAGTGGTATAAACACTCCGCAAGAACATTTAAATGCAAACAAGAAGCTGTATTAACATCTAAGAAAATAAAACATATGTTTTTGTTAATATAAGACTTGCAAAGATTCAACAATAAAACTTCAATTTTGGGGAAAACTGCCTAGCATTGTGTGGTGGTTATTTTAACTTTTTCTAAAGGGAGGGTGACAAGTACTACTTCTGTATTGCTTAGTTATAGGAGACCGCAAATCTGTTTGCTGTGAGGGAATACATCATTAATAAATTAATTCCACTATATTTGAGCCTTTTCAGATATCCAGAAATGTGCTGTTACTTCACAGAGACTTAAAGTAAGAGGTTTGCTTTTGATGGGAGAAGCTGGCTGTGGGGAAAGTTAGTATAATGAAGTTTTTACCTGTCAGAGTTTAGCTAAACTCTAAATTGTTGAAGTCTACATGGCACTTCCAGAACAGGCGGACAGCGCCCAAAACACCGCGGGGTCTCTTGGAATCTATATAAATAATGTGTAACATCAAAAACTAGGTACGTATTTTTCCAGTCTTCACTTAATGCAGGGGAAAACTAAGACACATGATCAAAGTCGCACAGTGAGTTGATAATAAAACCAAAATAAAATCCATAGCCTGTACCACTCACTCCTCACTAAACTACTTAGTTTCTTCCTGACGTTTCAATGTATTTTTATGAAGAACAAAAAAAAGCTATTTTTCACTTGTACTCTTACTAGCTAATACAGCAAGCAAGAATGGGGTTTTGACTTCCAGTTGGCCATTTTGCTTTGATAGTTCTTCTCTTTCCTCCCTTCCTGAGGTTCAGTGATCAGCAAAGCAAGTGTTCACTTGCAGATCCAGAGCTCCTGACACACAGGCAAAAAGGAGTTTTACGTTTCATTTTGCTTTTTAATGGTCCATTGCTCAGACATCAGTCTCAGGAGACATGCTGCCAACTACTAAACTTTTTTAAGCAGGTGGGGGTTGAAATGGGAAGCAGGTCATGGAGTCAATAGCAGCAAGTCAGCTCTGTCTACTGTTTAGAAAGAAAACTGCAAGAAGACTGAAAATAATAAATACAAATAATAAAACATACATCCAAAAGGCCACTCAAGAGCTGGTGAGGAGCCATGGGGGTGTGCTAAAGCTAAGAATGGTGGTACAACCCGATATTCAAAACTAAATACCAAACTGTTGGGCATAAGATTCCCTCAGATGAGAAACACTAGGGTTCTTCAGCATTAAATGAGACTGCCTTCAAACTCACTGCAAATGCCACATGCTCAAGGTTAATCCATTTCACAGCGAAGAGACAATATGAAACTAGGCCAAGGACCACCTTCTACCACAGGAAGAATTAGAGAAACATACTATTATTCTGCCTGAAAATGTGTTTTATGCAGTAAATGTGTGATTTTTCGGAGGTCCCTTTTTGCTGGCTGATTGCAGCAGTGGGACTTCAGTGTTTGCTCTCATTATTTCACACTAGCATTGTCTTATGTCAGAGTCAAATACACCTTCATGAGAGCCATAGTTTTCAAAAAGAGCAGGAAAATGTATCCAGGATGCTACAAAATATGGATCCCTAGAACAGGATCCAATTTTTTGGTTACAGACTTTTCAAGCTGCTCCTGGATTCAGGATCCAGGACGTAACAGCATGGCATGGTCTGAGTGGTGGCATTCCTGTGTCACCTGCCAATGAGAAAGTTGCTTCACAGGCTTGGTTAAATCTTTGAAATTATTGATGGTTTCTTTTCTTAATTAGTAATGCACGGGACGTTGAGTGACAGTGCTTTAGTACTATTAAGTCCAACTATCATTATGTACACCTCGGCCAAGCCAGCCAATGACAACTACAGATAGAATAATGCTTTTCAAAAATGTATGTGTGTCTTTATGTTGGTGTCTTAAAAGTATGAGGTCTGATTACTCTGGTATTAATGTGTATAACTGTCTCATTAATCAGCACAGACCTTTTTCAACTGCATGTATGCTTCAGCAGTGAATAAATTGTAAGTGATGGTATTTTCCAAGTCAGATGATTTTTAAATGTCACACACACACATGTATGTCTGAAGATATACCTACCTTCCTCCCTGGGTGTTCCTAAGACCAGAACACTGAATTTAAAAGGTAGCTTGTCTAATACAGCAAAATCAATCCTAAGACTCAAGCACAGTTATCACCTTCCATGCCCACTTTGCCTGCTTTAAGGCTATGTTAACGCCCAGAGAGCAAATTTAATCCTATGCCTAGGGGAGTTTCTCTTAAAATTTTAAAACAAATCCCTAGTTCACAGATTTAAAAATGCTGTTGAAGCCAAAGTCAAAGAGAAGAACCCAACACATTAAGACTTGATACAACTTAAAGTTCATATTTACTGATATTGCCAAGGAAAAACATCACAGCAAACTAGGTGTACCTATTTGTAAGGGAATTTAAGACCGACTTTGGGGTCTGATGTCCTTTTCTCATGGATGGGCTGAGCACGCAGGGCAGATGTTCACAGTACAGTAATCTTAAATTGCTAAAACTATTAGCCAGAGCAACACAAACCAAGGGCCTCAACCCTTTGCACATAAAGGTTAAAAAATTGAAGTTGACCATTATCCTAAAATAATCCCGTTAGGCCACCACATGGTGATATTTGCTACGTGTGTCCAGTTCAAAGGTGTTGCAAAACACATGTAGAGTTTTTCAGAGTTGAGAATTAACAACAAAAAACCTTGGCTTTTCAGTGCTGATTACACAGGAAACCAAATGAGTTTCTGTATTCCAGTGGCTGAAAGCAAATATGATTGTATTCCACATCTCTCTCCTTTGCCCATTATTTCCTGGGCTAACAAATGCACTAATACTCTCCCTCAAACATGTGCTGACTCATTTAGTTTCTCCCTTGCTCTTGCATTCCTCCAGCTTCTCTGTCCATAACCAGCTATCAGCCCATGGATTTACAAGGTGTTCATACTCTCCCTTTTCTCTTTAGCCACTGCATGAGCCTGCAGCGAGGCTCTCTCCCCCAGGAGCCACCCTCCTGTCAGATTATGGGGAGCCCAGTAGGGCAGTAGCTGCTGCAGAAATTCCCTGCTGGGAATGGGTCCCTCTAGGGTTCATGCAAAGAACTAAAATGTAGTCTTTTGGTCTGTGTTTGACCGAGATCATCATCAGACAATATAGCCACTGATTATAACTTTGCCTTGTCCCTCACCTCTCCCTGAACCAGTTTTCTCTCTTCCCTATGAGGAGAGCTAGAGGTAGTGAAGTGCATCCTTTGGGTATGTAAGGAAAGCCTCCTTCATTAAATGCTATGAAGTGCTTTGATATCCTCAGAAGCGTGGTGTTATTTAAGTGCTAATCACTCTAGTCTTCAGTATGTCCAAAATTATTTCACTTGTTACCAAAAAGCTCCATTGTCACACATTACATTGCTGTTGCACTGAAAAATAATTAACAGCCTACATTTTGGGGTCCATTATTTGAACTGTCTGCCTGATTAGGGAATTATCTAGAATTCCCAAGTTTTCAACAGAGAAATTAGAAAACATTAAAAAGGTAGGCCAGGGAACAGCTCTGTGAAACAACTCATATAAAGAATGATAATAGCATTCCTTCCAAACACTAAGACAAGGCAGCAGGTAAAAGTCAAGGCCATCTGATGTAACAAGCAACCTATATGATAATTTGAGAAGGTAATTTTTTAGATGGAGTCCCAATGATTATAAAACTGAAGTATTCAGCAAACGATTCTTAAATAGCTGGAAATCATACAAGTTATGAAGAACAGCACATAGTGCTCAAAACAAGGTGTAACATGGCTATACCATTTTCAATTTCGAACAACATATGAAATGAGACGTACACAGGAGAAACAATCTCTAGCACTTGGAGCACTAGCAAATGAGGAAATCACTGTGTCCTCTTTCTTGTTCAGAACCTGTTCAACTCTTTGCCTTTCTGGATGCAACCAACTTCATCCTCTTGAAGTCTAGCTAATACACTGCTATACTTATAAGTCAGAGTGTCAATATCCTTCGCTGACCCCAATGAAACCAGGTGCAGCTGAAACTTTACCCAAACACACCTCAGACCTCAGTGTCCACAAGACTATGACCTGCATCACTTCCTTATCCTCCCAGATTCAGTTAGATAATATTGGGCAAATACTTCCGTTACCAAAAAAACCCCCTCATCAGACCACCCTGTGCCCCCCCCAAAAACCCCAAACAACAACACAACAAACCTAAACCACAAACACCCCTAGGTAAAGTACTAATGATACAGAAAATTCAATGAATAAATAAACCAACCACTAAGCTTTCAAATGATCTATAAGTAAGCTGCAAATTTGCACAAAACCAAATCTTTATTTGGAAGTAGGGGAGAAAATGTCTTAGAAGGCAGTACAGGCATGTTAAGAATCTGAACCCCAAGATCAAACTCAGCCTCTGAGGAGAACCAGTCTGGAAAGGGATATCTTTCAAAGACTCTTTCCTTGCATTCCAAACTGGTGGGGGTTTTTGTGGTTTTTTGTTGTTTTGTTTGTTTGTTTGTTTTTTAGTTGGTAGGTTTTTGATTTTGGTTTTGTTGGGTTTTTTTGTTTTGTTTTGTTTTGTTTCTTTTTTCTGTGGTTTTTTTTTTTTCCTTACTGTCTCAATGCTGTAGAAAGTAATTTTTCTTTTCTTTCTAGCTCCAACTCCTGACTTCCAACACTGCCAGCCAGGCCAGCACCCAATGCACTCTGCCTCCCGCCACTGTGGAATTTCTCACCCTGGCACCACATGCCCAGCTGTGCTCATGGAAGTGGAAAATCTGACAGCATTGTCAAAGACACAGCTTGGGATAATTGTTCCTCACAGTTCCTCTGTCCGTGAACGTTCTCATATTCCACTCACAGGAAAGCCACTATACCTCTTATGTTCCTCTGCTTGCAGCCACAGAATTCCTCTTAGCCATTAAAGCAGCAGTTAAGGATGTTATAATGTGAGAAAAGGTTTAAAAATTTTGTGCAGATTAAAGCTGGAAACTTCATAACTGTATCTGCTTTAAAAAGTTCTTAGTGCAGAATAAATATGGAAAGAAAAGGAGAAAGAAACCAAAAGGTACCTATGTTTATGTAACACAGTTGGATGTCCCTCTGTATGCCTGTAAAATGCCTGTATTTTACACCATGTATGGATGTAAAATATCAGCACTTTACATGCCTGTAAAATCCTTATTTTATAAATACAATATATAGATTACACTTCTGTTAATACAAGGAAGAAAAAGATCACTATTACACTACAAACACTTTGGTGTAAATTTTAAACAAAACATGGGAAGAAAAGCTGAGCAGCAAGGCACAGCCTGGCAGGTATCCGGAGCCCACACAGCAGATCCCAGTATGAGGAACCATTTTCATCCCAGATTCACCATTTCCACCTTCAGATCAATCAAACCTTGGTATCTCTCCAGCTTCTTGGGAAGGCTACTGTTACCATCGTGCCGGAGCTCCTCTCCATCTCTAGTGCCTCCATCCCACTGCCCCTGGGAGGCAGAGTAGGATGTTTCCCTCTGGGAGAGCAGTGGCAAAGGGTGAGACAGCTCAAGGCTTATGTGTTTCAGGCCGGTATGCTGTTTGATTTTCATCTTCAGTGTATGCTACAAGTTTTAGAGAGTTTTTTTTAAGGGACACCAAACTGAAAAAAACATCCCAACAGAAATCCCGCTCACTCCAGCGGGACAAGGGCTGCACTTTCTAACGTCCTCCACTGATTATCCTCCATTTTTCCCTATTTCCTTTTCCCCATCATCACTTTTTTTTTTTTAATAATAGCCCATGCTTAAACTGTCAAAACCAAAGTCAGGACTGGAAGGACATTCTCTCTGCTGCTTGTTCCTTTAGCTACAGGTAAAGGTGCCATTGTTATTTGAAGAGGAGTAAACAACATTCCTACACTACCCAGAGAACTTGAATGACAGTTTCTCTGAGCAATTTTCCACCCTCATATCTGTGCATGCTGCTGCAAAGGCAAGCCTTGTGCTGATCTCGACACTTTCAGGGGAAAGCTTATGTTAATAGAGCAAATTAAGCTATGCAGTTTCTCACCACCTCTGGCTGGCTCCAGGTCAGGCCTGATCTCCCATCAGAAACAGAGATGACTGGAAACCAAAACAACTCAACCAAAGCCACTCAAGTATTACACTGGTATGTCAAAGCAGCTTTGGTGACCCAGAAGACATAAGGAAATAGCTGATGCCGAGGTGTGGGAAGCAGTGCTGTTGGTAATATATTAAGTTATATTCCTTCTTTCAGTTACGTAGAACAAAATCCATAGTCTCTACCTCTTCTAGTAGTCCCAACAAGGGTCTCCTCCTTTTGTTTCTATACAGAAGCAGGTATAGTCTAGCTATGCATGTATCAGTATGTCTCTTCCAAAAATTAGTCTTGATGAGAGGTGATTAAGAGTTACCTTAATGACTAATATAGCTCTTAAAATGGAGGTCCACAAAATTCTTAAGCGCTTAATGACATTTAGGCATAATAGTATAAAACATGTAAAAATAATGAATGTGTTTAGTGCAATGTCTGTCTTTTCCTATATATCTTGTATGTTATGAATTGAAAGAAATGAAAAAACATGAAGTAGATACAAATACATGCACACACAGAGAGAAAATTATGTGTCCCTTTCTAGCATGAAAAGGAAATTATTAAAAGTTGGATAAACAACAACGGAGGATATGACAGGGGCAGCTGGAGAACCACACTGGGGGACAGAACTTCTAAGTGAATCCACACAAAAAAATGCCTCCCCTGACAATCCGTTGTTCTTCAAAGAGAATAATGATTCTAGAGATGAGTTTGCATTTGTCTTCGGATGTCACAATAAATGCTAAGAAAGCAGCTGAATGAGAGTTATTATTTCCTCTGAGCAACGAAGGATTTGGGTAGACTGTCAGAACACCAGCACCCGCAATCGGAGGGCAGATACAAAGCAACAGCAAGCTAGCAGGAAGCTCAGAATCTGTCCGGGGCCCTGGGAAAGGAAGATGAAAGAGGCCATGGGGCAAACTGGAGATCTAAGAAAGGTAGATCTAAGAACCACAACTGCAAGGCAGCTGTTAAATCATGAGGGAAACAGGAACATTGTCTGAGAAAGCGATCGCAGGAGGCACAATGTTTTCCAAGACCAACAGAACACGAATGCATGTGAACTGGCAGAGAACGTGCTCCACAGAGGTCTATGCTACTTTGTTGGAAGAACTCAGAGAGTTTGGGGGTACCGGGGCTGCATCCAAGTCCTTACCCTATTCACATATGCGCTCCTCTGAGCACAGCAGAAGGACTTGTAAGCCCTCGATGCTCGAGAGTATCAAAGCTATATTATGGGCTATCTAATCCTCCCTCTCTAATTGAGCGTGCTGGGCAGAACATAAATCCAGCCCTACCTCTCAGTAACAAGATGCTTTTCCAACTGGCCTGATGGAGTACTTGGCCTGATGATGACTCTCACAGTCAGATGTGCAATCTACCCTCTGGCTCCCTGTTGGTTTGGACTCATTGCCTATATACTCTAATACCCAAGACTGAAAAAGATAAAAGAGAGATTCCTGTTTGACTGTATAAGACAGTATGTTACAGACAATAGGTAAGCCATGTCCTTGTCACCTGCTGTTTGTGGAAACTGGCCCTTTCCACTGCACACTCTGGCCTGCAGTGCTCCTATATGAAAGAAGACAACTGTAAATGACTTGAAATAATCTTTAAAGACACAGTATGGCAGCTGGAAAAACATCACAAATTGACCTAACAACGTAGGGTGCAACCTCCCACTTGGTGAGGCTGCTTTGGAGTGTTGATGTCACAATGCTAAGGAACCTGTTTCACAATCTGCTAACTTTTACAGCACATCTGAATATCTTTGTTTAATCAGAACTAAGTCTAAAATAGACTACGGTTTGTGTTACGAAAGCATAAAAATATTTTTTAAATCCACAGCCCTGCCCTCCGCCCCCATAGCATTCTATCAAAACATACACAGGAAAATGTTTACAAGTTATAATCTTCCAGCCAGGCTTAGTTTCCTGTATATATTTCAAATGCAATGTCTAAAGAACACACACATACAAAAATCTAAAAATGCAGGTGGGGGCTGCACAGTGCCGAGCTCCAAATTTCAGATGTGAACCATGTTATCTTCCTATACGATGGCTTTGGTCTTTCAGTTCTCCCCATTACACTTGGGTTATGAGAGGAAGTTCAGACTAAAGCTGAATGAGGGGGAATCACACTGCAACTGCTACTTTTTCTGTACATGAAGGTGCTCACAATTAAGGGAAAACTCAGAATGACAGCTTAATTTGGCATTTTCAAAGCTGAGATTTCTTCATTTCAAAGACTGAGGTAAGTCTGCAAATTTCAAAATATCTAGCACACATCAAAACCAAGAAAATGGAGCAGTCACCAGAAGAGAGTCAAGGGCTTAAACTATGACAAAGAAATAACTCACATGTTATATTGGGTTTGCATGGCAAGGCTTTGATAGCTGCCAGAAGCTTCCCCCTATGACCAAGAGACCCGAGGCCAGATGGGTCCAAGATGTACCCACTGCTGGCCAAGGCTGAGCCCATCAGTGATTCTGACAGCACCTCTGGGATAACACATTTGAAAAGAGGGATAAAAAGCTGCAGAAGAGCAGCAGTAGAAAGGAGTCAGAATATGTGATAGAAACAACTTTGCAGACACCCAGGTCAGTGGAGAAGGAGGGGGAGGAGGTGCTCCAGGCGCTGGAGCAGAGATTCCTCTGCAGCCTGTGGTGAAGACAATGGTGAAGCAGGATGTGCCCCTGCAGCCCATGAAGATCCATGGTGGAGCAGAGAGCCACCTGCAATCCACGGAGAACACCACACCGGCACAAGTGGATGCCTGAAGGAGGCTACATCCCCATGGGAAGCTCACGCTGGATCCTGGCAGGACCTGAGGCCCCATGGACAGAGAAGCCCACCCTGGGGCAGGTTTGCTGGCAGCACTTGTGACACCGTGGGAGAGCCATACTAGAGCAGTCTGTTCCTGAAGGACTGCACCCTGTGGGAGGGACTCACGCTGGAGCAGTTAATGAAGAACTGCAGCCTGTGGGATGGACTCACGTTGGAGAAGTTCATGGAGGGCTGTCTCCCATGGGAGGGACCCTACGCTGAAGCAAGGGAAGAGTGTGAGGAGTCCTCGCCCTGAGGAGAAAGGGGTGGAGACACTGTGATGAACTGATCGCAGCGCCCATTGCTCCTCCACCACTGCAGGGATGAGTTAGAGAAAATCAGGGGTGAAGTGAGGCTGAAGAAGAAACGAGGAGTAGGGGGAAGGTGTTTTGAAGATTTGGTTTTACTTCTCATTATCCTGTGTTGACTTGACTGGTAATAAATTACATGAACTTTTCCCAAGTCGAGTCTGTTTTGCCCATGATGGTAATTGGTGAGTGATCTCTCCCTGTCCTTATCTCAACCCATGAGTTTTTTGCAATATTTTCTCCCATCCAGCTGAGGAGAGGAGTGGCTCTGGTGAGACCCTAGAGACTAGTCAGGGTCAGCCCATCACACATGGAACTGGGCTTTTCCCCATTTCACTCTCACAATCCTGTGGTAAACCATTTCACTTCAACTTTGGTTTAATTTAGGAAAAAATTATTGAAAACTCTTATGCTCAGAATGAGCACATATTAATCTTTTGTTCTGAGTAACAAGGTGCAAAGAAATGTAGTCCTGGCAGGATACTAATTTCTGATGTTGTCAATTAAAAAACTTCTCCTGGTGTTTTGAATGGAAAAATCTCTCAGAAAGTGTTTTTATCAAAGCACCCAGTTCCAAGTCCTGGATTATTAGGTTAAGCTCTGTCAGCAGAAAGACCAATATAAATGCTTTTCATACCATCTGCCTTGATGCCTTGACAAAAAAATAAAGAAGAAGAGAAAATATGTAAGTCCAAAATACTCTGATTTTAACCTGTTTCCCTTTAATACAAAATTCAGGTCCTGAAAATATAAAATGAAACACACATGATTACTTTTTTCTTCTTATCTTTCCTCAAAACCTTACAGAATATCCAAAACGACCCAGTGTTCCCAGGACCTCATTTCTTTTATACTTTAAAATCAGAAAAGCAACTTAAGTAAGTATAGGCACTACCAAATAATTTTCTTGACTCCGTTTTGCTATTCTGAAAAGAGCTTATTCCAGTGCGTTATTTGAACTGGTGTTTATTAGGAGGCTCTATACAATTACCAAGATTTTGATTTTCCTGTTTAAAAACAAATTCGGGTGGTGTTCAGGGCCTTGCAATATTAGGCAGTAACTCCAACAGCTCATGATGGAGGACAGTGCCTCAGTGAAGGCGTTAGCAATCCATCTGGCCAATTAAAGGGTGACTTAGGCAGAGCCCAATACTATTTCTCAATTATGGTGGCTGTGACATCAAGAGTTGAGAAGCAGTGAGATTTGGTGTGTAACAATAAAGTGAATCCATACGGAGAAAAATCAGGGAAGAGCTGCTGTAATCCCACAGCAGCGAGGAAAGGGAAAACACTCTTAGTCAGAGATGTACCTTGACTTATCAACAAGAAAGAGAGCTGGACTTTAAAGAAAACAAAACAGCTCAGACATGAAACAGATGCTGATAAAGTCCATCTTCCTACAGATTTACAATCAGAGCCTGTGAGTGCTACACAATACGAGTACAATTGCCATCGGCCTCCTCTCCCACAACAAAGACAACGTTCTCGGTGAGCAGAAGACAGCATGTGCTGTGACTCTGCTGGAGCAAAGCCTGTGCTGCCCAGCCAACTGTCCTCTGCTGAATATGCTTAGCTGATAAGTTCTGCTTGTCTTTCCCTCAGCAGGGGCACTAATTTGAGTTTTCTCTCCTCTCCTTAGATACCCATTCTGTAGAAAACGAATCATCTTTTCAGTTCTCTCTGACTTGGCTGAACGAGATCGGCACACTCAGCAGCTACGTATGGGTGTGACAGATGGGCACAGGGACAGGCAGTCCCATAAACTTCGATGAGATAACTTGGCAACAAGTACTCCAGAAATCTGAGGTGTTTAAAATCTGGAAGTGGATTCAAACTTTAGCTTTAGCCATGCCCAAGGTAAGGAGAGACCAAGGCCTCCTTCTGTTTCCTGTCTTCCCATTTGGATGTCTGTGAGGTCTGACCATGCACTGTTTTCTCTTGTGGGTTATTTCTCATGACTGCAGAAGCAGGCCAGCAGGATTTCCCATCGCTCAACTTGGATCTGGATACCACAGAGGACTACACGTATTTCATTTCATATCACAGACTTCTTCTAAAACTTTTTTTTTCCCCTTTTCTTTTCCTTGTCTTGCAGCTTCAAAAGCATCTAACTTGACCTCAGAAGTCAATAACAGCATTTCTCCCTGCCCTTTCCCACCTGACAGACTTCTGCCCCCTCTTCTAGGAGCTTAGCACAACCCTTCCTTCCCATAGCCAGTCTCCCACACCAGTTTCTACTCCTTTCTCTCATCTCCCAGCCATGACAGAAGAAAGAGTTAAAAAAATCTCATGCTGCTTTCTGGCCAGTACCTTCTTAAGTATGTCACCCCTCCCCACGCACGCAGGAGTTGCACTGCCCTCTCCCTGGATGGTTCCACATATCTGTTCTCTGAAGTTACAGAGATGGGAATGATTTTCCTCAACATGAAATGCTGTATAAAGAGTGTGGGTGGGAAATATGCAGTGTAATGGAACTGAAACCCCATAAGGGAAATCAACGCAGGCAGCTGCTGATACACTATTTACTTGGATAAATCATCCATTTTTCTCCGGGGCCAGATGACTTAAGGTATCACCTACGCGGGATGGCAAGTGCAAATATAAATAATAAATAAAACTAAGTGAGGAAGAATTCTCACTGTAATGGGTTTTGTAGAGAACTAAGTTTCAGTTAAACTTAATCCTTGCTGTCTTCTGTGTCTCCAGCAGCAGAAACATCTGGTCGGTTTTAGATTCCCCTTGGATTCCCAACTTCAAAGGGAGTTATAAAGAATAACAAATACATGTACTGGCACTGAAAAAAAAAATTAGAGCAGCAGGAGAGAATGGTAAAATTGTCCTTATTTGACTGCTAGTGACAGGCGCCACAGGCAGAACTGTGAGAAAAAATCTTAACGGCTCAGGCAAATAAGCTTTTTTTTTTTTTTTTAATGACTGGCTCTCTCTACTAATGACGCAGAAAATCTATGGGATCTGCCCCATAATGGCAAGAAGCACATGTGCCAAGGAATATGCACGCAAGGGTATGCAGAAAATAGATTTCAAATCAGATATGTTCTAAATAATAGGCAGGAAACCAGGAACTAAGTTTTGTTCCCAGCCTTTTCACTGATAGTGCCCTGTGTATATTGCTGGCTAAATAATGCAGGTCCAAATTTTGGCTCTCTGAGTCAGCGGGACATTGTGAAGTATGGTCAAAAACAATGCCTGTCATATGTGCTTTTCAAATCCTGCTTCAAAACCTCCAGAAACAGGGGTAGGTAAGCAAACACAGTAACAGATGTCTGCAGCTCTCTGTCTTTCCTTTACTCTCTGGTGGCTGCAAAGTGAATGCCATGCTTCTTTTATGAATGCAGCACTACCAGCAACAACTTCTGACGTGTTCCTGCCCTTGTGTGAAGTGAACAGAAACATCAAGCTTCACCCTGACCTTCTGAATCAGTGCACAAGAGAAATAATCACACCCCATTCCCCACTTCATCCATGCAGCATCAGGACCTCCTTTTTCCAATTTTTGTTCCTCACATTTTATCATTCCAGTCACAGGGTTAGTAAAATAAATGTAATGTGAAGATGTGTGAGGATTCAGAAACCTGTGTGAAGTTTCCTATCTGCCAAACACTAACTTGTGTTGTACAAAGATTAAATCTTGTATGTACACTAAACTTGTTACCCTCTTTCATCAAAACTATAGGCTCCTAAATGCCTGCAATCATGTAATGCAAGTTTACAAGATGGATGCCAGAGAGGAAAATTACAAAACAGGCTTTTGCAAATAGTATTAAAACCACAGCCATCCTTCTTTCACCTTCCCTTACAGAGAGTCCATAGATTATAAGTTTTGAAAGCAGTCATCAAATAAATTCCAGTGATTCCTGAATCAAAGAGACTGATCAGCTTGTGCATATTTGACGGGACAAGAAAAGCTGTATTTGGCAAATAAATTATTTGTTGCAAATAATTAATTCAGTTCTGTTGCTGGAGCTGCAATTATGACTTTTTTAATGACCTTATTTTACCCTACTATGTCATTAGGTAAGCAGCTTCCCATTGTTTCATCTTTAAAGATATTTCAGGATTCTTTAAATGCTCCACACAATAGCAGAATCATATCAAGATTTTTCCATAAATACAGCAATCTACTATTTATGTCAGAACTTTAAACTGAAAAAATCCCAAGTTCTTGTACAATGTAATGATCAAAGAACTTCTGTACTTCTGCAATAGGCTCCATATTGAAGGACCCTATTTCCAAATTTATTTCTCACTGAATGTTAAAAAACTGTAAGTGAAGATGCTTTACAAACTGCTATAGAAATAGGAATTAGAGAATATACTGTGAAATTTGTCATGCCTGAGACAGAAATCAGCAACTTCTGCAGCCCACTTCATATCTATTAAACAGTTGAAAAGGGAATCCAAAATTAACCTGAATGGACAGGGAGACAGGATGAGCTGATTCTACGTATGGTGTACTGCTAATGGCTTTGTGGAAGGAAGTGGGATAAAATAATTTCTTTTGCCCAGGAATTAGCATTCCAAGCAATGCTACATGCTGTAGGATATCTGGAGATATCAGACTGTCAGGATTAAGCTAACACTTTTGGAAGAGCTACAATCCATGACATACTGATGCTAAATTAACTTTTGGGGAAGTCTCTGCCTTCTTGACCTGAAGACCTTTGATTCCTGAAAGGGCTCCTGCCTTCTTAGTAGGGCTTTATTACTTGTGTTGCCAAATTCCTCCTTCTGGGAACCCCTTTGGGCTAATGCTTACAATCTCAGTTTTCCTTCAAAAAGTCCCATTTACTTCTAACGACACTAAGGAAAGATAAAAAAAGATCACGAAATCTCAGGGTTCCCCAAATTCATACTCCAAGAGGGGATTCCATGTGTAACACTTAACACCAAGCTAACATCAAGCGTTTTCTGACTTCTGTAGTCAGGAGAGTGTTGATTTGGGGCTGAAGGCAGCACAGACTGCAATAGTTTGAACAAGAGTCATGGGGTCTGACTGCATCCAGCAGTTTGAATGGAGAATTTCCAGTATGAACTTGATCCCCAGCCTGCTAAAGCCAAGGAGAGAGCTTAGATGAGGCTCAGTATGTGTTCCAAGGGAGTTTAATCTGTTTTCTACAAGAAATACTATATAAAGCAAAACACATTTCATTCAAAAACCATACAGTCATACCTCCTGTCTATACCCCTGAATCTCTACATCTATACCCTGCAGAAATGGCCTTGACTTTCTGAAGACAGATGGACAAGTCAACATCAGGTTCAGTGAAGGTCTAGTGAGATGGGTAAGAATTCCCCTATTACAAATAGTGAGGGAAAGAAAAGGTACAGAATGAGGAGAGGCAGAATAGCTTTCTCTTTACATTTATATGTTTTTAGTGACACAAATCTTTCCGGTTAAATCGTATCTCTGAGTTTCATGTTACTTATTAAAGTCAACAGCAGAACAAAAGCGACATAGGCTGTCAGTCCTGGGACATCAGCGAACAAACACTTCAGTTGTATCCCAGTTTCTCCAAACACCTTTCCAAATGTTTCTTTACATCCTGTTTATAGCTCTTTACATTCTCTTGTGGCTAGAGCTGGTAGACCAGATCCTGCACGGTCTAATAGTTTGAGTACCTTTCCTGTCCTCTTACATATCTGTAGGCATTCAGGCACAATTCAGTAATTGAATATAACCATTATAAAGACAGTTCAATTCCTGGCCAACCCTCAGCATGCACATATACATTTGCAAAGCATTAATGGCATGGTGAGCTAAAAACAACCATCCCAATAATACTAGCCAGCTAGGCAAGATCTACAGATGCTTTCTGTTTGCTTGGGATATTTTACTGCTTATATTATTATCTTTTGATGTGCACTCCTCTGCTTGCATGCAGGAAATATTGTAAGCGTGTCCAAAACATAAACTATTTTATTTATTTATTTATTTATTGAGCTCTGAGGGGGGGATATTTTATTTTAATATTTTTTAAGGACTAAATACATCAATGTCACAGCTCTTCATGCCCAAGACCGGTGCAAAATATATTCTTTAGATTAAACCAGCCTTCTTAAAACTCAATTCAATTTATACTGATACAGCAGGTTACATGTTTAGTCAAGTAAAAAAATTCTAATGGATACAGGAGACAGCTGTTGGACAAAGCATATCTTCCTGCTTTTCATGTCACAGGTCTGTTTACTGAGAAATACTGAACCAACAACACTATTGTTCAAATATATATTTATTTAAAAGTAGCTTTTTTTTTTTTTGTATAACAAAATACCCTTTTACTGGTTTGAAAAATAGAAACAAAAGGTTAAGTGGTCTAATGAATGGAAAAATGTTTCGATTTGTATTACTTTGTCATCTCCTGTTTACCTCTGATGGGAAGGAGCACTCCAAAGTTTGCAGAGCCACAATTTCCCCTGAATGGATGATCAGACATTGACTGAGCTATCCCTAACTTAAAAAAGTTGCAGTGCTGATATTCTCAAGGACTATAACATTCTTGTGTCTACCCAAACTCAAGGAAGACAGATATGAATAACCAAAGAATCACAGGAGTGGGTTAAGTATCTCAGTCCTTGTTCAAAAAATAAGGATCATCACACTGTTGAGACCAAGGTCAGATGCTTTACATTTTCCAGCAATAGAGCAATTCTTAACTATGTTCGTTGTTTTTAATCTTCACCCTTGCCCTACTTGTCCAAAATATCCCCCTTACATTCATGTTTTTCTTTTGTAGGGTGCTCTCACTGAAACAGACTTAGGCCATTCCTGAAGAACTTAAACTTAGCCAAAACCAGGAGCTAAAGTAAAATGCCTCCCAGGCATATACCACATTGTGGCCCTTGACAAGACTGCTGCCAGAAGAATTTTACTGTTTAAGTATACGGATTCTACATGAGGAAGAAAAAGAGATAATGTGTTATGGGTGTTTTAAGGACAATGAGAGACTCAAAGCAATAACCCAAATGTGCTCTTCTAAGGGAAGGTTCCTCTTTACTTTAATAAAATCTAAGAAGTAACAAATAAAAGTGACTTTATTAATATCAACTCACTAATATTAACTCTACAGGCTTTACACTCACACTGTCATTACCTTTAACTGTTTGCTCACTTGGCAAGCAATTGCACTAAGATAGGCACCCAGAATTCAAAAGGGTTGAAAGGTTTGAAACCAGCCCATAGAGAAGGAAGCCAGGAGAGCTGAAATGCTATCAAAGGCTTCCCAATTTGCTGAGCATAAAACACAGAATACATTTCCAGGGGAGATCTGCTTATAGTTGCTAAGACAGATTCTGATCAACTTACAGAGGTAGAAAGTCCCATTATACATCAATACAAGAAGACTTCAGCATAGTCTCAGGATCACAGAATCATTAAGGTTCGAAAAGACCTTCAAGATCATTGAGTCTGACCTTTGACTGAACACCACCTTGTCAACTAAACCATAGCACTAAGTGCCACATCCAGTCAATTCTTGAAGACTTCCAGGGATGGTGACTTCACCCTCTCCCTGGGCAGCCCATTCCAATTCTTAACCACCCTTACAGCAAAGAAATTCTTCTTGCTGTCCAGACTGAACTTCCCCTGGCACATCTTGAGGCCATTTCCTCTTGTCCTGTCGGGTCCTCACACACTGTAAAAATTTTGTTGATTAAACAGATTCAGTAGAATTCTGATGAAGCACTCCCTTAAGCACCGCCTACAAGAGCCCAAACACAACCCAATAGTCTCGCGTTAGGGGATAGCTAGACTTTGAAATTTGCTTTTGTTTCACAGTTGAATTAAACACTGCATTGCAAAGTTACCCGTGAAACAAAAATAAAAAATCATTTCAATCAATTGAATGCTGTTTTGACAAAATAATTTTGTTTTGATTGCTAGTTTCAGTTTTGATTTAAGTTTTACATTAGAATATAAAATACATTTTTGAAATAAAAGTTTGGAACAAATGCATTTATGTTCCACAAATGCCAAGAAGCTTTATCTGGAAATATGAAGAATGAAAATAAATAAGACTTTTGGAAGGTTTTTTTTAATTATTTTTAATGAACCAGTATTTTTTTAGTGCTTAGACCTTCAGTACACTTTAGTGAGCCTCAGAAGAAGCTTGTAATATCTCTGCAATACTATCAATATATCAGTGACAATCTAATTATTATTATAATCCACCTGTTATGCTGTTCTTGTCCAAGAACTGGTGGAGCTTAGTGATGTATGAAAGGTAAGAGGCTTTTTCAGACAGTCAGTTATGTAACAACTAACACACATCTTGTTGGGTCAAGTACCATTAATTACTACTGCCATTTGGGGAAGTATCAAAACCAGTTCAGAGCAGGATAAAGCTGCAGCCTGAAACAGAGTCCTACAGAAGAATCTGCAGTGAGGAGAAGCGAGGGAAGTGCTAGTTGTTTCTGCTCTGTCCTTTAACTTTAAACTTAACCGGTAGAAAAATGTAAGAGCAGTTGTGATTAATAAGCATTTAACATCTAAAATTCCTTTTTCTTTAACCATTGGCTTCATCCGCTAAGAAGGCTCTTGATCACTGCTCAAACATTTCCAGATTACTAAAATGCAAAATACCATGAAGTCATGTGAAGCTTGACTGAAGCTACGAGACAAATCCTGGCCTAAACAGGGAAGAACTGAGGGATTTCACCTGGATCAGGCAGCAGCAGGAGCGCGGACCGATGAAACTGTCCATTTAGGAAGACCATAAGGAGAGCTGAGGTACAGCCAGGCCTTTAGCTGTGGCAGCTCATCACTGCCAGTCGCCCCTGGCTGTTTCAGCATTGAGATGCTTATGAGAAGTGGTCGTCTCCCAAGCCATTTGGTTGAAGGGCTTTTTGTAATGTGGCCAGAATCTCAGTGAGAACCAAATAATTTTTGTTTGTTATAAAGTGAATTTCTGAAGGCAGCGCTTGGAGCAGAAGTCCAAGGATTCAAACAACTTAGTACCCAACAAAAGCACTTTGTAACTGGAACTTGAAACGAGCTAACAGAACACCAGATGCCGCGCTTCACAAGGCTGAGGTGGGTGAAGTGTTGGGGAAAACTGTTGCGATTACCTCACCTGTGGCTTTTTTATGTATTAGATTTGGGGAGAGGTATTTGGGAAGAGATAGAGTAGCTAAAATAAAAGGAGTTTGGATTGCATATCCTTACCAGTATGTTATTAACGTGAGAGAAATGCAAAGGTTTGTTCAAAAGCCTGAACTACAGTTACCTCGAACAGAGCTTTTCCTGCTGCACACCAAGCAGACTGTGGAATTTGTGTTCTGAACACTGGAGCCACGTGCTGACGCTTTGCACAGTCTGAAAGGAGCTGAAAACTCTCTCCTTCATCCTGTGTGTGCCATCAGCTAAGGCTGTCTGTAACCCCTTCCTAACAGTAAGATTTCACAGCCTAACTGCCCGTGCAAGATGACTGAATCCCTCACCCTTCACAGAATAAAAACACAGATTTAGAGATCAGAGAAAACAGAAAACACACAAAAGCATGTCTATGCCTCAGCATTCTCATCACTAGCAGTCAGTGGTCCTTTGGCTTAGATCCACATCAGGCAAGAAGTTTCCCTTTACTAATCACAGTGCTTCTTCTGAATGGGAGACTTTCAATCCTTCCACCACCAGCTTCCCTCTCCGTTACCTAGTCTTAGTTATTAAAACAATGGAACAAGAAAACCCCTCCCTCTCCTAAGCATCTGTCTGCTCTCCTCTCTTAATTTTCCTTGTGTCTCCCAGGGTTTGCTGTTTTTAAGCCCCTGCACTAATACCTGCTCTCTTTGTTCTTTTTCTTTCTTTCTTTTTTTTTTCCTTCTTTCTGTTTGCTTAAAGATCCAGCCCCTAAAAGCAAATTTGGAGAAAACTGGCTTTCTCTAGTTATCCCATTGTTCTTCTCAGGCAAGATCTATTTCAGATGTTTCTATTTCAAATATTTAATGACAGACCTATTCATACAAAGACATGCCAACACCACTCCCCTGTCTCTTTGGCATGATGCAGAGCACAGAAAAAGATTGTCACGAGATACAAGGACTCTGTTAGTCAATAAAATCAAGTTCTAACTCATAAATAGTACATAGCAGATTCCATACATCCACACACTTCCCAGAAGCAAAAGCCTGAGAAAAAGCAGTTTGAAGGGAGACCCCCCTGGGACAGGCCCATCCACTCAGCACTACCACAGCAGACTTTGGCTGGCTTCCCTTCCAGCAGGACCTGTCGCCAAAGACTGTAGTGAGCCTTGGAGAGTTAACTTACTTTTGGGGTCTTGTCTTCATTGCAATGTTGTTTGTAAGTACAATGCTAATGTTGTCCCCAGCATGATACCCACCCACAACAGAAGTCTCTTGCTCAAACTAAGTGCTATTTTAACTTGACTCTTTGGCCTAGAAACAGATTAGAAGTGGCAGCCCATGTGTTGTAGTTACTAGTGTCAGTAACGCAGTGGGAACTCATCAGTTCTCTGGTTATGGGTTTAAAGTGCTGATCTAAGATCCTGTCTTGTAACTGGGGTCTAGAGTAAAAACACACAAACTTTATACCCACTTTTATCTACATTAAGCTCAAGCGGGTAGCAGGTGATGGTGTGACGTTAACAATCTGCTTCTCCTCTCCTCAGTCTCTGCAGTACATTGCTGACAAATAAATACTCCAAATTTGCAGAAGAAACTGCACAAATCAATTTAGGATAGAAAACCCTTAGAAATATCAGTCTGTAACACTGCTGTAACAAATGGATTCAATGCATGTAAAGCAATACCAGTTTTAAGCATTTGTACCCCCTACCTCTGCCTACCCAGGCTGTTGTTTGGAATGAGGAGGGCTTTTTGCAAGTAGCTTGGAGTCACTATCTGTGAAACACAGCACAGCTGCACCAATAATCAACATGAACACAGATTTTAGCTTTGTGTGAACTGCAGATCTTATCTGTATAATTAAAAGTATTTTAAGGCGCACGTGGTGTGTGAGAGCAAGCTAGGGTGTCCATACAGTCAAGTGCTGTGTGGCAAATCCAACCTCTGGCATATTGACTATTACCTAGATAATCCTTCTCTTCACTCTAACAAATGGGCATGAGATGAGCAAATCTGAGCACAGGCAACTAATACAAACCACAACAAAAGTGGCCATATTGTCATCTGAACGTCTCATGCTCTACTTTATTTACAGTCTCCAGAGCTGTAATCCCAGCTGGTAGTTTTAATTAGTGGTGAATGTACTTTCACAACAAATTGGACCTTCTCCTTCTTGGGCATCAGAGATCCCTTCCACAGATGACTGTGGATTATGAAGAGATAAATTTTGGGGATGTCGGGCAGGCAGCTTTCTCATATCACATATCTGAAAAACTAGCATCACTCCCTGGCTCACAAGAGGACTTGGCAGGATGTCAGACTATGACTATCCAGAAGACTCTTCCCTCAGCGTCAGAGTAGTAAGACACATCATGGAAACTTGTAACAAAGCATAAATAATTCTATGTAGAAGTCAATACAAAATTGTGGGCTAGAAGGCCAGCTGCAGGGGCTGTCTTTTGCTTATGAGTTTTAAGCCAAAACGTGGATAACATGGCAAGCATATCAGAGTACATAAATATCTACTCTTTTGCTGTTACTGCTAGCTTTGCCCATTCTGTAGCCATTAGTAAATGCCTTACTACAAAACTGCAAGTGCAGCAGGGTTTGAACAGCTTTTTTCCTCTAGCTGCTCTGGGATTTTTCCTTTCTTGGCTGTAACCAGTTGCAACCAGTTGTGAATAAGTCGTTATCCCTCTGTGCAACTCACAGCAACTAAAAGAAACCAGTGTCATTATGCAAGTTTCAAGAAAAAAAAAAAAGTTTTGTTTTATGGTTAATTATCCATGGTCTATTTACAAAATAAATCAACCCATTGTGCACCACCAGGATTTGTGGCCTCATTTGAACTTTGCTTTTCATTAATCACTTTAAAAATAAAAGCTAACTAGGTTTTCTTTTTTTTCCTTTTTGGTTTAGTACTTGCATCTGGGTTTAAATTGTAAAAATGGGGAGAGAACAAAGTATGGATTATTCACCCTCAGTTTCATGACTTACATGATCTCAGTCTTGTCTTTCTCCACGTGCCTAAACAGATGCACAGTCCAAAAATTCCAACATTCTGTAAGAAATATAATCACAACAAAATTGAAATATTTTTTTTGAAACTCAAACTTTGAGTTATTAAAAAAAAAAGGGCAAAAAGCTTGCCTTAAGAAACAAAAAGGCGGGCAAGAATTTACAAACATATTCAAGCTACCGAAGGAGGCCAATAAAGTTACTCATGTAGGTATCTAAGTAATACACAAATGTTTGTGAGCTCTAAGGGCAAGGCTATTTTGTTTAGAGAAAACCTGCTTGCAGGCAGGCCAGAGAAGGCAGCAAATGGATATCTGATTTCTTCAGAGTGCTTACAATTTATACAAGAAACCAGAAATATTTTTTTCTGAAGATGTTTTAATTATATAAGAAGTTTAGATCTTGTCCCTATGTGATGACAGAGAACTACTGAATTTCTGAAAACTAGCCAATGGAGAGGCAGACGAAGGACATTTTTAGCTGCTCTGTTAAAAACCCTAAGTGTATGAACACTTATTTCACTCTGCTATGGAATAAAACACATACTTGCATCAAACTGAAATTCTTCTCAGCTTCAGCTAAGAAAGTTGAACAATGCATTCATGCCCACTATGTACTTTTCAAGTAAAACCAAAAAGTAAGAAAGACTGCTAAACAAACGTGATAAAAGCATATGTAATGACAGGATATCAAAATGTCACCCCCTCCTGTTTTTTCTTTTTTTTTTTTTTCATTTACCAGTCACCCTTAAGTGTCCTTTGCCTTTCCTATGACAAACAGAAAGTCACAGTGCTCCACTTAATCCTTAATGAAGTGCTACAGAAAAAGCTGTGCTGCCTGCAGGTCAAAAAATGTGGGTTTGCTGCACTCAAGACTGCAACTTTTATTACAAAACTCCTGAGCTGGATGCAAGTATAAGGACATTGAACATAATCAACAGGTATACTCTAAAAACTGACATAAAGAGCTGAAGCTAAGAAATTAGATCATTAATGCTACATATTATTACTAATAGGAGCTTAGGAAGGTAATTTTTGCTTGCCTGTTGGTGTGAAAAAGAATTGTAGAGATTTGAAAAGTTAAAAAAACCCACTGCCTCCTCCTCCACTTTGCAGATGGCTGAGATGCTTTAACTTTCATTTCCAAAAGTAAATTAGCTCCTGCTTAAATGAAAGGAAAAATTAAAAGCTGCCTCCACCTGACTGCAAAGCACAGCGGCCAGGCTGGGAGAGAAATGGATAGGCCTTCAAAGAAAATAAAAGCCTTTTTAAGCAACTCCTCATATGAACGCCTGCCCTTGCAGCAGAAAGCTGTGGCCCTACAGCCGCTTTCCATTATAAATGCTAAATTGGGAAATGTTTAACATTCTTTGTTTAATCTTTGCAGTATAAAGAAAAAACAGCTGATTCTCAGAAACATGACAGCCTGAGCAACCATTAGTGATCTGCCTCTGCCTTCCTCAATGCAGAACAGGCCATTTCCAGCCTCAGCAGCCACTGACACTTTATGATCCAAAATGTATATTTAGATGGATGCTAGAAGACGAGATTGAAACTTTGCCATTTTTTGTTCCAGTTGTGTAAGGGGCCTAAGGCAACCAGGATATTTAATAAAACCTGTGAGTAGAAAGAAAGGTTAAGAAACACATGCAGTGGAAACTATGGGCAAAGGTGCTTTCAGATTCTTTCTGCGTTGTTTTCTGTTAACATCTTTCCACAGTCATTCCACGAAGAAGAGTGTTATTATTTATTTTGATTTAAACCATTATCATCTGAGTCTATTTCTCTCTTGTTCACAGCACAGTCAAAGCAGTGGGTCCATCTATTCTGCTGCAAGCAGTCACACATAAATAAGCAAAAACTCGTGAGTGAGCAATCCTCTCTGCTGCTTACACAGGCGAACCCTCCTTCTATCTTGTCTCCGCAAGAACTTCCCTAAAGGGATGAGTTTCATCATGTGTCTTAAAAGTCAAACAAGTTAGTGGTTTCTTCAGTTGAAATTATGAAATAATACCCCAAATCGAGTCCCCACAGAAACTGAACTAACTGAAATAGTTAGGGTTTTTTACAAGATTTTGCCCTGGAGCCCTCTTTCTGGATCATCAAGTCTAGTTCCCTGCTCTCTTCTACTAGAGATATTAAAGGTCACATCCTAAAGAGTTGTTTTCAAGCCTCTGCATCAATAAGGTGAAGAGAGCTTATCCATCCTTCCCACTCTAGCCACCAGCATTCAGCAGCTGGCAGGGATAAGACCAGACGTCCAGGAAACAAACCCATGAGCGAATGAGGACGTGCTTTTCCCCAAAGGGGTTCTGACAGGCAGCACGGTACCTCCTGGTGGGGCTCACGGTGATGAAGGCACTCAACCCAGAGTCCTTGCCTCATTTAGTGACAACAGGAAAACATTAACCCCCGTACAGAAGGAAAGGCAAGGAACATCCAGAAACACTGACCCTGCTCTGAGCACCGCACACAACCCGAGAGCTCCTCTGCACCACCGGACTTCGGTGATCCTTCCCTGCAGGTGTCACGGCCCACCAGCACACATCAGGTTTAACAGCAAGAGCAAGAATGGAAAGGTTCTCTGATGGGAGAAATGAACCATCTGCTTTGTTTGCTGTGAACACGGAAGGTAGTAACTTTGAAAAGGAGGACTGCAGGAACATCCAGTGCAGCTAGGTCTGATACTTTTGCTACAACTACTCTAAAATTATTGCTTCTTGTGTCATTTCCTAGGGATTTCTGCAACACAAAAAGACCAGTGAAACTACTGAAGGCGCAAGCAGTGAATTACTGATAGCGAAGGACACAAAATTGTCATAAACTTCAACCAAAGTGTGAGAGTTGCAAAAATGACTGTTCTGAGGAAGGGAGGGAGGGAGGAAACCTTGCAGAATAATTGCTAGATAAAAAGCCTACCGTAGCTAATTCAGCACATTGCTGGATACAGGAAAACTATTTAGCTAGCTATTTTTCAAATATACCCAACCCCAAGTGTGTGTCAGGAAAGAAAAATAATGAAATTTTAAAATAAAAATTAATGTAGAGCTCCTTTTTTTTTTCGTTTTTAAATCTTTACTGTTCATATTTAACCTTTTCTCTAAAATAACAAACTTGAATTCAAGAAAACTAAGGCACAGATCTTCATAGAGGCAGGATTCAAACAGCTGATGTTTAAAAATAAAATAGCAGTCTTTTTAAGTTGTGAAGACTTATTCATTAAAACTGAATATTAACATCTCATTTCAGAAACTGTTCAAACCATCCCTTTTGCCTATTTTGCCTATGAATTTAGGAAGACAGAAGTTTCACAGGTTGCATGTCTAGCATCTGGTCAAGTCAAATCACCCTCTCCTCCATAAATTAAAATTAGATTTCCATTCTGCAGAGAACACAAATTTCCCGCATTCTGGTTGCTGTTCAACTGTGTATATATAACCAGAGTTTGGCAACAGGCATTTCCAAGGTTTTTTAACTTGTTCACTTAGTCAGTACTCAGAAAATAATTCAATGTTTGCTTGACCATTAAGTAAGGTTAGTGCCTTGATAGTAGTCCACCTAAGCATACAAAAAACCCCCAAAAACCAACCAGGGTCTGAAGACTGGAAGTTAGTGGCAACCTAGTGACACGCAAGGAAACGTCTCAGTAACTGAAAAGCATGCAGATGCCTTTAAGAGGGAAATTTGCTGGTCCACTGTTAAAAGTTACCAGGTTTTGTACACCTATTCCAAAAGAGTCTTCCATTGCAATCAGTGCAGACAAAAAACTTACAGACTAAGACTCTGAGAAGACAGGCAGAAAGTAATTTTCAGTCAAAGACAAATGATCACTCTTCTGATTAAGTTAAACACTGGACTCATTATTGATCACGTTCTCTGTAAAGTTACACCATCTGCATCTTCCAAGCATTTTATACAGGGCTGACAGCTATGAGGAACACCAGGATAAGGGGTTTTAAGGATGTTGCTATCCTCCACTGCATGCAATTATGTATGTTATAAACTGCTATTGACATGTTGATTCAGCCCCACCTTAGAATTACCAAGGATTTCAGGTCCTATATGATAGTCTTCCACCATTTAATCCTCTGATGATGAGGGTCATTTTCATTTATATATGGTTGTTTACATTATATAGGATTATTAAGACTTAAATATGGTTGGTGCCCACAGTTTGGCCTTTGTGCAACACCGGCCTGAAGTTTAAATAATTTTTTAACCTCTACAAATTATTTCAACACCTTCTCCCTATGCATTTTAATCAATTTTATAAACACTTATAAAATAGCTTTCTGCAGGACACAACAAAGCAAATATCTACTACTACAATCCCTAAGTGATTCTGTACTGAGAAACAAATGGAGGCAGAAGATGTTTTCATTGCCCAGAGGTAAAGCAAGGGCTAGTTTCAGGGAGGGAATCCAGGTGTCCCGATATGCTCTTGAATATATAGGTACTCCCCAGCAATTTGGTGAAATATACTTTCACAGCTTAAAATATACTTAGAGAGCTTAAAATATTCCACTTCCTGTTTTCACGAAACCCTGTTTCACTTAGAGTTTGTCTCAGGGATCACTGTTCAAAGTTGTCAGCTTTAAATATTTTTTTCTATTATGCCTGAAGTGGGCATAATTCACATGCAGCCTCATTTTATGGCTGTTTTCCAGTGCCAGAAAAACACTTTAAAATTACTGAGGATCGAGCCCTATAACTTTCTAATTGACCTAATAGACTCCTGACATCATATCAACAGAATTAGCAGCATTACACTGGGGAAGAATCTGTCCAAGAATGTGCAAGCAGACAAGAACGATTTGTAAAGGGCAAAAGAAAACAAACCCTGACACCATGCTTACAACCACAAACAGGTCAGATCCTCAGAGGGTACAACTAGGAATAAATTGCTTGCAATAACTACAGGAATAATTTCTTCCTGTAGCATGAACAGGAAAGAAAGTATGAACTTTTCTTTAGTACTGACCTTTCCCTTTTTTGAAGCCCACAAACCCCTCATATTTATTTTTTAAAAAGTTATTTTAGCAGGGTTATATGTATTTTCACTTGCATTTGGCAGAAATGAATTAAAATATCCCAACTAATCCTAAGGAGAAGAATCTCTGGAACTTTATGGACATCAATCACTTAAAATAGAAATGAATAAATAAAGCTCAGCACAACCTAAAATTTCACTATTCTTCTACACTTGCTGCTGTCACACAGAAACTGACCTGACACTTGCATTAAGGTCGGAAGAGGAAAGGGAAAAAGCTTTCATTGTATACATCCAAAAGTTGGAGGGAGGGGGAGAAGAGAGAGGAGGAGAGAGGCAGAAACACTGTGTAGAAGCCAGGGATGTTCCAGAGCACAGTGTGACAAGAAAATACTCAATAAGAATTCCTCCAGCCAAAACCAGATCCTAAATAGATCCATTGTCTTCCAGCCTGAAGCCCTTAAAAAGGCTCAAAATTAAAGTCTGTGCTGTGGGCACCCAGTTGTTCTTTCCTTTCATCAGGATTTGCAGGTTTTAATACAATCTGTCATCAGGAAAAACAGTAGAGCTGTATAGTCCAGAGAGGTAACAAAAGCAAAACGCAGGCGAGAGTTACATAACTGGCTTTTTACATAAATATTACATTGTGAGATATTTTGCTTTTCAGAAAGGAAAAAAGATTAAAAAAAAAAATGCACAAACCACGTCAGAGAATTCAATCCAACCTCGCTTACTTCTTGTCCCTCTTTCACTTTGCAACGGCTGAAGTGTTTCTTTTTCTTTTTTTATTTTTCATTACCACTAAAGAAATAATCAGTTCGACCTTAAACACTTCATAATAGATTGTCTTGTATTACCTGAAAAGTGCACCACATCATGGAAGCTGGAAAAAAAGTCTTACTTTCAAGCACAAGCAAGTCTGCCTTGCTTATCTGCAGCACGGGGCAATTAGAAATGACCATGGATGTCAAACGAACTCGCCTCTGTACAGTCTGAGAAAAAGGAAAAAAAACCTGCAAGCCTCCCCATCTGTTATTTCCTTTTTTGCCCCCCCCCCCCCTTTGGCTGTAGAAAAGCAAAATTATGCAAGAGCTTTTGAATGTAAAGCCTGTGTGTGCTTTTTCCCTTTTTGTCTCTGTGTACACGGTATGTGCTATTGCGTAACTGAGTACAGAGTGGGCGGTTAGCATTTACTATTGATTTACACTACTCTTTACATTGAATTCAGCGCTCTAAGAGCGAAACACACGCAAAGAAATGCAGGGGGGTGAGGTGGATACAGATTTAAGGTATCCACCATGGAAACAGGGAAGCAAAGCAAGCAGGAAGAGAACTATGCCTTTCTGAACTAAACATTTCTTCCCCAGCCTTTTCATTTTTCTGTCCTTCGGTAGAAGAGCAGATGCTTAACGAAACCCACAGACCTCTCAGTCCAAAAGTAAGGTTTCCCTCCTACACCCATGCCCAAATCCTGCTAGAATCTACAAAAACTACCAATTAATGCCTTTGTGACACTTCTTGTGCTAGGTATAAAGATGCCTAGCAAGCTCCTATTAAGCATGAGTGTCATTAAGGTTACTAAGAGAAGTCTTTCTTTAGTAATACTATGCATGAACTTTTTACTTATTCCTTCAGAACCCACAGGCTTGTAGGAGCACAGAAATTGTAGACACTGTGCACAGTATGCAATACAAAGCCCTGCATTTTTGGAGATGATTGGGTGACGTGGAAATATGGGAATTAGAAACTAGAAGCAAGGGAAGTTTAACCTATTTTGTTCACTCCATGGTGTTCTCTCTTTTCCACAAGCACACATCCAGAGTCATCAATTTAGACAGACAAGCCTCTAGCTCATTGACAAGAATAATTTTGAGCCAATCAGGAGAAATCCTCTTTTTCCCATCACCCTGCTGAATCCTTTGCCACCAAGGTGAGGCATGGCTATTCCAATTCTTCCTGCTCCCACTTGACACGGGGTTTTACAAAGCAAGCAAACACCACCAAGCTGACACAACACTGGACTTCTGGGTATCCATTTATTTATTCGTATTGGGTTGGGGTTTTTTCTAATGTCAATGGGATTCTAAAATGTGTCAACATAGTTTCTATAGGACACTGAAAGACTGAAGACTAAAAGGAGGTTTATTACAAGCCACAGCAGACACTGAGCCTAGTATCAGAAATTAAACTGAGTCTGCAGAGTGACAAAAAATTCAACTATCAATACTCTTCAAACTTATTTTGCATTATCTTTACTGGAAGACACACTTTCCCCATATTATTTTCTTCAAATTGCGTTTAATGGGCAACATGTTTTTTCTCTGCAGATCTGACATCAGGCATTCTTACAGGTCCTGAAATAGCACAGTGTGCAAACAAAAAATTCCACATTTTAAGAAAGGCAAACCCTATTTTAAGGAAATTACATAGACATGCAATGTTACTGACTATTCTGTTTATATTTTTTTTATCTGTTCCCCAGATCCATATCTACTAACATTAACTGTGGTACTGCCAGCCAGCCTGCAGTTGGGTTCTCTCTCACGATGTTAGGGAAAGAAAACATAAATTCACTGTCTTGCACATGCTTATTCATTTTGTTTGCACATAACTAGAATTGCATTGAAATTACCCAGAAAATTTTACACAAAAAGTCACGTGCCTAGCCTAGCTAGTCTGATTTGTCTTTAAATGAAACTGATCCTCAAAGAAAAAGACTAAGGCCTCCATTAGGAGGGACCTAGGCATGCAACCTGTTTTAAGCCCTTATTAATACAGATGGGGCCAACTCAAAACACGCTCAGTCACCTTTTCTTTGCTCACCATAGGAATGCTGGAGGAAAGAAGACAAACACTACTTCGCTGTCATGCAGCCACTAGAAACGATGCTCCACAATCAAACTTTGAGCGATGCTATGCAAGGGAAGTGTTTAGTGAAGACTGGACCACAGGACCAGTGTATCAAACCATGAAAACCCACACTTTACTGAAAAGACTGCATGTGAAGAGGAACACATTTTTCAGCACCATTTATACACTTAGTCTGCCTGTTTAGTATATCCTTATCTTATGGCATGCAGCGTAAGAGCTAAAAATGCTTTAGTCTTTCAGGATGGTATATAAAAGAGATACAGAGAGGAACTAAAGAAATACCAGCTAAGGGAAAGCAAGCTCGGATGGTAAGGGCAGCTCCAGTGCTGCTATGCTCGCTATATCATTGCCCAGAGTACACGTTTTTAAGCACTTGTTTGCACGTCAGATTATAAGCAACTAGCTGTGGACTGTACACATCAGGTTCAACCAGAGACCTGAATCCCCTCAAAATAATGGGAGACAAATCAGGGAGTTCAGTTCTGATATCTTTTTTTCGTGAGGGCTACCAAGTGAAGCTGACAAAAGTTTCCATTATAATCCATCTGCCTTCAATCACTCAAAAATGTTGGAAACTTCACTATGTAAATTTTCTATTCTTAATGTTTATCTAATCTTAAATTTCAGGAAGACTTGAATAAATAAAAGTACGTCTGTTTTGCCTACAGGGAATGAAAAAAACCCAAAACCCAACAAACCAAAAAAACCCTAACCAAACCCAACATCCAGAGATTCAAGAGCGAGGGGAAAAAAAAAAAGAGAGATTAAACTATCTATAGCAAAAAGCATTAACAACTGAAAATATGAATGGACTCATAGCTTATAAAGCCAATACTGGCTAGATTCATGTTTCAAGAAAAAGCTTTCTACTATGATGAAAATACTGAAATTTTTAGAAGTTCACACGGCTACAAAATTCTACTAAACCTTCTATGAAGAACATTTTGGTTATACATTTAGGTAATAAAAAAGAAACCTATGTGTGTGCTAAAAAATCTGCCATATTTGTATCTAACTGTATATTACATTCTTTATTGTCTCTGATACATGTTCTCCCTACAAGAGAACATACCTACGAAGTAACATTATTTTTTACTACATTAGACAGCTGGTTTGGTTAGTTTTTTGCTGTTGGGTTGGGTTTTTTTTTGGATTAGCAAAACACATTAATAGTAGATGCCATTTGCATGTATCAAAGATTCTATAGCTCTGTATTTGCAGAAAAACTATGCGACTTCTCATTAAAGACTGTATCATAAGGGAGAGACTAAGGTTATAAACAACTTATTACTCTAGGATTTCATATTTTACATGTAAGCTTAATGTTTCTCAATATAGATTCTGTGTTTTTTATGACTGTAGGAGGAGATAAGAACAGTGCTAGGTTGCCATGGGCTTTTAATGGCAAAATGAATAATAAAAAAATATTAAAATTATAGAGACAAAACCTAAATATAAGCATATTAGAGATGCTTGCCAACTGTTCCTGTGAGTTAAAGAATCAATAAGCCCTTGCAGTCCTTGTGCAACATGACTTTACTTGCAGTAAAAGTAATTCACAACAAATATGCTTTTCTTGGCAATTCACGTTCACTTTTCTCCTGCTGACTTCTCTTTCACATGAACCTTTTGGACTCCGTGTTTTGGAATGACCATGACACAGCAGAAGTTGCTAAATTTTCCCCACCCCTCGACTAAGCTATTAAACATGTGTAATGGTGTTATTTCTTAATGGTTCCTACAGACTGACGTATTTCCAAGCCAGTTTTAGTCAAATTGAATGGCAGTAAAACTGGCAAAGACTCAGAAAGTGAAGTCCAAGGAGTCGAGCAAAGAATTCAGTCAGAAAAAAATGGTCTCTGGATATTTTTGCCATGTCTGCCAGAACCAAAAGAATAGAGGTTATGTCAGTGTTTCCATACTAAACATCAGTTTTCAAGATTATAACTCAGCTGCAATGATCTGATCCAGACTGAAATCAACACATGCATGGTTTTAGATAGAGCAATTTTTTAATTTAAATATATATTTCCCCTACTGCAAAAGCAATCTGATATTCTAATTTAATCTGGTAAGGAATTACTAATTTATCAGAATTAGGGAGAGAAAGCAAAAAACAAAATTCAGAATTCACAGTGAATGCTTTCTGAGATTGCGTAACTTCCCAATATTCCCTATGAGATTTTGAAAAGACTGTATTTCTAAAGCAATTGGTGGTTCAGTATAATCCCTGTCCAACAAACCTTAATAGTTGTTTTGGTCTCTAAAAGCAAAATCTTGTTCAAAGCAAGTGTGACTTTTATAACATGCAGCAGACTCAGGAAAAGACCAGGAAGGATTGAGAAGAATTTACTGGATAGGCCAGTTAATTTTGAAGTACTGTAATTTATCACATTAATTCACCTTATTCCTCTCAAATATCACTCTTAAAACACACAGGTTTTATCCTTAGGGAACCTGAATAATTGGGGGATATTCAGAGAACAGGTAGATCTCTCATCTGAGATGTCTCTGAAGCGCAGAGGGCAAGGTGCTCCTTTGAGGCTCCTCTGAGCTGTGACCCAAGCTGAGAGCATCCTCCAGCCCAGAGGCCAGAGCAGTTGCTGCCACCACGAGCAGCAGCACCTGGACAAAGTCCAGGTCCTCGTTTCAAAGAACTTTTCCACCAGTCCAATGACCAGAGAAAGTGCCAACACCTCCTGCATCAGCCAGGGATTTCCCATAACTTCGTATTCATATATATATATATATATATATGACTTCAAACTCCAACTTGTGTTTAATTCAAGTGTCTCAACAGAAATAGTAAAAAAAAGCACCTTCACAGGATCCTTCACTTGACTCACAGATCAAATTTTCAGGACGCACCTAGGTGATAGGAAACTGGGGTGTAAACTGAACAATATGTTAAAATATCCCTGGAAGAGCTTATTTTGAGGTAGCAAAATAAGGAAACTGAGTAAAAAATGCCTCGCACCAAACCCAGTAATGAGTTCAGAAGCAAAACCTACATGTTTTGAGCTGCCTTTTCTCTTTTTGTCTGCAGAGTAAAATTATTTTAGAATAGATACTTCAAGAAAACCTGCATTACATGAGCTAAGTACCACAGCAAGCCTTTCACCACTTGACATCTTAATTTTCTGTCTTTGGCTATGTTTCATCGTATTGAGTACTACTGGTCTGAGTATGAATATATACATGCTGGTGTTTACCTTTCTTGTGCTTTGCTGTAAATTCCTCAGAATACTGAGACTTGACCACATTCATCAGCTAATGGCATATTTTGAATACAAATAAATTAAAAACAAGTGAATTGTTTGCAACACAAAAAATCAGCAGTAGTATTTTCTGCTGCTTTCTACTGCTATATCCCTTTGTTTTCCTGAAGACTGTCAGAGCACTTCGTGAAAAGAGATATACTCTTATTGAACACACTGCTCCGTGAGTAGTTCCACTGGAACCATGACACTGATTAACAAAACAAGCTATTATTCAATTACTCAACTCTGTGACATAATGATCACCAACTCTACTCACAGATGGGAAAAAAAGTACATAAATTTGTGCAAGATCTCACTCTAAGCAAGTGACCAAGCTGGAAATAGAATGTAAACCCTTTGTTGCTAGCCTCTTGCTATAAACACCTCAACATACCTGCATTATATAAGAAACTTCACAAAACCCTCCCAGCACTAACAATTTTCAGGCATTTTCCAACAACCTTGATCTATCTGAACATCCTCATCAAAATGCTACACAATAGAAAAAAGCCCTGACTTTTCAGGCCCCTCTGAATAGCTGTAAAGTTTTCTTTATATCTAGTAAGGTTAAGACTTTTTTGACTTTCACAACTTATATTACAGCTACGGATTAGCCAAAGCTATATTGCTACAACAAAGGGAAAGATGAGTGTTAAAACAGGCATCAAAGATTTGCAAACAGAAGGCTAAGACACACATATAGCCACACACACTCACAGCATTATTTCTGAAAGCTGATTTGGTCATGAAGTTAAAACGTTCTCCCTAGTGCTCTGCCACCCAAGTTCATCTGGAGAGACTGAAAGACCTGAAGCAAAGATCTGTTGTACAGTGGAAGCAGAAAGTCGACCAACACGGTGTGTGAGGCTTATTGTAAAATAGAAATTAGAGGTTGCACTTCTTCAGACTGTGGGTCAGAATTTTTATTTTCTTTAGTTATTTTAAGGTAAAATTACAAATGTTATACTTTTTTCTACCATCTGACTTCAGGAGAAACTATACAATGTACTAAGCAAATTATTAGAGATTAGAGATTGTGTCGTATCAGCTGCTCATATTGGAAAGAAGTTTTCTTACCTTTTTACTTTGTTCGCTGAGAGCCAACAGTGTCATCCCCTCAGTCATTTCAGTGTCAGCGACTCTCTTATTATACAGAATGCAAGTAATAGCAAAACTGTGCTGATCTGCTTGCTTTCACTCTATATATTGTCTATATTTATAGGCTTATGCTTCTATCTGAATCTATATTTATCTGCTTTATCTGCCTACAGTGCATCTGTTTCTCGTACACACAGACATATATACATACACACACGTGCATGTACACAAATATACAGACACACACAAACACACATACGGGCATACCCCAGAATATGTGTACTTACAGTAGGCTTCTGTTCAACAGCAAGATTTGTATAAATATAAACATATGCAGTATACACAGTATAAACGAAGACACATGCACCAAGAAAATCATAAGCTATCGCATGAATATGCCTTGCTGGCTTTAGGAAGGTTTATTATTCAGCGGGCTGCCTAGTCAAGAGAATTGCATACAGTTGTTTCCTTTACATTACTCTGCTGTTGTAGCTGTGCGAGCAGTAGCAGTGTATGCTGTTATTTTTGCTTGGAGTTTTTTCTGTTTAAGCATACTTGGCACAGTTGTGAAATCACTGCCATCCTTTCAGTGGATGGATTCCCTGTTGGTACCACTAACAGTTTCCCCCAGGCTAGTCATTAAAAAGGCAAGAGTTAGGCCACCCTTCGCCAGTTCAGGAGACCATCCCCTAGAGGGAAGGAAGAAGGTACGACCCTAGATCCAGGTCAATCTGGCAATTTTAAGACCAAACATTCCCCAGACCTTAAAAAATAAACAACGTTTTCCCAAATTAGCAGAGCATAAATGAGGTTATTCACCTTCACATGAGGAGAAACCAGCATGCCACACTTCCTTCCCTGCATCACCAGGGAGAGGTGTGGGTATTCTGCCCCGTTACTTAGACCGGAGCTAGGTCTTGCTCAGCCTTTCTTCTTGCTGGCTAGGCTTCTGAAGCCTATGAGAAAGGAGGACGGAACAAAGGAGATGATGGAACTGAAGTATGTGACACTAAAGGTCTCTTTGATACCATAATGTGACAAGTCTTCCCTCAGGCCAGTTTAAACAGATTAGAGCGTGCCTCTGCTGGACAATCATAGCTGAGCAATTTATTTGTTCACATCCTACCATCTCAAAGGGGTGTTGGAGGAGGAGTTTCCAAAAGGTAAGAACAAAAGCAGGCAACAGAGTCTCCGGGGATTTCCTTCTGTCCCCCCCTGTATTTTGGGTTCCAAGCTGTTCATAAAGCAGTGGAAGTAACTGCTGACTTCATACGTGACCTCTGGACTCTTCTGAAAGGAGCAGGAATCCCTAAGCCAAAAACTACTGGGTATACAGGCTAAAGAAATAAGATACAAAGAACCTACCGGGTACCAAGGGCAGCTAAGAGACCTTTACCCATAATATTTCTGAAATCCTACAAAGCTTCAAATAAGGCCAAACAACACACCTTGGCATTTTACAGGAGTAAAAAAAACTATACTCAAGTATAAAAAAAGAGTCTCTTTTGAAATCCAGGTAATAAGTATATTAACTAGTAACAATTACCGAATAAACAATTTATTAGGATGTATTAAAAACACCAAATAAATTCTGTAACTGAAATCAGGTTAAAAAAACCCCTCCAAAACACCTTAAGAATACTTTTTATGTCAACATAATGTTGAGTGACGAAACCAGAAATACTGCTTTCTACATCAAAGACTTTTGGATAATTCTTTCATTCACTTGATTATACTGAAAAACTGCTCCCATAGTAACTTTTTGCTTATCTGGTATTAGATGGTCCATTTGAAAGCATTTTCAGAAAATCTACAGACAAGATGGTATTTAAATATAATATATATACTTTCCAAATAGATAGATTTTCTATGTACCTCCATTTAATTTCTTTTTGGTCTTAATATTCCCATTTCTCCATCATTATACTGAACTGCACCTACTGAACAAAACTCTGTTCATGCGTTCCTCACTGCTAAAGTTATCCCTTACCCCTGATGGTTGACACAACCCTTTTAAAATTTTAAAAAATGTAATTCCTTCCTCTCCAAATACTATTTTTTTAATTGCTCAGCTCAACTTACATAGTAACGGAGGATCCACTCTACTTGAAAAGTTTTGCCATCTACAAATAAAATACCGATTTGAAAAAGGAAAGGGAAGGGGCATTTGGTTAACTTCTGGATTATCTGAGCACCATCAATCTGGTGTGATCTGTTATGAAAATACTAACAGACTGCTAAAAAACGACAGTTTGTGATTACTGTAATGACTGCATTTATTTTATGTTTAGTAGTGACCATTTAGCAACAAGTCCATTAATTTTTTTCTCAGCAGGGTATTTTATAGTTTTAGTGTATTTAAGAGCATTTCTAAATTGAAAAACATTATTTAATTATTCAGGTGGCGGCAGATTGATTACAGAATACAGTTTCTCTTTGAGGGTGCCCTACAATGCACCTTTATACACATAAGACACTATTCAAGCATTTCTTTGATGCACAAATGTACAAACTCCTACCTCATTTGTTCAGCATTCTTTGAAATTTTGCAGGTAGAACATAAAAGGAATCTGTTTAATGCAAACTCTCTCCTTTCTCATGACAAAGAGACTGAATATTACTGGAGTTCAAGAAATGTACCCTTCTGTCTGTATACATTGCACTGAAAAAATATAGGCTGGGACAAACGTCTAATACATCTTGCATTGCTTGAAGGATCTTAACATCTGACATACATCTATCCCTCCCTGAGAATCCTTTTATTAGATTTGCTAACTGATATCTAGGATCTTAAACATACTATCCTATTACTTGAAGCAGATTTAATGGTATGTTAAAATTGAAATTAAAGTAACCCTTTACTTCCAAATAAATTAAAATATAAAGATTTAAGCCCTATCCTTCCCTTAAAAGTAAAAAACTCATGTCATTTTATGCTGATGCAACTGTATGGGTTTATAATGCAATCTTACATTAGTATAACTATAACCATGCATGAAGTTGATCTAGTGTAATTACTTCAGTAAAAACAGGAATCCTTTCAAAGAGAGCAATTACATTAGTCTAAAATCTAGGCACATACTAGACCTTCGGAAATGTCTGAGACCTTCTAAGGCAAAATGCTTCCAATGGTCACAATTCCTGATTAATCTCAACAAAGCTGTAACTGCCCCACATGTATCAGACTTAAAAGCAAATAAACTAAATGGCTGCACAATGATGTAGAGAATCAGAATTTCAGAGACCAACAATAAGCATTTAAATATTAAAAGAAAATGTTTGTCCAACTTATCATCAGACAAACAGTTATGAGAAATTATTCAAGAGAATTCTTTCCCTGGAGTTCAGTTGGACAAATTTAAAGAATTATATGGACACTGTAAACAACCAAGCCTGTTCAGCAGCTCTGCACAGAACTGGCTGAAACCTCATCACCAATAGTTGATCAATGCTGCTTCCTAACAAAGTCTTAAGCCGCAGATACACGAGTACAACTTGGCACCATCATCATCTCTTTGATGCAGAAGGTTTCATGTGGCCAACAATACCTAAAATTTGGAAGCAGGATAGGTAATAAGCTTTCTGAAACACATCATTCCACCACACTTTCTAGTATTTTACCTGTAACCATAACAAAAGACTAAAAGTGTGACTTAGAAAAGTCAGTAACAGAAACAACAGAGCTGTATTAAAATTTGAATGCTGTAGGAATGCCTAGCTTAGCACAATGCAGTTTTTCTTTCTTTTTTCTATTTTAAAGCACACCCAAGTCATATAGATGACTTAAGAAGAAAATACACTCTTGAAACTGTGATATCAAGAGATGAATTTTAAAACATTATAAAGGGATTTCCCAAATGGAAGTGTTCCAGGGCTTTAGCAGTGAGTTTGATATATCTTTTCAGGAGCTCCTAGTTCTTTACGACCCTTAAATAGTCTGTGATTCTCTGAATAGAGAAAACAGCCTTATTCCTCCTTAGAAGCCAGCAGAACCACATTCTTGAGAAAAAGAGGAAAATTAAAAGAAAAGAAAAAATCTTTAACTCCGTAGATCTTCTTGACCAAAATAATGAATTATGTCAACAAATAAAATGCTAACAAAAACCTAAGGAACTGACTTACTCCTATCACTATTAACTTAAATAGACCATCCCAGCTTTTCCACAGAACTGTGGCAAATCATTTACCTCCTTACACAATGGAAGAAAAGTATCCTACTCTCTGCTGTAAGCACAGAAAAGTTATTAAGATTTTTGTCCATAATTATATCAGGAAGTTGAAGTTTCAGGGGGAGCTTCAGCAAATATCTGATGTGGGGGAGGTAGAAGACCGTGTTTTCTGATGAAAGGACAACAGAGAATGTGCACGAATGGAAATATAGGAAATTCCATTTAAATGTGAGGAAAACAATCGGTGTTGAGGGTACTCAAACACTGAATTGTTACTCAGAGAGACTGTGGAATCTCCATCCTTGGGCATACTGTAAAACTAACTTGACATAGCACTGGGCAACTTGCTGTAAGTAAAGCCTCTTTGAGCTGGAGGATTAAACTAGACCTGAATGGTTCTGGGAAATCTTTTCAGATATGAATTTAGGAGCTACACCAAAATATATTTCAGTATCCTCTGTGCATGGCTTCATTTGACTGGGTCCTCCTCAGAAATAAGAAGCTTGACTTCAGGCTGTATAGGTTAGCAGAACAGATGGTAGAAGTATCAGTATGCTTGTATAACACCTTCAGTAGCAGCCAAAAAGCACATCCTGTGTCATGTGTTTTGTTTATGATAGCTTCTGGAGACTGATAGGCACTCAGGACACCACAATCTATACACTATCTGATGTCCCTATCTCTGCATGACACCTGGTTTAGAAATCAAATCTTCGTTCCGCATCTCAACAAAGCCTTAAGACTCTTTGATCCATCTGATATAAATATGTCGAGGAAAGAAATAATGATTGTCTGTACACATTCAACCAGATGCATTTTTCTAGGCTAATAGTTACTTCTCAAAGTCCAATACATGAATGAACAGACCTGACCCAACTGATCTACATCATTAATACTAATAGGCAAGCTCTTAGCTACCCTAAATTCAGTTCCTAAAAGTATCATTATTTATAAGCCAACATGAAACATTACTATAATTCCTAGAAGTCTTAAAAGTCTTCCCATTACTTCTTTTTATTTGGTACAAATAAGAACTAGAAAGAGGCACAGCAATTGCAGCACAGAAAGAGATGACGCAGTATTCATTCAATTGAAGTTTCAAAGCCAGAAAAACACAGGCGAACACCAACCACCACAACTAGAAAACCTATATCTGGAGAGCCCCAATTGGATGTATATAGAGCTATCCATAATCTTAAGAATTCAAACCAGTCAAACATGCCAAAGCGATGGAATTTAGTAAAGGCCATCTTCCTCTCTTACTCATGACCTCCAGTCCTCTCATCTCCTCAGAATATGGGGAAAAGCAATAAATGGTAAATATAATAACAGAGTCCTTTGGCCATTCCACCAGTCTAAAAGATGTAATTATAAAAGACAGTGTTCCAAGGCATATCAATCTTTCCAAGCTTTTACTAGAGCACAGTGCTACTGAATTTTCAGCTAGTCAGATTTAAAATTAATTTACCTTCTTGTGATTTCTGTTAGTATCCACAAGTGAGATTTTTTTCAGATGTGATTGCTAAAAGATGTGATAATGCTCTACAACAACCAATTAGAAGAAATGCTTGGACAGCAGTGTAATTTAAAAAGAGCTTTTTATCATTGCTGTCCAATTCCATTTTAGGAAAAATTTGCATTTGGACTGTTCATCTTTTACTCTCAACTCAGAACATATAGATTTCTTCAATAGCCAGTAGGTCATACTTTAAAGAAGGCTATTTCTGAAGGTTTAGAAAATGATTAAGAAAGGCTTCAAATAAATGCTTATTCACCGTTATAAAGGATTGAGTGGAACAAACCAATTGATGTTTATAATAACCTATAGATATGTGATACACTTACAAAATGTGTGATACTTATCCATCTCAAAAATGTTCTTAGAAAGCTGATAAATCATATATAAACTTCTATGGATTGTTTATAAAGTGTGTCATCAATATAAGTGTAGCTGGATAAACAGTGCAAGAAAAACTTTCAAGGAGGCTATTTACAGTAGCTGTAAACACACATAACACTTCATTGTGCAAAGACTTGAGTAATAGTCTTCTGCTTTCACAAGGATTAATCCTTCTCATCCCTCAGCCGGTGATCCAAATCTTATCTCCCTCTCCTGCACAGCACCAGCAGATATCTCAAACATCTGGGAAAACTGAGCCAACTGTACCCATAGAGACATACGGACCATCAACTCCCAGAGCATCAGCAGGGAGACGTGTGGCTACAGATTTTCAGAACCTTGAAGGAAATTCCACCCTAAAGAACACCAGGGAGTACATATGTAGAGGGAATATAGGAATCTCCTTAAGGACCTTAATCAGTGAATGGATTACTACTATGAACACATGCAAGTGTTACCTATATAACAATTATAACATTGACAGTATTTGTCCCTTTACCCCTGTGTAGTTGTATATAATGCGTTCTGTTGTTAAATCAGCAAAAATCCTTTCATATGAGTCAAATCACCTCACATTCAAGCAGAATCTGGTCCTGAATGTCACATCAGTGAGAGCATAACAAAATAGGATTCTGTTTTAAGAAGGCAGCGCAGAATTTCACGGCACATTAATGAATCTTTTCTGATTGTGGCAAAGCTTTCACTTCATTGACACATGTTAAACAGCAGACAACTATCATTCCTTATTATCATTATTTTAAAAGAAACTTCCTGGTGACAACAAGTGCCCATCCAAGAAGTTACATGGTGTCGGGAAGTTTGCTGGAGGGAAATAAATATACTATGTATTAATTATTGAAAAATATAAAAAATGAGGCTAGAATTTCTAACTATGCACTTTTACCCACATTGGCACTAGAGTTTAACTTCAGCAATGCCATTCCTCATTCATGCTTCTGCAGAAATCATAGCTCTGCCTTAACAGTAGTATTGTATATTGACTATTTTCAGTAGAAAATATCAAGATTATCATGCTCTAAGAAGCAGTCTATGTTTGTAGTTCTATGAAGAGAACACAATTGTCCATTTTTTACCACTTATCCCCTAATTCTATTATTTTAGGCAGCCACGTGAACTATAATGTCTAAAACGCAAGCCCAACTTCTATCTAACACCACTGACTGAGCCAGTATGTTTTCACAGGTCATCCCAGAAGCACAACTACAAAGCAGTGTGATGGTTACACTCAAGAAAATATAAATAACATATTGTTTTGGGAAACACTGTCAAGTGAATACATTGCTCCACATCAGCTCTGGCTGTGTCAGAGTAGCACATCAGAAACACATTACAGTTCTGATGGGAGGGTAAGTGAATACAGGAAAAATATTACATTGAGTACAGGAAAAATCTAAGGGCATCGTAGAAAAGCTGGAGAGAGTGATTATATAGGCTCAGGGGGATACCAGCAATTATGAAAAGGACATTGCCAGCCACAAGTGAAAAGCAAAGAACAAAGCCAACAACATGGTATTAATCACATGCCCTGTCCACATACCATGCCAAACTATTCAAAGCACAGAATGTTCTTTATTCACTTCACTTTATATTGCTTGAATGAACCTAGCATTTATGAAAATGAGAGATTAAAAACATTGATATCAACTAACCTTTGGGCCAAATCTTACTTATCTTATTGATGCAAGTAGTTCCACTGATTTTAATAGATGTAATTACTATTGACTTCAACAGAGCTACTCACAGAGTCAGGAGAGCAGGATGTGGCTCACTGCATAACCAAGCTTCCCTTACCACCATGAATGGTGCCAACTCATCCGTTCTGATGCAATGTCCCTGCTTTTCTGCTAATGGATCCTTTGAACAGAAACAACTTTACACACCAAATGTTGTGATATTTTTGGTGTGAGCATAGCAAAAACTTGACAGGAATGACCAATTTTACTTTTGCTCCCCTCTTCAAAAGCAGACCTTCAAAAGACAGGACCCTCTGCACCTAGAACTTCATCACATGGTTTTATTATTCATTCCTCCAATTTCTTATGAATGTGTGTAGGGCTGGAATTACACTTCTGCAAGGACTGCCTATTCTCTGAATGATTATTATATATTTGAAAAGGATAGTACAAACCAAACTGATTTACACTCGGTCTCCTGGGTGCAGGAATAGATTGTTTCCAGTAGCAGGTTTCTGGCAGTGGATAGCCCTTCTGAAGGAAATTAGACTCATCCCATTCTCCCTACTTTCAGACTTAGATGCAGAGTCTCATTTATGACCACACCAATTTTCTTCTTCAGTATTCCTTAGGACTAAAGCAGAATGGAGGAAATTTGAGGGACAAAATGATGGAATGCAACAAACAACATGAATGAGAAAAAAAGGAAGGGAATTCCCTTGGCTTTGGACAGCTTAGGAGTGATGCTAAGGATGTTGTCTTTTAGGGGCTTAGTCCTTGTTCTTCAGTCATAATGCTCCAATGCCACAGAGGTAGAAGCTACCAAATGTGTAAGACGGCACAGCACCCAGGAAGGCAGAAGTCTGGAACTATTTTTTCAAAGACTTGAAGAGGCAGAAAACCAGTGTTGTATGGCAGTTAAATCCACTGGAATATGCAATAAGCCAAGAACGTCTGTCTTTAATCCCAGTTTTCCACAATCCACTTCCTATAGAATATTCTGAATGGTATTCAGGGTAGGCACCAATTCTAGTATCTTTCTTATTTCATTATAAAATTTATCTCCATCAATCTTAAATTCCTTTGTGGGCAGTCGAGATAAGAACCAGTCTGAAGATGTTCTGCTGCACTAGTTCTTACTCATCTTGGTGAGAGGTTATTCATTGCCCTCTGAAATTCCTCATTGGCTCCTGAATGTAGTTACAGATTCAAAGCTGACACAGATCTATATATTTAAGGACATAGAGTCCAGATACTTTAAGGAAAAAAGCGATCTTTTCTTGCAGAGCAAATCTTTGCATGTAGGACATTATGAAATTCTTCCTTTATACTAATAATACAACTAGGCTTAGGTCCTGTTATGTGCACATTTTTTTTAACGATTATTATCTCAAGCACACAGAATAATGGTTAATATTTCAGATTTTAAAATACAGCGGAGCTTCAATTATCTGAATTCAGTGAACCCAGACGAGGTTTTGCCCCTTGTCATTTATTAATTAAATGGTAAATTGCTTCTATTACTAATTATTTCCACAGATCCATGGGCATGCAGGGCATTTTGGTTACTGGTAAACGAGATTATCAAACTCTATTCAGTGTTCTTCCCATGTTCTTCAGATAATTGAGATTCTGATGTACTCTGGAAACCACTTAAAGTATTTTTTACAATGTATTACTGGGAGGGCTTCCAGGCCTTGTAGGTCCTCTGGGGTAGAGGCATCCCCAAGATTGTGGAAGGCAGCACTCCTGACAAGCCAAAAGACAGGAAAATGTGTCAGCCCATACGTAACACAAAAGCAAAACTGTTTCGTGAGCTCAATCTGACACATTTCTAATCCCAGCAGCATATTAGTTTGAATGAGTGACTGATTGTTTGAATAGGATGCTAGCAAGTCAGATATTACATTAAAATTTGCTCTTTTTTGAGGCTGGTCTTTATTTAAGGGAAGTTTAGCTGAAGAATCCTTTAGATAGGAGCAAAGAAGAAATTGCTCTAACTAGAGCAAAATGGAGCAGACTTAGAAATACCATCTGAGAGATTTTAAGGGTAGAGTCACAGAACTGTATACAGGCAAAATGATGCATCATCTATGGGTGAAACCATGAGAACTGCGTATCAAAAGAACAAGTCGATAAAATTCAGGTACCAAATACAGCAAAGAACTACCTTAACAGTCAAAACAAGTCTGTTGTCACTGAGTATCTAGACAGCCAGGGCAAATGCACAAGTACTTCAACACAAAACCTAAGGACTAAGGGGAATGCAACATCTATTTAAAAACAAAACAAACTCAAAAAAAAACAAAAAAACCCCCAAACAACTTATATAAGACACAAGTTCAGCAGCTGGAGAAGATGTATGTTGCAATACTAGGGTGCACTTCAAAATCAGAGCAGAATACTCAGATCAGGGACTGGTGCTGTGAATTAAAATATATATAAATAAAAGGAATAATTGAAAGTTAAAAAGTGTCAAAAATCTCCATGGGTTTTAATTCCAGGCCTAAAAAGAAAGAGAATGGTGTTAGAATCATACTATGCACACCATCCTACCAAAATGCTGATGGTGAAAAGTAAGATGGAAGACTTCAGAGGCAGAAAACCTACGAAAGAAGGAGCAACTTTGCTTTAGTGCTAAGATCACTAAATCTACTCTAATATGTGCGCATTAAAGGACCACTCTGGAATAAAGAACACAATGCACGTAAATTCAGCTCTCTATAGGTCTGAAAAAATACCAACAAAATCTGCTCCAGCAACATTTAATTTCAGGAAGAAAATCCTATTTAAAATAAGGAACACAGAAAAAGGAACTTAAAAAGAAGCAGCTAAGGGTAAAATGTTTTAAGATGCTACTGCTAGAAGATATGTTATCAGAGATTCTCATCTCTTACAAGGAACAGGAAAACCTTACCTCAGAGCAGCTGTAATAATCCTGACCCCCAGTTGTCTGCCTCAATCATTCTGAGGAACATCTCAGTAGTCTGTCTGGCAGACACAGCAAATTACAGCCTGAGGTACTAAAGAGATCCCTAAATAGTTCTGATTTACCTGAATATGCTAGGCTGTAAACTGTCATAATTCGTCTGCCACGTCAGATGAAAATCCTTTGCAAAAGGGCAAAAATCTCAAGAAGAAATGCATAATATGGTTCCTTTAGATGCAAGAACCTTTAAAGTTGTCCTGCGGTAATTTATTTCTACTCAGAACTCACAAATGTATAACCACATGTGAAAAAAAGAAAATAATAGGACTTTTAAAGCAAGCAAAGTATAAGGGATTTACTAGAAGTAAAAAGACACCACCCAAAAAGAAGAAGTCATAGTGAAATGCAGAAAGCATAAAAAGGTGTATACTTTGTTGATTTTTTAAAAAGCAAATAAATGTTGTACAAGGCAAGACCATGAAAATGTTGAGGAACAACTTTTTAAAGCCATGAATAACCATGCTAAATCCCTTACATCGAATTTATTTCTTCCAACAGATGAGGTGTAAAAGGAGTCTTCAAAGAATAAAAATCCCAAATTAATTCTTTGTACTTGTGTTCATATGGAGCAGTTTAAAAAGGTTTGCAAGTGAAATCCCTTGTCTGGAAAGTCAAGTCCAAGAAAATGTATAAAGGAAAGACTAAATGGTTCTCATCTAACAGTTATAAAAGAAACTATTATAAAGAAACTCAGTCATGAAAGAGCTTAACTAATAACTCTTGCATAACAAAAGAACAGGAAGTGATTTAATGGCAATAGTTAAAAAAGGGCGTTAGGAAGACTCACATAGATCACTTGGTCCATAGTCTGTGCCATAGAAACTGGTAGAAATTACAATAAATAATAACAGGCACTGGAGCAGATAAATGAGGGAAGGTATAATATGAATTTCTGCAGAGGGAAATTTTGATTCACAAATCAACAGAGTTCTCTAAATGAGTCAATGGGCATATGTGTGAGAGACTCAAGTACTACTAGTTGCTGAAAAAATAAAAGAGATAAAAACCCTCACCTAATTTAGCTATTACTACACAGGGAAGACAGCATGAAATTCTTGTGGATATACCTATGAAAGCACCAGTTCAATACTCAACGTCGATCATAAAGGAGGAAAAAAAATTTAAAAAAATCCTCCTGGGAATTTCTAAGAGAGAACTAGAAAGTAAAACTAAAATCATAATGATATCCTTCTAATAAAATCCATAGTAGACTCACATACCACATACTATATGTATGCTTCATGTCTCAATAGAAAAGAGGACATAGCAGCCAGAAAGATGTAGAAAAGGGCACAAAGATGTTCAAAGCATGGAATAACTTCTGTGCAAGGACAGATCAAAAAGAGTTGGGTTCTTTGCCCTGGAAAATAAATGAATGAGAGAAATATAAAGGAGCTTTATAAAATCATAACAAACAAGGATGAGGTGAACTGTTAATAATTGCTCCCTATTTCTCATTACATATTTCTAGAAAGCATCCAAAAAAGTCATCAAGAACCAGGTTTAAAGCAAACAAAAGGAAGTATGTTTTCACACAGTATGTAATTAAATTGTGGAATGCACTGGCACAGGATGCTTTCGGTGCCAAAAATAAAAATGGTTTCAAAAAGCAATCAGACAAAATAAAAAAAATAAAGCTTTGGTTTTCAGAGCCCTTTCTATCAGGGCTATTAAACACAATGATGCAAAAGCAGAGAACTCCACACTAAGAAACAGGAAGGTTCATCTGCACATTTCTCAAGAGCTGAGTGACATGTATCAGACAGCAGCTAAGCTTCAACATAGCTAACACATAGATCACAGAGATTCCAGCTTTAAAATGAATTTATGGAGCACATGGATTATGGCTGCAACTGACGATTTACTACTGCACTGTCAACCTACTGGATGTTGATTAATATCCTTCCCCAGGTACAATCATAGTTAAAGTGTATGTTAAGGACAAAGAGTTAAGAATGACACAGAAATGTTTGGAGAACAAGGTATTCTTTCAGGAGACTTGTGATACACAGGTACAGCACGTTTTCCTAACTGACTAAGATTCCAATAGGTGATATTCGTTCCCGAGAGGAAAACCATCAACCTCATGTAGTTACTACTGAGGATACCCGCTTTGGTTCTAACGGGTGTTCAACATTCACACTATGCAGTGATTTCTGTGGGAGCTGCACTTAATCTATTGGGCATGTTACACTCAAAAATGCCTTTTAAAACTAAGTAAAAACATTCAGGTCACAGAGCAAAGCACGCCAAAGTATGAAAATATCAAAATGAAGTCTGTCACAACAGCTGTAGTGTTACAATACAATCTTCCATGTTATGATTGTATATTTTGTGTTCTGTATAATGGATAGCATCCAGGGAATGAGACTAATTCAAACACTTTTTTTATCCTCTCTGTTCAGTGTGTGGCCCCAAGCCTTGTTTACTGAGTAGCATCCAAGTCCTGCATGAAATAAGATGGTTTTTTGTTTCTGGATTTTCTGTGGTACTCATCAATATAGCATTTGAATATCTCAACAATCTTGGTGAATTAATCCTCACAATGTACTCTCAGATGTCTGGAATGATTTTAATTCCTCACTGATGAAAATTATGAGAGAAATTATATGAATTTTTGTGGCCACACAGGGCGTCTGTATCAAAGACAGGAAGACAATTTAGATCTCTTCATTATAAGGGGTGCTGAGCATCTCCTGAGCTCATGTTACAGAAGGAGCACCGAGGATTTGTGCTCTTCCAGCAGATCTGCAGTTCATCTGTAGCATAAAGCCTCTCCAATGGGGGCAAGATACCATGGACAGGGACCTCATTCCTACCACACCATGTATTTAGTCCCACGAACTGGGAAGAGTGCCTCAAAGGAGTCATTGCTGCAAGATTTGCAGAGCCCTTGGAGATATTCAGATCATCAGCACAACGAAGGGCAAAGTTACGACAATCTGTTGTTACAATCTTATGTGGAAAATTCTCCTTCAGATTTGCATTCTCTAGGATTCTTGCCAACATGAGGTATTTTAAATAATTTTCTAGAAAGTCTCAAGCAGGGGCAGTGGTATGCATGTAAGAAATCAACAACTGACACGTGGACTATCTCTGTAATGTTAAAGATTGCAATTTATAGTTGTGGTGTAGTTCATAACTAATAATTACAACTTTATGAAATACTCTTTATACACTTCACTTGTGATCTAAGTGCATAAAAACACGTTAAAAAATAGCCTCATGTACTGCTACCTTAAGCGTCTGTCTCACACCTACCACATCCAAGAAACTGAAACAAAAGCTCAGGGTCTGTTTTTCTATTGTGCCTACATATTGCAGCATTTGTGGTCCGTAAGATCACACACTGTAGGAACAACTTTCAGTTCCCTGTGACAATAGGGTGAGCTGAGGACAGACTGGCAATCTTTGGAGATGAATTTCCTGCCCTTTGTGGGTTTCAGTTAGACTCTCAGCATTATTTGAACTTTTGTGGTTTAATTTTCTTTGTTGCTGTTTTAATTCTAATGGCAGAAAACAGGAGACAAAACAACATCCCTCTGGAGGCAGTGAATCTCAGGATGTGAAGAGTAAATGGCCATGTTTTTTCCTTCTGGCATTTTAAGATATATCAGCAAACAAGGAGAGGACATAGCAGATCTGTGGAATGGCAAAGGGATGCAGAGCTTCTCATTTTCTGGTAAAGACACCAAAAGCCTTAGGATCTGTTGATGTTGTCTTCTGAATTAATTTCTTCCCATTAGCACACAACCACAACTACAGGCTCAGAAACTGCTCACTACCACTCTCTTACTAAGGCCTGAAAAAGAAATGGGGTAGAAGAAAGGCTATCACATAAAGGCTGTGCTGCAGTTGCAATAGTAGTCACACAAAACACGTAAAAAGAAAGCATCTGCCAGTCTGAGACCCAAATATTTGTTTCATTCAACTACTATGGTTTATAGTTTTGCACATGTTATTCAGAGAATGGGAGGTCTTAATTACTCAGGGAGCAATGGAAGTCCTTAGAAAAGACAGCTGAAAAAGCCCCATCCCATGTTCTTAATTCTTGAATTTACAGAAGTAGAGTAGACTGCACTTCTCTCTCCCTACTTCTAACATCTGTGGGCCAAATCCACTACCTTTAGGATGAAAAAGTCATGAAAAAGATGCTTTTCCTGACAATGTGCAAGCCCAGCTGGGTAAGGATATTTTTCCACAACCACTAGTCGCTTGAATCAAATGACCCTTTCAGATAAGGGTGAATGTTGGATGCAAAGATGAGATCAAGAATAACACTTCAGTAACTACAGTTAATAAATTGTTAATGGGGGTCAGATCTATTTGTTATGTTCTCCCCTCACAGACACAAAGAACGTTATGAAATAGCATTTATCATGTATATGCAGGGATTTTCCCTTTACGTGTTTGAAAAAGAATCACAAAATAACTCCGTTATAAAACTAAATAAGCTACTAAAACAAATAACAAATGACTTCTCTGAGGGGAAAAAGTGCCAGTTATGGGATAGCAGTCACTAACTACTGCCAGGAGTTGTTTCAAATTGTGGAGAACATCAGCACAAGAGACTTTTATTTACGTCCATCTTGACTAACATATGTGGAAGGGAACATTTTTGATTCTTCATTCCTTCATTCTCTTGGGTGTCACAGCTTCCTATCCTTTGCTTCTGTTTATAGTTGTCTCTCACCATGTATTTCAGGAAAAGAAAAATCTAAATAAAGATCACAGCCTGTTCCACTATGTGCCCTTCCTCTGCTTCTTCTCTTCCTTTCTTGAATTTGTGCAGTGTTGTGGCACCTATTAACTACCCATGTTTTCAGAATGACATTATACAAGGTGCAGGATGTACCACTGTGCCCTAAAAATATCAACAACTGCATTAGTCTCACAATAATTAATGGCAGGCATTATGCAAATGACAACTTTTTCACTGCAAAATAATGACATTTCTTCATTTTGAGTAGAGTTATGCAAAACAATGAATTGGGGATGATAAATCACACAGGAGAATTAAGAAAGCCATAACGTTCCTGCCCAGGCAGGCAGAAAGACAGACAGACCAACAATTTAGAACACATTGTTTGTTCTCAAACTGCTATTAAGAAATAAATAAAAGCATAGCCAGTCAGTCATTAGAACGTATGTATAATTTAGTTTCCCCCCTTTAGGCAACTGTGCATAAGGGGACGTTAAATTCTAGCAATCGAATTATTACAAGTCAGAAGCAAATTTTTTTTTATTAACCTTAATAAGTCATTCACTCAGAGACTACAGTCATCAGGCAAATAAAATGTATCACATGTCATTCTCCTACACATTAACTAATTTCTTATGCAAACATCACAATGTATAGCAATTACCACTGCTCAAAAAAGCCCCAAAGTCAGTTTCAATTTATTTTATTGCTTTTGTGCGTGGCCATTTCCTGTAGAGCTTTATTTTCTATCCTCGCGTTTTAGGTGCAAAAGAAAACGAATGCAACCAACAAGAAGCTACTTCTCTGAAATGCTGCCCCAGCTTTTCCTTACTGGGAATACTGTTGGAAAAAGATACGGGTAAGACCTTGTGAGCCTCAAGAAGCTTCTCAAAGGTAAAAAGCTAACACTGCTCAGCCATGGGCACCCTCCCTTCCCCACGACATGCTTCTCACCTCCTGAACGAGCAAGCAACCCCTGCCCAGTCCTGCCAGTGCTCCTGCAGGGAGCCTGGTGCAGGATGGTCTGTGAGCTCCCCAGAGCCACCATTCCCACAGTGCTCCCTGAGGAGCAGGTTTTCCAGTGAGAGTGGCACTGGAGGGTAGCTTTGAACTCCCCTATGTACAACACTCCTCCACTGTTCCTCAGAGTGTCTCCTGCTGGAATGGAAGTATCTCTAAGCTTTTAATAGACAGTACTCCTGGATCTTTCTTTTTAGTGATTCCTGCTGGGAGAGTCTGATGTATCAAAGAGTTACAGTGATTAAAGCTAGAAAGACCTGTGGTATTTAATCATTTAGTCCATCCTCCCACCTGAGCTGGGGTATTCCTTACGCTATTTTTCCTGATGCTCTATGTAGTCTAACTTTAGAGAGTGCAAAAAACCTGGGCTCCCTTCCCTGGGGAGGTTATTCCACAGTGGTATGTCAGGAGACGGGAAATTTCCCAAGGTATCTGCTGTACTTTTACTTCTTTATGTTTAGTTCTATTAAGAAGGCATTAGTTTTCAGACTCCCAATACTGCCATAGAATATTCTTTCTGTTAGTAGAGACTGAAACTGCACCAGACTTCCTCACATCCACAGCTCAGCATGACATTTAACAACACTGTCCACTGAAAACAAAAAGCTGGATTTGCAGCATCTAAATACTATCCAAAACCTGGTTTTATTCTCCACAGTGACTGCCGACAAGAACTGGTATGAAAAGGGATCCAGGACAGAACCTTTTACAGCCAGTGCATTATTACTTCCCTTCTAGCCACATCAGCCGCTCCTCTCAGGAAGCCCTGGTGGCAGCTCCAAACACACATAAAGCAGAGCACCAGCAAGGACTACATATTCCCCACGAGGAGGTTAAATTGTGTAGCTCCTGTGAAGCATAGCAAGGGGGCCTGGAAAACCCACAATTCACGCATCAGAGAAGAGTCGATTCCGGCTTTATCTGAAGAATTAGGAAGATCAAATGCCACTTTTCTTCTCCCCAAATGTTAATACCCCTGCCTCCACCAAAGACAACAGAGTCATTGACATAGACATACAGAGGGTTCAGGGAAGAGACCAGTTGTGCTGGAAATAACTGGTGTCTTTGAAAGCAAAGTAGTAGCAGTTGACCACCTTCCTCCCACTATCTATTTCAGAACTTCTAAGATTCAGTGTCATTCACTCCTCCCCCCACCTTGGAACACTGCAAAAAATTCTCCACCTCCAGCCCCTCATCCGGAAGTTAATAACATTTTGCAGCTCTCCTTAAATAAAATCCAGCCCATCCTGGATCAATAAGACTGATGCCTATTTCCCTAATGGCAGCCGATTGCCATTTGCTATTCAAATCAGACTAGATAAATTACAGTACATGCCAAGGAACAGGCCAGTGAATTAAGACAGGCCTCCTGAGGACCAGCGATATTATTAATCTTTTAAGACACTATCATATTTCTTCTTGACAGTGTGCGTAGACTCTCAGACATGCTGCACCCAGATTGAAATATCAGCTGCTGCAAAAAATCAATAGTGTTAGAAACACAATAATTTTCTGTCTGCAGGGCCCCCAATAAGCAACACTTGTGTTTCTCCCCCTTTCCACATCTATGCTCCAAGTGCATTTGTTTTAAAATCCAGGCCTCAATTCTGAATAGTCATTGTGGTGGGCAAAGTTGCTTTTGTTGTCATCCTTTGCCACAGCAGCCACAACTGTGATTCTCAATAAGGTTGCGGTTCTCAGAGACAACATAAGGTACTCAAGGGTCAGACACTCACCTAGTATATTCTACCCTTCTCCCCACACCCTCCTGCTGCTCAGCCTCTTGCCTTCTCACTGAAGGCTTTATAAAGACAGATATTGCTAGAGCTCACGCTATTCCTAAGAAAAATGAAAACAGGGACCTTGGATGTGAACTGGCAAAGGGAGACTGTACATGACAAGAAAGCAAAAAGCTTAAGGGATTTCTCTTCAGACTGGCAACAGAAAGGGTCAATTCAAACAATTTTGATCTCTTTAGACCTGTGGATGAATTCTATAGAGGCTCTGATGGTCAAGTAAGCTGCCCTGTGGTTTCTCAACTATTCATGGTGCTGAAGGGGAGAAAGAGTCTACAGCTGATAACTATTCCAAATAGGATATTTTATGATTTCCAAAAGCAGTGGGCTTAGAGAAAAATGTGTAGCCTAGGGGACTGGCAACAAGCTGGTAAAATGAGGTTTCTCCTCACCCTTGACATGATAGAGTTTAAGTATGTGAAAAAACAGTTATAAAAAAATAACAAAATCAGAAATCTCCACACAATTCTAAGCACGAGATTATTCTGGATATAACTGGGTAAGAAAAACATCTACAGAAATGGACCAGAGTGGCTAAATCAACTCCAGGTTGGCTAAGTTGCTATACAAGATTGCCAGATTTCTGGCATCCCAGGTCAACAGTGACCAGAAAGAGCTGATGAATGCCCCAATAGGGTGAGAGGAGTGAAGCGATGAAATCATTCAAGTTACATCACAATTAGCAGTTGCCTTCTGCCCTTAAAACAGCACTGGCAGGACTGGAGACCAAAAATATTAACTCTCCTTTGACTCTTGCAGCATCTTGAGAGCTTCAATTCAACCTCCATTTAAAAAGCGGGGTAAACGTGGCCACACACAATATGAACATAGCTCTGCCTTCTGAGGAATGCCAAGGTGACCTGGCTGATGGACAGGGCATATCAATAAGGTGTTTGTTAGCAAGTGGATGAGGAGCCACCCTGTGCGGCTCTGGGATATGCTCTACCTTCTCTGTGTTGAGCAGAAGACTTGGCTCCTCTCCTTCTTCATATTTCTCCCTCTGATGCACAAAGGGACAGGCTTAGACAAAGAGAAGAGTGAACCACTATCAGGCTTGTTGCTAGGGTGTGGGTCATTTTGATTAAAGCTGCCCAGTGGATAAGAATTTTGTTTTCTTCATTGGGACACTAATAACAGGTCTCAAACATTATAAAAAATAAGCTGGCCAAATGCCTTCAGACCTAAACCTCTGAAGCTTTCAATCTCTGTGTCACCAGAAGTGACCAGAAAGTTCTCTTCATCAAAGTCTCTGTGCTAAAGAGAAAAGGGAGTGATAGGATGAAATGGCACCTTGCCAGCAGTGATCTTATTAGCACCACGAGGCAAAGGAGGCACCTGGAGCAAAGGAGGGTCAGTAGAGACCTTAATGCTCTCCACAACTACCTGAAAGGAGGTTATAGCCAGGTGGGGGTTGGCCTCTTCTCCCAGGAAACTAGAGGCAAGGCAAGAGGAAATGGCCTCAAGCTGTGCCAGGGGAGGTTCAGGTCAGACATCTGGAAGAATTTCTTCACTTGGAGGGTGGTTTAGCAGTGGAATGGCCTGCCCAACAAAGTAGTGGAGTCACCATCCCAGGAAAAGTTCAAGAAACAACTGGACTTGGACCTTAGTTCTATGGTTTAATTGACATGGTGGTGTTTGGTCAAAGGTTGGACTCAGTGATCTTGAAGGCCTCTTCCAACCTCAGTGATTCTATGATTCTGTAATTTTCAATTAGAAAATTACTTCCCAGTAATGTGCACATCTGAGGAGCAGATTTAAGATTCACCTCTTGCTTCTGATTCGCCTCCATAAGTTGGATTTGATTGACACACCTGAATGGAACTGCTCCCAGTATACAAGTCTCACTCTACTTCCCAGAGATTTTGCTTATACCCTGTGGGACCTAGGAATACATTGGTAACACTTCATATTACTTGTAAAAATGTCATTGCGAGCCATGTGCATGTGGAGCCCAGTCTATACTGCGGGGCTAATACGAGCATTGGCACAAAACTATGAGTGAGCAAGCAGTATGAGGGCTAAGGAATAAATACTGAAGGACTAGAACAGAAAACATCATGGGTGATGAAGGAGGGGATTTGAGTCTGCCACTTTTCCTCTCTGATCCTTAAATCACACTGCTGCTTGCTTCTCTAGTCTCCTCCTATCTTTGCTATGTCCTTTAATTACGGATCATTTCTGCTTTGATTTTGTCCAGCAAAAATCATTAATTCACACAATACTAGAGGTAGCACCAGCATAACTTTTCAGATGATGCCATGGTATCTGTTGTAAGACAGTGGACCTACAAATATCACTGAGTGATAAAGAGAAGAGAAACTCATATCTCCAGTGTAGATAAGAGGCTAAAATAACCTATACAGCCATGAACATTTTGAGTCAGGTCTTCTGACAAGTTCCTATGTCAGTCCAAATAATGTGGTGGCAGCTTTAAGCTTCCCAAGAATCCATGTTGCGTCTACACAGAAAGCTCTGAAATTGTAACTGGGCTGCAGGACAGCATCACGCACACCAAACTTCCCACATCAAAGTATGTGAGAGCCATGACATTAAGAATGCCCATCTTTATGTTTGTAAGCATACCAAACAGCTGAGTATGAACGGAGGTCTTTAGAAGGGTGGGAATTTCACATCACTGAACATTGTAACAGGGCTTTTCCACATTAAATCTGTACTCCATCTGCATGTACCCTTCCACTGTTATAAATGAACATAATTTATTCTGGTCAAAAGACTAATTTCCTTTCTTTTTTAGGTGCTTTTACAGGCCACTCTATGCCTTCCATTATCCTCGTATTTGGAAAAGAAATCATTTCTGTAGTAACTGACCACACAACTATTGTTCAGATTCCCCTGGTATTTTTGCCCCGGGAAGCAAGATCACCAGTGCAGTGGACTGGTCTTAGCAAAGCCATGTAACTAGATGGGCTCCTTCATGCTGAAAAATACTCCTGGGATTTAAAAGAAGCTGTGCACATCTTCCTTCTGACATTCCTGTTTCTAAAGGAAAAGATTAGATTGAGGGTAAAAGAACTGTCCAAATAAAGCATTACAGCCATTGCTGCTGATCACAGCTGGTTCAGAGGAGATTCTCTAGACAGCCTCTTCCAGATAGATCCTGCTTGAACTGAGTCTGCAGACTGTAATGTTTAAATACCATTCAGAAGTTAAAACAGTAGTGACAAACCCAGTTAGGTTTAAAGCCAGATTTCCATTGCAAAACACCCTGCATGCCATCCCTGCTGACAGGCAATGCTAGGCATCGCTGTCAGCTACAGGGTACAAAAGGAAGAGGAAGAAAGTAAATGTGTTGCAAGTTTAAGGCACAGACACATACTGCTAACAACTGCTGTCTGATATTCTTCCTCACCCCCAGTCTCTGCCCCAAGACATTGCTCTGATTTTGCAGTACAGAGGAGAACCAGCCTGTGCATAGAAATCTACCCACAGGCTACAGCTCCAGGACACCCACAGAGCCTTCATCTTACCCTGTGCTTGGCCTCTTTAGTCATAGGTGTTGAACAAGCCCGTCTTTTGAGGAGGAAGTAGCACAGGGATTATTCTCAAACTGTGGTTGGGATTCATGATAGTCTACTAGCTCATCCTATAAAAATGAATGGATAGTGATGGAAATTGCAAGTAATTCTGTGGAACAGGAGCTGGGAGAAGAGTGACAGTATAAGATTTCCATGCTAGAAGGGTGGAGTAGTCAAAACTGCAACTGAGATGGTATGGGTTGACTGACTATATCATGTAAGAAAAAGAAAAAGGAAGATTTGTCTGTAAATGGACAAAAAGAGGTGAAAGATGTAAAGGGAAATGCAGTGAAAACTGAATGATAAGCAAGTAAGATGAGATAAATGAGCATTTTGAGGTGGTTGCAGAAAAAACCCCTAAGCATTGAAAAGATGTGAGCAAATTCAACCACACTTAACCCAACCACAGGCTAGGAGTGCCCTCCCTAAAAGATGCAGTTAGATAAAAACTGAGTTTCTTTTTCTCATCATTACCACCTATGTCTAGCAATAACTTGAGAGCAAACCAGTTTGAGGGCTTTGTCAGCTTTTCTTTTTTTTCCAGACTTTTACCACAACCTCCCTGGCATGGCCAGAAAAATACCCAAACAAAACACATATTAAGAACTTCGGACCTTCTCACCTTTTGTTAATGATCCAGTTCTGCCAAGGCCAGAGGTGAGAGGAAGTCACCAGTATTCAGTCAGCTCTGTGAAAGAAGCCTGGAAAAGGTAATGAACTCCAGAATAATACTCTCCATGGTACATTCAAAGGAAATTGCTGCCGATGCTCCTTGGTTGCACCCTTAATAAAGAAGACCTGACACCAAGAGATCAGGAGCATCCTATATTTTCCTATTGTCCCTTTGCTTTCAGTGGGAGTTTATGCAATGAGCTCCCATAGAGCAGTGGGAAGTGAGCCATACACCTGTGCAAGACACATTAACTAACATGTTTCAGTAAGCCATGGCCTCTTTTTCTGCCTAAAGAAACACTCCTCTAAATCGTGGCTCATATCTGCTAAGAGGGGTGGGAGGAAATAGCTCACTGTGGCAGCCCTGCTGCCTCTCTCACGTGAGTAGAAATACGATTTCTCACACTCACACAACTCTATGGCTGCACTGGAACCTCTGGTGGAGACACTCCCAGATCAGTTACAGGTTTTAATTATGAAATGACAGTGCTGATAGCTGGCTTTGCTTGAACCGGCATGTGTCACTGAAGCCGATGGGAAATATGTAAGAAAGAGACCCAGTTTAATTAGCCTGAATATTTTACATTGATTATTTCCTACAAGAAAACCATCCCACATCTTGATTTGTCACCTGTCAGGTTGCTGTTCTTACCCACCATCATCTCTCCTTGCCTCTTTGTGTCATAAAAAAGCCAATGGTAAAAATGACAGACAGATGCAAACAAGATTTTGGTAATTACAGCACAGTGGCTGGTGGTTGTTTGAACATCGTTTTATTTCTTCCAATCAAACAAGTCCTTGGACTTCACAGCCCTAGAGCTTCAGACAGGGGTGAAGCTGATTATATTATGACATTATAGTGCAGACTGGCAGATCAGACAAAGTAGATTTCACTTGGTAATTAAACTACAGTATCTTTCGTCTAAAGTCCAGGACAGGATTAATCGAAGGTAGCTCTTTATCATTGCGATTAGTGCTGGGATTTGAAGAGTGAGTCCACAGATTTCTGATTTGATAGCTCGTCCTGTGTACCAGCTTATTGGAGGCTGCACATCTGTCTGACTTGCAAAAATAGCATGAGGTCAATATGTATTTGCCAAGTTGCACCATTTCCTTTATTTTATTTTTAGCTGGAGGAAATTCAGATTGATTTAAATATTACAGTGTCTTTTGGCTTTCTATGGCAGTAGGAAGAGTTCTATTTAAGACCTGCTAACATGAGTCTGCCCCCATCCTAAACTACATTGTATCTATAGGATAGGCTCACAATTTTCCCTGTAGCTTTACCTTTATTCTTCAGGGTCCAAGAAAATCCACCTGATCTTGGGAAAGTGAACAATACAAATTTAAAATACAAGAGCTTTATGGCTGCTCTAAAGTGGTCTAGCAAATGAAGTTTCAACCTTTCAAGGAGCTCCTAAGATTTACTGGATGAAAAGAGCCCGAAGATTTTGGGGTTTGTGTCAGTATTGCATAAAATCCCTAACATAAAGTGCCAGTTGATGCTTTTTTATTTTTTAACGTTTCCAAAAAGCTTTCAATGCTCCTGCTTCTCCTCACAACTTTAATAAACACAGGGCTGGGAAAACTCGCTCAGTACAGCAAGACAGTTTCCTTATGCTGCTGGCTGGGGAACCAGTGTTCCTGGCACCTGCCCTGATTTAAACACTAGAGGACATTTTCTCTGCAAGTCAATGAAAAGCAACCGATATCTCTTCTTATTTTCTTCTACTTGAAGAAAATTTAAGAAGCAGAAAAACCAAGGTAAGAGAAAGAAAAACATCACTTCTCCTTCCCAATGAACAAAAAAGAGTTGGGAATTGACTTCAAATTCAGGAGATACTTTCTACTTAAAATCTGTTGAAGGCTATGCTGTTTGGGGTTAGACTCTAGGGAGAATAACCCCCCCCCCCAAGAATCCCAAAAGCTTCCAAAAGCATATGGGGAGTGGTTTGACATTTGCCTTTAGAAAGTCATATACATTTTTAGGTTCCTGTCAACAAGTTTTCAAGTCATGGCAGTCATAAAAACTGATGGCCCACAGGCCACTATTACTGGGTTCCAACTTCTTCCCAACAAAGGCTGATAAAAAAAGAAATGCATTTGTGAACACATCAATAAAAATTTTATTGCAGCTGAATGAGGTTTTCGAAAGACAAATGCTTTTACTGAATATTGAAAGAATTTTTTGTGGAAAACACTCAACTGAAAATCCAAAGTATTCTCTCTGGAAGTCCATTTTCAACATAGTTTTAAAAAATTTTTAGCCTTAAAAAAAAGTCACAGTTTATAATATTTCATCCACAGAACAGTCCTGTGCCTAGCACATTCTGCAGAATTCAAATGTGATTTAGAATTGCTTTGCCTGTCTCTACAATAGGATAATCTCCAAAATGTCCTTTGACATTTTGCCTATAGCAATGTCTCCTTTCATTTGTATGAATCTCTGATGCAGATTATGAAGATCTAAAGCAGGGGCAATCTCTTAATTTCTACCCAAACATTTATTAGAAACAGACCCTAATTCTGTCTGGAGATGGGGTAGTACTACAGTCCAAATAACAAACTAAACAATTCCCTAGGCAAACAAACTATTTTATTTGCAGTTTTATTGTTATCGTTATTTTTTGTAATGAAATTTACAGAGAAAACCCCCAAATTATTCATAACCATTCATTTTAAGTCTTGAAAGCTATTTCACAGTTCTTGGAGCCATGGAAGACCCTCAGTATCATGCAGTCTGATTCCCATACAATAAAGAACTTACAATTCCATCCAGGAATTCCCACAGCAATTCTAATGACTAGTGTCTGAATGGACACATAACATTTATTAATGCTTATGATTTTAATTTAAGGAATTAAACCAGCAGAATATCACAAAATGCCTTGGAAATTTGTTTTAGTTATGTACTTTTACTGCCTAAACACTTACAAGTGAGGAGAGAAGAAGAAATTTAGCCAAGCAAGCAGGCAGGGGCACAGAAACATCACACAGATGAATGATGAATAGTGCATTTCTCAGTCAGCTAATAAAGACACAGATAAGTAATACCAGACAGAACAGTTTCAGTAATCTTTGTTTAAATGCCTAGCGAAATATGTAATAAAATCTCACTGCTATACTTGTTCTTTGTAGAGGTGTGAAGGTGTGAATTTTATTCCTAGTCCTGCTCCTGATACTGCAGATACAGATTCAACTCGCCCGGGGATTTCAAAGGTAGTATTCAGAGCACTAAACTATTCCTCAGACCAAACTGAAAACAAAATGCAAATGATCTGCTGCTGATCCTGAGCTCATGCTGTTTCTCTCCTGCCTTTCACAATTTTCCCCATTTTCCCCCTGAAAATTCTAAAGTTTTAAAAATATTATTAACCAATCAAATAAGTACCAGTTTTTATATTTATACTTTTTTTTCCCTTTCTGGGTCTTTGTATTATGCTTTGATCATAAATTCAGTGTCTTCTCTCCAATCATGAGGACTAGAAACTTATTTTACAAACAAAAAACAAAGAACTTGACATTATCTGTTTACTTCAAGAGTACAATCTTTAAGAAAAACATCAGATATTATGACACTTTCAGTAAAATTGCAACCACTTCCAGCAAAATAAAACATTAATATAGGTCTGCACATCCCTCTGGTTTTCACATCATGCGTAAACACTGAAATTCCACAAAAAGAGCCTTGTAGTTGTGACTTGCTCAGGAGAAAAGCTGGATAGCATAACATCTCCATGATTTCACAAAGTGGTCAAGTGCTTCCTACTAAACAGGAAGGGACTCATATGCCAAACCCTGGCTTCGGTAACACAGTGCTAAATTTCATATTAATGTAAACCAGGGCAAGATTTGTCCCAGTGTAAATATAACCGGAATTAATGTTATATTTTACAGAGTTCCCAAACAACTACAAATTTCTTCTACTAACCACCTGGAAAAGGGGGAAATACATGTCTTGCAGCATGATGTTGCTTTTTGAAATTAAACCACAGCTGAAAGAAAGCTTGGACAAGTCCAGTTAAGAGAGGAAGAGAAATTCCCAGCCATCAACATCAAAAGTGACTGTGTATGTTCCCCAAACTCAGAAGAGATGCTGTGAGCACTCAGTTCTTAGGCCATATGTTAGTCAGATGACCTAAATTGACCCATAAACCTAACCAGGAAGTTTTCAAGGCTGAAACTGTGATGCACTGATTAAGGATCTGTTTTTCTCAATTAACGACATAACCATAACTACTTCCAGTTGAGTCACTCCCACTCAGATATAATGCACCCATCCTCAAAAGATATTTAACATTGCAAATTAAGTATGTCAAGCATTCGTTCCATTAATAATACTTTGCACTTCCATTCTGCTGGTCTCTGCCAAGAGCCCAAAGCACTTTGTGATCGTGAATTAATCAATGATGCTACCACCACCTGTGCACTGGAAATAGTTGGCTGGAGTTCACCCAGTGACCCTGGATAATGGCTGGAGATGTGATCCTCACTCTTCCTATCCTCCAGAAGACAAATCAAGTAGTAACAACGAGTAGCAGTGGCTTCCCCAAGTTCATCAAGTACTATGCACAGTCAAAATAAATCTGTCAGAGTAAGCAGAGATCACAGATTTTGCCTTTATCAAGGTAGAGCATATGAAAAACAGAAATATCAAAAATTAAAAAAGAAAATGCACAGCTTGGAACTTCTTAAATTAACACCAAGTTTGCCAGGATAATAGTATCTTATTCCACGGCACGCTCATTAGGCAGGTTTATATTCTCTCTCTCCTGTGCTACACTTACAGCCAACAAATGAGACTGCCAGTTGTGGAAGATTCAAAAATTGGAGAATAAAATAGATTAACCGATTTTGCTAATTTTTATTCTCTAAATTTGGTTCTAGGGGGAAGTTTCGTGAAACTAAACGTGCCAATGCTGATTGTCAATAAAATATAGGTTTCTGGAAAAGGTTTAAACAGGACTGGCCATATTCAAAAGCTCCTTGGATTTCACCAACACATAAATCTATTCTTTCAGGTGCCTCTAAATAGCACTCATAATCCTGAGATAGTTTGCTAACTTTGGTTTCTACTTAGGAAAAAGAACTGAAGTCAGTGGGAGTTTTGCTGGAATAAAGTCTGAGAAGAAAGTTTGTAAAAGACATTACTCTTATTTTTATGGTAGAAAATAACCACAGAAAATTATCTGAGCCTGAAATGGAAGAAGAAGGTTCAAACTTCACAGTGTCGCTTTTAATAAGGTTTCCATCTTCAAAAAAGGATTCAGCAGACCACACTGATCATGTTTGATTAGTTAATATATAACCTTATGTTACCAGCTTAGAGGAAATAATGCCCATAGACTAGGACAATATCAACATATGCTATACACTATGTAGACTCAGAATCCAAACATATATGGTATACAACTTGAGTAACTTCAGATAATACATATTTTTCCTTTGTATTTCAGATTTTACCCAACTGTGGATATTTAATACTCCCCTCTCATATCCTGCACAGAATTCAGTAATATGGACGCAAATTGTTTTTCACTTTTTTATGTTACGTATTACAATTAATACAGAGGTTAAACAAAACAATTCAACTTCTAGTAAATTTTTCTGTGATTCATAGGCACAAACTCATGCCAGTCTGGGAACTCAAGTCATACTCACAACACTTAGCAAATGGTGCTGGGGGAGCTTTTATAGTGTGTCAGGGATCTTAAGAGTTAAACTGTATGTTAATTATTCTTAACTGCTCATCACACCCCCAATACATGGTACAAGTAGGATGAGCATTTATAGGTAAAAATCCTGGCCTACGGGCTCATCTAAATTGACAGAGGATCACTGATGTAATCGAATCAGCACTAATGAAATCAACTAGTCTAGATCTCATCCCCCTTCTTTGTATTATACACCATTTTAACAGAGTTAGAAATTTTCTCTAGTAACTGCTCTAAAAGGATTTCTCCTAGAATACTCTATGGTAGGATTATCATCCATAAATCAGACACTAGATGTGGTTACAAGTATGTAAAGTTTTGGGGTTTAGGGCTCAAGGCATTTGCTTAAACATAGCTTTCAAGTGCCATCAGAAAAGCCTTAGGGCTTAAGCACATCTGGACATGGCTAGCAGATACAACTTACCACTTCTGAGATAACTGTCTTCTGAGAAAAGCAGCTGAGGGCCAGGCAGGGTATCCTACAGCATCTCACGAGGTAACAAACACCCTCGTTTGAGCCTCTACTGTACAGACAGTGCACGTGTTCCTTTCCATGCACTCATTGATTCCAGACCCTCTCATCCTCAGCAAAAATGCAAGAAAATCAAATTCCTTGTTTCTGGCCGAACATAAAATAAGATATCAATGAAAACTCTGCTCACAAACCCTCACTTTATGGCCTCCATGTCTTGGCTGAGGAAATTCATACTCTGTCTCTGCAAATTAAATTGGCTATAACATGTGAATAATTTCCTCTGAAGAAGGGAAAATTTTGAATTCTAAGAAAGAACATCACTTTTATATTTTATAAATACACTGAGCTCAGTCCTGACAGGAATTCACAAACAATGTCCTGACTGGACAAATCGTGTTGGACTGCATTTCCCCTGACTCTTGAATTTTCCTTTCAAGCTTATGAGATTGAATTTTCCAGGCTAGATCCAGAATCTACACTAGTCTCTTATACCAGTCAACACACTTAACCCACTGATTTCAAATGTTTGCCCAGATGCTGCAGGAAGAAAGCATTATTTGCCCTAGTTCTTACCTTCCTTCTTCACGCACTGTGAAAGCTACTGGGAAGACAAGCTGACATGAAGAGGCTTCTCTCAAACCCCAGAAATACCTCTCTGTAAAGCTCACACAATGCATTGTCAAATTTGAAAATATGAATTTAAAAACAGAGAGACTTATCCATATTTATTCAAGATCTCAGAGAGATCATAAATACGATTAAACAGGGATTTAAAGATAAATAATATCATCTGCTGTCTCATCTTCACTACTCTAAAATAAGAAGCCCAACGTTGGTAGAAGCATTCAAACTCGAGCCTATATTCTCATGAATCTACAATTTCTTTTTATTTCACCCATACTTGGGTCTTTTTCACTGGCAGTGATGGCACTTTTTGACGGCTGCACTTGCCCCAATACGGTCTTTAAGAAGAAGACTTTTGGTGTTGTGCACTGAAAGACCTGGTAGTGCAACATGCACTCACACAGGAGACATGGGTTTGGATTGAGAGCAACCCTGGGGACCTCGGCCAGTGGAGCCCAGACCTACTACAACCACACATTTACTGAAACGGGAGGCTCCTCAAGCAGAGCGCTACCATTGAATTCTTGAGTGGTTTTCTTTCAGAGGCAGTATATTGTCTCTGAATTCAACAATAAATCAAATTAGGACTCCAGGGTTCCATTTCTGGCCTGTCACTTACCCATGATAAGATATTGGGCAAAACATTTAACATAAATAAGGTTCAGTTTACAGAGTTGAAATACTGTAATGTAAAAATGTAATTCAGCACATGGGTGTAGTAAGGCTGATGAAAAGTACTATAATGGTATTATTAAAGTGCTTTCTCTCAGATTTCTAAAATTCCTCATCAAATGTTGTCTTAACTCTCCTTGCTGAATTGTAAAGTCTACTTACTTTCTTAAGAATCTCCTTTTCAAAGGAAATAGATTTTCAGCTGTCTAAAGATTTCCTTGCAGGCGTTTGTATGAGATTTTAGAATAAGGCTAAATATGGTGCCAGTAGACAAAAACAATTTAAGAAATTATTGCCTTCAAGTCCCAGAAAAGAGTAGCATAATATGCTAGGATCTCTTTACATGTTTTTATCTGACTTTAGCTTATAGTTCTGGGTATGTGTGAGAAAGGGCAGCTTTCCATCATCCCAGTCCTGCCCCAGAAGCCACTTCTTTTCACTTGTTTCAGTCTGTACTTGAGCTCTGTCAAGCAACTACTGGCATGTGTAACTTTTTCAAACCAATGAAACTAACTTAAATTCAGTCTTTTAATGCACAAATTAATGTTCATCAAAACCTTGGGGAACAGATGCAGTAGATTAGAAGTACTAAGGGGAGTCAGGCTACATCAATTAATATTTAAGAGAGACCAATAATTTCATATACAGCCAAATATAGCAAGAGTGTAAGGTACCCATGCTGATATACATCCTCTCAGTGCTAATCTATACTCATACTGTATGTGAAAATAAAAAGCTCAAAAATATAAATGCAAACCATTTAGGAGCTGATAACTAGTGACATCATTATAATTACATATCAAGTAAGATAAGTCCATTTTCACATAACCTGCAAACCTGCATAGTACTCCCATTTTACACACAGAAACAGAAAAGTGAAGACTAACATTTCTAGCACAGCTCCTTAATTTTGGTTATTAAGCTTTCAGCCACATGCATAGAAGACTCTCAGAAAGCTTTTAAACTGCTTACAGCGTTCATCCAGACTTCATGAACAGAAGCAATCCCTTATACAAGGGAGCATTTCAGATGCCTTTCTTTGTGACAGGCCAGATCACGCCTCTAAGTGCCTAATATTCTCCAACTGACTGCAAAGGGAGTCCAAATGAGGATGGAAGTACCTGTACCATGTGCCAGTGAGAAGATCCTTTGACCCTGATTTTCAGAAGCTTGGAGCATTTCTGGAATTTAATGAAATCCATAGAAGCTACAAGTGCTTAGCCCTTACTTGAACCAAAGATGCATAAAAAGAAGCTTTCCAGAATTAATGCACAGTAATTGGGAGATCATGTTGTGAATTCATTAACAGTTTGTTAATTCAAAACATTAACATCATAAGCACAGGGTAGGAGCCTCACTGCTCCTGTAGGTATTTTTTTTAAGATGATGTCATCTCCCCAGCTACAAATAATAAAATGCTCAGAATGGCCATGAGGAAGTCTAATATAGGATACTCCTCTAGGGACACAATCAGTTTAACCACAGTCAGACCTCTGGTGCTACCAGGAAAACTTTCTGCTTAGCTATTCTGTTGTGATAGCACACACTGTACCTGCTTTAGGGCAAGAGCATTATTCAGCAAATTTGTCACCAAACGGTTTCCTACAGCTTTTGTGAAAATTGTGCAATAGTGTCTCTTTTTCTTCACTAGTGTACTATTTCCTCCTTTCCTCTTCAGTGAAAAAAAGATATCTGATCTTCACAGATGGAAAATTAAGTATTGCCAGGATGGTCAAAGTACCCAACAGCCATTCAAACTGGTCCGATAAATGAAAGCATTTAAATAGTTGCAACCAAAATAAGCGACAGAAGGTGGGAAAAGAAATGCATAATTATTCCAGCTACTAGGGTACTGTTTATGTTTTATCATTTGGAGCACCACAAAGTACAGAACACAAACTACTACTAGCATTTTTGCAAACCTTAGTATCTGCATACTAAATCACAGGTACATGTGATATACAATATTTAGAGAGTCTAAACTAGCTCAGCTTCTCCAACTGATGTGTCAGTGTTGTCAACTGGTCATTCGAACCCCACTGCCAGGAAGATTGCTCAGTAATATAAAATGGCCAAGCCCAAATCGTGATGCAATATGATTGCTTTAAATCGACTCCATTCCTTACATGATGCTTCCAAGTTTGCAGGCAGCACATGTTAGAAACACCAGAGATGAGATAAACAAGATTACATAAAATAACAGACTCATCCTTTCTTTCACATGGTCACCACGACCTCCAAGGGCCCAAGAAGTAGAGAAAAGACAAAGAGCAGTAGTGGAGGGAAGGTCTTCATGGCTGTCCTTTCTTTCTCCTTCACTAAGTGACTTTTCAGGGACTTTCCTGCATGTTAAGCATCTTTTTTGCATTGCTTAATATTGTTATTAATAATTCATATTTTTGTCTTTCTCCTCTCACTCTGACAACTTTTATTTTTAATCAATGGGCATGTGTCAAATTGCTTTGTTATTTATTTATAATGTAAGCTGACAAAAGAATGGGATATGTGGTATAAAGATGAGACAGTGTTTCCTTCCTACAGCTGATATCCTCAGTAATAACTATGTGTCTTGTTCTAATCAGTAGAGTCCAAAAAACTGATTTTGTCACAGATAATGGAGGACATATTTAGTAGATTTGTACAACTGGATGTCTCTTCTCTTTCCCCAAAGTCATAAACTGAAATAGAAGTTGAAATGTAGTTTATTTGTATGCACGCACATTGTCTTTGAGAAAGAAAAGGAGTGCACAAAGGTGTTAATAACAACGTGCCAAATACCGATGCACTTCTTCAGACAAATGTATTACTAAGATCAATGTCCTTTATCCCCCAGTATATCAACAGTTCTCACAAGTTGTTTATGGCAGAAGCCTTACCACTCTTTTCAGCTCACAAAACCCAAATCGAATCACTAACTCTTCTAAGATTTAGGAGGAATTCAGTAGCACAATGCCTGCTTCAACTGGCAGCCCCCCTTGACACAAAACACACGGGAAACCCCTTGCAACATAATGCATGAGAAAAACACATTATGAGGCACCTTGCCTCACAAAACTGGGAAAACAATTAAACACTTCCTCACTGGACACGTGAAAAGCAAGCTGTTTGTTACAATTGGCTTCCACATTACCTACTTAGGATTTGACTCTCATGCCCACCCTTCATGCACACATATTTTACCTTGATTTCTACTTAAGGAGTTATTTAGCTGCTCTCTGGATTTACTTTTGTCGAATAGTAAAAGCGTCTCATAGTTCCAGCTGAAGGAAATTCACTGTTGTGACCATCTTGCTGTGCCCCGAGGCAGGAGCCAGCCCTGTGTGGACTGTGGGAATGGTTTGGTGGAGCTTAGGATTGTATTCTACAGCACTGTTTGCCTGCTGGACAGGATATTGCCATTCAGGGTGTAATTATTGTAAAATAAAATAAAGCACAAAGCCATAGGAAAAAAAGGATTAGGCACTTATTTCTTTTGGGTTTTTCTTTTTGTTTTTTGGTTGGTGGTTTTTTTGTTTTTTTTTCATAAAAATGATACCGTGCCATGCAACTTTTAATTCAAGGATGGAATAGACTGAGGTTGTTTATTTAGACTCTTTCTTCCTGAAAAGCTCCTACTTCCCATTTTCCTATAGTCACCACCACGTGTTAGGTGTTCAGAGGGGATGTGTTTGAACTTTTTATTTCTAAGCCTAGTGAGAGGGTTGGTGTAATATAGTGACATCCCTTTACACCCTGTTCCAAGCACAACGTAATCTCGGCAGATACTACGTCTGGCAGAGTTACCTGTTGTAGCTCTGAAAGCCAACCGAGCAGAAGGAGATCAAAAACCTCAAAGCAACCATATAGGCAGCAAATTTGAGAAGGTCCTTCAAGGAAAGCAAGGTAGAGGATTAGGTTGTTAGAGCATTAGGTCATAGAACTGTGGTTTGGGAGGGGGAAAAATTTACTTTGATTTTCAGAATAAACTGCCATAGTGTACACATGCACATTTGCTTTTGTTTTTAAATTTGCTGGTGTTTCATTTTGTTTTAATTAATCCACCATGGAAGGAAGAATAAAAATTGAAGAGTTTTCTTTGATGTTAAGCTACTCAATGCTTTCTTTCAATGCCTTCTTCACCAAACACATCATGCTGAGAATAAGCATGGCATTCAGAATGAGGATTGTCCCTCCTTATTTACAGCTCCGGGAATGCAAATGTCTATTTCTTATGAGTAAAGACCAGTTGGTAGCCAGATCTCCTCCATCTTATGTCTGCTTTTGATACAGTTATTAGAGAATCCAGACTCCAATATGGCCACAACGAAAGCAGTCAGTTCACATAATTGTCACAAACACCACCAGTAAGTGAATTTCCCCTCATCTACAAGCTAAGGGACCATTCAGATCTCGAGTGCCAGAGGAAACTATGGCCATTTAACACATTTTGAACAACAGAAATACAGTAAAACTAGGATAACTCTCAGTTATCACAAGGAACCCCACTGCGTAATCAGGGATCAGGCACATACAGCATCCAGACAACCTGAGAATTGGAGAGCACTGCCTTGGAGAGTGTTGACCTTATCCAGGGAGAGGAAGCAAGCAATCCAGAACTTGTGAATCTGGTGGGGAATTAGTCTGTGACTTTTGACATCAAAAGGCTAAAAGGAGGCAAACCCCTCAGACAAACAGAAATCTAAAATAATCATTTAGTGTTGGTTTATATCAGGTACTTATGGGTGATCCTGTCTTTTCTCACCATAAATTTTTCATTTCCTATGAGATGGAGCTTTTGATTTTTTCTTGATTTATATTATGCTTGACTAACAGATGTAGTTACATACTGAACTGATACAAAGGTTTAGATGTCTAATGGGGGAAAGTGATGGGGCACAGGTATTACAGTTACCTATTCAATACAGACTGATACATACTGGTACATACAAATCCATATGATTATGATCTGTCAGTAACATATAGTGAGTGCAGTTCAAAATGTTGCTCGGTGTGTGTTCAGTCTAAAATCTACTAAAGATTTAAAAAAAAAAAAAAGGAAGGCTTGTCCTTGAAAAAGTGAGACTACCTAGGATTACTGATTTGATGACGTGGATCTTGGGATGAGAGAGTCAAAACCATTGGATCATCTGAGGTTACACAGGGCCTGATATAACAAAAATCAGTTCGAACTGTAAAGACACGTGCGTGCTTCCAAGGACCATGGATCTTCTGATTTAAACAGAGAGGAAAAGGTCAGGGCATCTGCTTTTTTTCTTCCTTAATTGCCACTTTGTTTGCTGTGTGGCCTGCTACACTTCTGTGTCTCAATTTCCCCATCCTTAAATAGGAAATGTTAAGTGCACACAACACCAATGCCTCGAGATGATGTGGTGCATTTTGCTCAAGTTCTTTTGCCATTGACTGAAGAGGTGGGTGCTTTTCATGTACAAAGTAATGGTACTACTGCTGATGTGAAACCAGAGGAAGTTTATCTTTTCATGCAGTCACTTTTCAAAGTATTTACTTCCGCTCTACAAGCCTGCCTTATGCAGTATGTGCATTTTGAAACTAAGTATGCTAAGAGGTAAGTCTTCTGATTGTATTTACACCACGAGCCAAATTTAATCCTGCCTTACACACTGGGTGGACACTTTGACCTTCAAGAGATGCTACTCAAGACAGAATTTATCTCAGAAACTTTCTGTGCAAAAGTTTTCCACAATCTTGCTCATGTGTTTTACAAGTAATACTTTCTTTTTTCCCTGTTCATTAACTATTAAAATAAAATATTCACATGACAGATTTTTTCCTCAGTTTTCCCACAGCAATCATATTTCCTCACCCAAGAGGATGTCAGGAAGCTTCATTAATTGTTTCTGAAACATTTACAACTTTTCATGGAAAAGGTAAAGCATCTGTCTCCTAAAGGAGAAAAATCATTTCCAAATGGATGAAGTATCTCAGCTCCCCTCTGAAGCACACATGTATTTTAATTCTTCTATCAGAGAAAAAGAATTCAAGACATAGACATTAAAACCAGTTTTTCAAGTTCACGTGTATTATCTGAAGACAACAACTAGGGTCTTTTTCTCTCCAATTTGTCTTTAACCTCAAAATAATGCTTCTTTGTTGAATTACCACTGGATATGGTGATAGACAAGAGGTTATCTGAATTAAGCAAATAAGAGCATCAGTGAGGCTTGGCTTCATTTAGATTTGGGTTCTCTTCCTCTGTGACATCCTGACCATGACATCCCCCATCTTCCTGGACATGACTGTCCTCTCCCACTTCGTCCTCCCGCCTCCTTTGCTCTTCACCCTGGCCATGCTCATGGCACTTCCAGCTCCCTCCTCCTCACTGAGTGGCTGGACACCCAGCAGGTGCTCAAGAGGAAGAAGCACCAGACCAACCTGGGAGAGCTGGGAGAGCTGCCCAGCAGGTAGGACAACCCTCACACCTGTCTCTGAAGTGCACATTGCGGTCTCCCTTGCAGGCAGGAGCAATTTCTGCCTTCGCCTCATTTCTGGTTTTAAAAAAACCTGTGGCAATTGGGTCTCCTTGCAGCCTCTCCACTTCTGCCAAGCTTGGTTAAACCAGACATTTTAAAGCTAACAAAGGAGGAGGAGGGTGGTCTCCTACAAATGAAGCACCTTCTTGTATCAGTAGCTTACAAGTGCAAACACCCCTGTCACCCTTACATGCACTTTTCTGGATTCACAGACTATTACAACGAGTTGTTGCAGGCCACAATGGTTAGCCCACGTAAAATAAAAAGCCCACTTACAGTACAAGGAAATTACCTGCTGGCAGCAGTTCACCTGCGCTCATCTTCTATGAGGGTTTTTAAAAATTTCTTTTGAAAGTTGAATTAGAGGAATAGAAATTTAAAAAACCCCACACCTGTAAGATTTATAAACAAAAAAAATCGAAGGTAAAAGCATCAACAGTTGATGCAAATACAGAAACACGCTAAAGAAATAAAAATAAAAAAAGACCTTGAACTTCAAAACATTTCACCAGGGATACACTATCAGAGATGGCCACCACTGATTTAAAGACTGTATTGTCCTTTTCAAAGGGAGATTTTCTTTCTTTCTACATATTGGACTGAAGCAGTATTTGAACACTAGGTTAACTACTGGTATAAAACGATAAGTTAGGAATGAGCTCCATAGGTGTGCACTGAAATAGTCCTCTGCTGCAAACAGAAAAATGGGAATTGATGCCCAAAAGAGATTAGGGATATCTCAGGAGTAGGGAAAGAAAAAATGTCAGAAAGCTATGTCTTCGGGATAGAAAGCTACTGAGAGTTTGTGGAGGATGTTAAACCACTGTTTGTTGAGAACCCGAAATAATGTACTAAGCCTCTGTAATGATCAACTCCAATGAACACAGAGATCCACTGAAGGAATGATTAGCACTGAGTTATAGATCTGAAAGCAAGAAGGCATCATATATATTCTACTCTGCCTTCATGCATAGTGCAGGGCCTAAAGTCCTGCCTTTTACATGCAAACCAGATGAGCCCCATGCAAAATCAAGATCTACTGGATTTCACTTGTTCAGACTGAATCTCCTCATCCTATTCCAGCCCTGCAGTCACCCGTCACAGCACAGCACCACCGGTGCAGGGGAGCGCTTTAGCTTCTCCCCATCCTGTGGTCCCTTGCGCCAGGCACAGCTTGACAGCTTGTCCCCTGCTGTGCTAAGGACACTGCATCCCCTGCCCAGGGCTGGGCACGAGCCATGCCCTGTCCTGCAGAACAACTGTGCTGCCCCAATGCCCCCACGCCCGGAGCCCTTGCAGAAGTGACACGCGCTGCATGAGCCCAACACTGCGGCTCCTCTGCCGCCACGGGGCTCCTCACGGGCAGACCCCTCCGTTAACCTGGCTCACAACCTGGAGAATGTACATTCCCTTAACTCCTCTGCAATGTGACCCTGATGCACAGCTCTCATGCGCTGGGCCTGAAAGCAAACAGTACATTTGGGGAGCCTTGGATTTATTTCAAAATAGATGAAGTCCTTTTCCAAAAGAAACAGGAACATTAAAGCCTTTGTAATGGAAACAGTGAGACATGGGTTTCAGACTGATCAAGCTGAAGCAGTCTTCAAGGCAATCCTTTGTCACAAACAAGCAATATTTTCACTCCACGCCCTGAAGCAGACCCCTGTGATATATTTTATTTCCTTTGCAACTGGCATCAACTCATTTTCCAAAGTCAAATACATCTACCTTCCTTGCTTCTCTCCTGGGACTCTTTGAAGGAGAAGGAAAACATCAAGACTAGACTGTGTTGTGGGATTAAACATGTCAGGAGAGAAACAACAGAGAAAACAATTATAGGCATGATATATAATACAAAATAAATTGGGAAAAGTGCGAGAAAAAGAAAAAGCATAGCCAGATCATCTGAACTCTAGCTGCAGAGAGCATAAATCCCCCTATAATTTGCCCAATCACCATCCCTTGGTTTAGGATTCCGCTGTACTTTGTTTCACCACTGTCTATCATTCGCACACATAAAACCAGTGCTGCTTTGAGCTACTCTGCTTTATCATAAAAAGCCTTTCTACCCCCAACACCTGTCCTCCTGCCAGCACATAAATCCCAAGTAAATCTGCCACACAGTATCACCTCTTCAAAACACTTAGAGCTTCTGTGCCTCTGCACCTTTTATCCATCTCACTTCAAACATCATTTTCTGAGGACTGACTCACACCATTACTTCCTTTATTTCTAAGAGGACAGGGTAATCTGCCCTTTGTAGAAACATCCATTTTGTCTGATTTCCACTCCTCTTGGAATTTGATCATGTAACATCAATTCTCTGTCACAGGAGACTAGATGAATTGGTGTGAGGGGGGAAATCATCATGGAAAGAACAAATGTCTTCATAAAAGGACACTATTACTGCCTTACATCTATTTACATTTCAAATGTCATCACAGTTTTGAATGGCAGCTCTCATTCTGTCTCTGACCTCTCCCTACGTGGAGATGTTTGTGGCATTTCTCTGCTTTCCCTGCATCATTTACACAATATGCTAAGTACAGTCCTAAATGCATCCACTGTTTTGCTCTCCTTCAAAACTGCCCAAGTAGTTCCAAGACCTTTATCGCTGACCACCTTTCACATCCAAGGGTAAGAAAGCTCTCTGGAACTTCAGCTGGCTTGCATTTTCTACAGCTTCACAGTGAAGGGATTGTATAGTAACCTGAGTGATATCTTAAATATGCAGAAAAGAAGTAACACCTTTATAATGAAAAGGTGAACCTTCTAGTGAGAGCGGTCACATCCTAGTGGTGATGTGCAAAGAAATGCCAAAGCCTCATTACTACTCACAGCTATAGGGAGAGCTCCTTCAACTCAGCTGATAATTATGTGGAACCGAAGCACCAGGACAACTAAGGCAATTTGCCTGAACACAGGAACAGGAGAACAATCTTTCCTGTAACAGTACCACATATTCATAGTTGGCTACAGTATTCTTCCTGCTTGACTCTCCATCAAGACTCCATCTTTTAAACAAAAGCAGAAAAAAAATCTCCCCGTTACCTTCTTTTCTTCCAACTCTGCAAAAAAATTTTCCATCCTATTCATCTTTTTATTTTAACTTTTCTAAATGTTTTATAGCTCTTATGACTTGTTTTTCCAAATTTTTATAAACTTCGCTTCAACCTGATGACTAATGGAAAAATGTTTTTACGGAAAAATTGAGAGTGTGATGCACCAGATTCCATAACTCCCAGAAAAACTTTTACATAAGATTATTGATACATATTACTTTCTTATCCCTGTATTCATTAATTTTAAAATGTGATTATGGTTATGAAACTGTTTTCTAATATGACTAAACACACTGAAACACTATCCTTGCAATCTAGATTTTAATATTTAATTCTTGGGCAGTAAGAGCATTAAATGCCCAAGCGTTATTTGCCCTTTCCTCATTTTTCACTACTAGCTAAAATTCCGATTAGTTATCCTCTTGGTTACCTTTACTTTTATTTTGCCCTACTCTCCAGTACTCAAATTAGATGGCTAGAAGTTAGTGGCTCTATTTTTTCTACTCCAGCAATGCAAAAAACTAATTTTGTTGACTTGTATAAATCACTTGCTTCTGCAAAGACAACTCTTCAGACCTCTAGAGAAAGGTTACACCACTTCATAGTCCTCTGTTATCCTTAAGACTGAATGTGCTTAAGAGCACCTACAACAATGAAGCGCTTCCAGCCCTGATTCAGTAAGCACACACTAGGGATTTGCAGTTGGACAGCTCAAGCTTAAGATCACAAAATTAGGGCCTAATGATGTTATTAATAATGAAGCGTTGATATTCTCCAACCATTTTCATTCTGAATTGGGATTTATGGTAGTGTGAAGAAAACCCAGTAAAAATTATATCTGAAGTTACCAACAGCTCGCAGAAGTCAAGTTCAATCAAAATGTGAAGAACTGAAAAAGTGCAGACATAGCTCCTTAGACACTGGAAGGCTGGCTAGATACTTTGCCTACTCCACACTGAACATGTAAGATAGGATAGATGTGACTACAAAGAGGTAATGTTGATGATATGATTTTTCTTTTTTCTGTTAATGGCCCACATGTGTTGCTTTGCTTGAGGTATTCAATTTACTCTCTATATTTCAAAAACATGGCATTGAGTTGCCTCAGTATCTAGCACTTCAACAGTAATACACTTTTCCTTCCTTAGTTTTTCCCAAGCAGGTTTCACAATGATCTATAGGAGGATACATTAGTTATTCCTCTGCTACTGTCCTGCTTTTGGGTGGAAAACAAACATGAAAAGAGTTTTGCAAATCACTTGGCTCACCAGCGGCCATAAAGGAATTTAGTGCAGGTCTGTACCTTCTGGCACTCTGCTCTAGCCATGAAGCTTGCCTTGTTCTTAGCAATGAACGGCTACTTACAGCATACAAATATTGTCCCTGCATCACCTACCGTAAATGTGAGAAAAAAACAAACGTATTTGGACTCTTAAAGTCCATCTTTTTACTGTTTCTCTGCATTTTTTTCTGGATTGTCTGGGAAACAGGATTTCTTTGCATTGCAGAATCCAAATAGGAAGCTGCACCTGTTAACTCTGTGATACCTTAGGGCTCTCTAGTCAACCATCTGCTTTTCAAAATCTATTTGTTATCTCTTGGGCAAGCAAGAAGCTATAAAGTATGCTTTATCACCTTAATGCTGAAAGTGATCATTTACACTAGAAAAATGTACCATACCAGGTAGAATTTTTATTAAGAAAAAAGGAAGAAAATTTCTGTTGGAAGGCAGGGAGTGGCAAGAAGAGGAGGCAAAAGGAGGGTGAGGTGGGGTGAACTGAGAGGAAAGGGTGAACTGAGAAAGGAATAAAACTCACTTGCTTCCAGCAAAAGTCAACTCGGTATGCTCTACTGGGACCCAGGGACTTCGTGTTATATATTTCTATAACATGCCTCTATACATCTGCAGAAATAAAAAGATAAGATCTGACAGTCCGAACTGAAAAAGGTTTTTCTTTTCAGACATTTTAATGTGACTGCTGGTCTTGAATTGGTGCTTGAAACACACGTCTTTCAAAGGAATGAAGTATCATAGTACCACCCCAGGAACAATCCTGGGCTTTGCCTGTTTTTTCCAGTTAAGAGTAGACCACTGACTGATTCATACTTCCATTATATCACAATTGTGCTTTTGTTTGGCACCCTCTCATCTCTTGCAAGTCACTTGCAGATGGTCTAGAAGCCACAGAACAAGCTGTACTTCCTTTCTATGTCAGCCATCCCCATCTTATGGAATCCTTCCAGTTTGCTGCACACAAGGTAGAAGGATACTTCTTCACAGATACCTCTTTTGACTCCAAAAAGAAAATCCACTTTACATAGGATTCTGTAGCTAGCCTTTCCCATGAGCAGAAATGAAGAAATAATTTGCACTGCTTCCGTCTCTCAAGTGCACAGGAAGTTCACACAACCCAACTCGGGAAAGGAAACGGAGGGATCTGGTGGGGTTGTTCGGTGCCTCACACCGGACAACAGAGGGGTCCAAAGGAAATGCTTCTGAGACTACTATAAGTAGTTATAAGTAGTTACAGAAGCTGCTGTTATGCCATCACGTGGATTTTGCAGTCCTTGCTGATCATCCTGTCTCCAACAGGATAGAGAAGAAATAAAAAGGGTTCAGAGGGAAAAAGACTCAAGAGCTCTTCATAAGCGAGAAGTTTAGAAGGCTTCCAACTGACTGAGAAAATGAAATGAAAAAGACTGAACACACTGGAAGTGATATAAATGTAACTGCACAGAGAAAATAAAATAAATCTGACCTCCCAAGAAAAGATGGGGCAGTCATTAAAACTAAAAGGCAGAATACTAAAACCAATAAAAAGATTACTATTTTTCATCCACATACTATATAATAGACTTACAGTACTATGTACCCAAGACATCGGATGGGCCAAGATTTTATGAGCTTAAAAAGGACTAATTATTGCCATAATTATACTAATAATAACAAGGCCCTTTACAATAATAAATGTAATATAATTATAGAAATGGTTACCATAATACTGAATAAACAGAATATCTAAAATTACGGTACAATAAACTATGAGGATTGAAAACTACCCATGTTTAAAGACATAAGCCAACTTCAATTTCATACCTATTAATGAGAAACTACCCCTGTGCAAAAAGTTAAACCACCTTTACAGGGAACTTGGCAATTTTTTCTGAAGGATCTGATACTGGGTTCTGTGATGCTTTCTGTGGGGCTTTCTAGGGGTGAACCTGCAATGCATATATGCCCACCAATCAGGTGTTCAGCTTGGATGCCCCTCCTGAACACAGTCAGTACAATCAAAAGAAAATCTCCCAAAAATCAAAGGAGTATGTTTGCTCTTCAGGAAAACGTGCTATTTTCATCTACTGTGAGAAGTGAGATTGTTTTACCCATTATTTACAATGCACATGATGAAACGGGGGAAAGAAATGAAGAACAACATTCTGTAGGTTTGACAAAAAATGGCAATGTTACTGTTTTGTTATTTGATGATTAAGATGTAAGAGTCATATTTTTAAGATAAAGTATTCTTAACCATCTATACATCTCCATGCCCTAAGAGACTTTTTAAGTGTTAGAAAATGAAGTTTACATGTGGGACAAACAAAAATAAAATCATCGGTCAATTTGAGCCTGCTCATGAGAGTCAAATGAGCCTCCTTTCTTATGGATTTCTGTCAGAGTTTGGTGTCTGATGTGTAATTTTCAGTATAATTGCAAAGCAGCCTCTCCCAGCAAGGCTGTTAAAAGAGCTTTTCCCCTTTAAATGGCTCTGTACTTCCAAAAAAAACCGTGGAAGCTCAAGTATCTTGGAGAATTTTACCTATCAAATTTGGCTAAAAGTGGTCAAATTTGGGAAGGAAAGGAGTAGGAGACAGGTAGGCAAACTGTATACGGGAGCAGAGTGGGTTCCCAAACATCTCGTTTCCCTGGAGAGCCACACCTAGGGAAGCCCAAGGGATGCAGGTAGTCCCTAGGAGTTGCTTAGAGAAAGTTTCTCCCCTGCAGCATCTCACAAGCATTTATCTAGAGAAATCAGCATGCAATGCAAGCACATGTTCCTGCCCCACATTAACCTGATGTGTAGTTTTTTAATTAGAGGCACCTCTATAAAAGCCATTTAAACTAAATAAAACTGGGCCATATACTTTCTCCCAGACCTTATTTTGTTGTCTTGTACATCGATACATCTGTGCTGATGGAAAAGCAAGTGCTGCAGCCTGCCTAAAAGACTATCCTCACTTCTCCAACTTTCAGATAAAATTTAGCTGTGAATCCAAAACAGCAGTTCTATCAGAAACACACAAAAAAAGCAGCAGTGCTGTAAACGATGGACAATCTAAAGCTTTAGAAGAAATATATGCAGTAATACACACATTCTTACCTGCACAAGCCTGCACCATCAGCCTTTGAGGGTTTTTTTTACATCTACTCTGTAACGATGCATTTTTTGAAAATGGTTCTAGTGCTCAGGAATGCCAAGAATTTAGGAAGAGAGCCACAGCTTAAGAGCGCAATTATTTGCCAGTAAATACTCAATTTGCTTGTCCTGTGATTTTTCTTCTCCTAACTTGCCCTCTCCATAATCCGTCTCTTGCTGCGTCATGAGCACAAGAAGTCTTTTCTTCATAACATAACACTTCAGTTTGCTATTTTGTTAGCATTAATTAAGAATTCCCTCTACTGGTCATTTTCTATACTCTTACAAATAGCACCTTGAGCCCCGGACATTAGAAGGCAGTGAGTCAGTGTGTGGGATTCAGCCACCATTTATAAACACCTTCAACCACATTCACCCAGTTTACAATATTCAGGACATCTCAGCTGAATTACTGCTTTGTGTCCAGTTTGTATTCAGATGGGGGCCATATGTTCCTTCATGTATTAGAGCAGAGCTCATTAGCACTGCTGCAGTCACGCCACAGCAAACATTTTTTTTTCTATCTTGCTTCCATTTTAACCTGATTAAAAACATTTTCTCCAGGGTAGATTTCTGGAAAGGAACTGCTTAAATCCAAAGTACTGTTAAAATAGATATGTGTAATTTTAAAATTAGTTTTAAATTAAAATTTGCTGCAAAAGAACTCAGTTGTTACTTAGAATTAAACTACTTACTAAAAGCACCTCCTAAAAACATGGAAAAGTCTTCACAAAAACCCTGTTGCATTACCCACAAAGGCTAAATATTCAGTGTGCACAGAGACCTAGAAAAACTCAGTATATGAGCTCTCTCGTAAGGATTTAGGCACACAACCTATTTTTAAAGAGGGTATGCATGTATGCATCTGTGCAAGCAGCATCATACAACTAGATTAACACCTTGCAATAATGGAGAGAGTGGGTGTAGTTAGAAATCTGGATGTGCAAATTGTATTTCCTAAGAAATTTTGTGTAGGCAAGTCCCATTCTGCTCAATCAACAGTAGGCAGAGAAATACTATATTTGGAAAAAATTCATAAAATACAGAAGGAGTGACTTGAATCACCCACATTAATTGCTAAATGAAAATCTAGGTTCTGAAATACAAAACAGGAACACTGTTATTGGGAGCAGAAGAAAAAAAATGACACACCTGGGATTGAACAGTGTGATCCAGAATCCCTTTAAATCCATTTTTGGATAGAAATGCATCATCTGTCAAAGTCAGTTTGAGTCTGGCTACTTCTTACATGAGTGAAAACAACTTCTGGGCCCCAAATTAAAGAATAACATCACAGCATAGACACTTTACTGAATTTAGAAGGACTCTGCATTTCACAAGGCAGTCATAATGCCGAAAACCATGGAATTCCCACGAATTCAAACCACAGTATGATAAAATGTGATAACAATTTCTCACATACAAATAAGCATTTCAAAATACGATGTTCAGAGCACAGACTGAATCAGAGGCATCAAACACCCCTAATAAAATGCATTTATGTTACATATATCCAATCTATCTACTGCTAAAAAGCAGACAAGTCAGAAACATGCTTAAATGACTCAGTCATCTTTAGGATTATTGTGCATATATATCCTACAGTGCCATATGCCCCAAATTGATTGTGAACTCATGTTTGAAATTATTTAACTTTTCTCCCCAAACCCCTCAGTCAAACAGCAACAGAACAGCAGGATCCATGAATTTTTATAGGGCACTGACCATCTCCTCCACAACCAAAATAGGATGGGGAAACAAACAGCACGTGAAAGGCGAAAACCCCTCTTCAAGTACATTGCTCCCTGCTCCCCAAAAACGGATTTTCCTCTGAAAGCTCTATAAACAGTGCACAAATAATACACCTAATGACTAATACACGTCGCTATGCAAGTGCCTTCAAAACAGGAGGACTTCCAAGTGTCCAGGTAGGGCCCATCCCGTATGCTTTGAAGTAGTTAGTATGTGTTTCAAGAAGACAGCAGTGGACCTGTTCTCCAATGCCTATTTGTGAGGGAAACACACTGAACTTCAGTTAAACAGGGCTACATACTAATTGTACATAAGATTAATTGCTTTCCCTTAGGCTTTGACTTAAACTGACATAAACAAAGTGTTTCAGAATTAAACCTGACTATTGTCTAGTTTATGTTATGTATAATTTAAGAAGAGGGCAGAGAAGAGTAGATCAGTCTTAGGAGGTACTTTCAAGGTTGGATTTTCATTATTTAGTTAAGAACCTGAAAATGAGAGTTTAAATCAACTTTAAAAAAAAAAATTAAAGTACATTAAAGAATAGGAAAGCGACAAATATAATTCTGCTGTTAAGGTTTAAAAGTGAAAAAAAAGAACAAAAGTTAATTTTTATAAATAACTGTAAGCAAGCAGAGTTTGTGGTAGTATTTTGTAATAAATAATTCTTTCTGAAAAAAATGGATAAGGGCTTCTCCGTTTTTCTTGTCTTAAAATTACGCACTTTCACATTAATATACTAATTGCCTTTGCACAGCAGAGTGTTGGAAAGAAGAGCTGACACACTTAGTAGGGGCAATTGGGTTAAAAGGGAATTTCCTGGATAAAGTCAGAACATACCAAATTCTTCCTTATCCAGTGTAGTTAATGTAAAATTAGACTCTTCTCAACAGGGACTGCATGGTGAAAGGGATATCTGGTTTGTTTAGGAGGTGTCCCCATTAACTGGATTCTTTCTTTCTTTTTTTTTTTTTTTTAATGCTCCAAGCAATCAGCTAGTGGAGCCAGACATTGTCCTCAGGTAACCCCACACAGCTGCCTCCAGTGCAAAACGCTGTCACTTCTCCGACTTCACAGCCTGTGATCCGCTTCCTTCCTTCACGCTGGTCCCCCGGGGGATGACAGCCGAGCGCAGCGGTCCCCGCTCGCTCCCGTGGCGCGGCGCTCCAGCATCCCCGGGGCGCTGAACGCTCCTTTCGGCCGGAATCCCTCCCAAACCCGGCTCACGGGAACACGGCCGCACGGCCACTCCAACGTCTCAGCCTCACGTTTGTTTCCTCCCCGCTTGCAGCGCCTATTTGCTTTCACTTTCAAAGGTATTTTTGTTACCCGAAGCTGGACAGGCGTTCTGCTGTGCTTCTTCTAGCAAGAGAAATCTCTCTCGGAACAACTTGGTGCTTATTTCCTGTGCCATAAAGGCTCCCAGTATTAACATCTCCATCCCATCACTGCACTGAATTAACTCCCAGCATTATCCACGTAATGTGCACCACAGCTACACACTAGATACAGCTGGGCATTTTAAGCTACTTCGAAATGAAGAAAGTAGAACTCCGAACAATAAACTTAGAGAAATCATTAATTTTGAGGAAAAGAGAAAAGCCAAATTAAGCCCACATTTAAGTATGTTAACCTGGTAATGTAATGGATTCACCTGGTTCAGATCAGTTAAAATTCGGCTGCTTAATGATATGTCTTTTTCCAGGTAAATTCCTACTGAAATCAACAGACAAGCTTCTGGTCAGAAACACTGATACAAACCCGAGCTACTTCCACCGAAATCCCCCAGATTATAAAGGTGTGACCGTGCCCCAAACCTGACCTTAGGCAGTGATGCCTTAAGGACAACTGACAAGATGATTAGTCAGAAACAGCTTGCTAAAGAAAGCTTTCCATTGGAAAACAGCCTCCCGGCAGGCACCAAAGTCCGCTGCCCTGCATGAGGAGATGACGGCTATCACTATTTCCCATTAGCAGTGTTAGGAAGCTGAGGAGGTATGTGGGGACATGTCTCTCAATCCAAGCATAGCACGTGAACTTAGTTTTTATTTGGCTCTCTACACTGTAGTGATATTTGCACTAAATAAACTTTACCATTTATTTAGTTAAAAATTCTAATCTTTCATTATGATATGATAGATCTTATAACCCATTTTCTATACACATTCAACAATAGATTATTCCACAACATGGCAATATGATATAACTTAGGTCAGGCATGGAGGCGTAGTTTGTACAGGCTGTTACTAAGTGCCAAAGGAATTTAGGGCATCAGTGAAAAGGTTGCATTTGTTAACTGTTCGCTTCCAAACAGCGGTGGCTCCAAGGGAGTTGCATTTGTTTGGCTGGTTTTTTTTGATGATATTTCCTGCCTACCTCTGCTGAAAGTTGCTGGAGAAGAGCTGGTCAGGTATTTTTGTGGAAGAATCATTCAGAAAAGATTTAACAAGCAGTCCAGATGCTAAGCAGACATCACTGATGTTCAGTTCCAGCCTCTGCTATTTCTCAAGTTTTTTTGTTTTGTTTGTTTTATACTTCCCCACTTAGAGTTCATGCAGTGCAGTTATTTCCAGCTCAGATATAAAAACCCACCAGGAAAAAAACTGTAATACTTTATCCTATCAGACTAATAATGCACAGCTTATGTGCCATTTAAATCAGAATTGCTTTCCCCCAGTGAATGGTGGATAAAATTGTTCTAGACTGCAGCAGATGGAACTGGAAATTTTGTCTTCCTGTTTGTATCTGGGGCACATATGATCAGCCTATGTGAACAAGGCTTCAGCAAAACATTTAAAAAGAAATGTATCAGGAACACAGGCATTTGCAGATAATAAATCACCAAAGCAGCACTACACTGCTGCTCTAAAACAACCACTCTCATCCCGCAAAAGCTATCAAAAACTCCAAATTAATGAGCCAGGCTGGGCAAGCTCATTCACTGCATCCTGCAAGGGTGAGAGAAGCACACAGAAGTCTCCTCTATGTCAAGAGCCCTATGCAATATGTAGCCCTATGCAAGACGTGGAGATTTCCCAAAGCAGCTGCTGACAAGGGGTGCTAAGGAAGGAGCAGAGAAGCCCACTGTGATTGCCTTGAAGCACAGATAACATCCTGGGGGATCTTCAGGACCGTGTGCTGTCAGGAAAACTGTGGTGTGGGCTGGGAACTCGACCCACATACACATTTTCCAGTACTCACCATCAGTTTTCAGAGAGCAGGTTCTTCTTTAAAGTACCTCTGCAGCAGGGAAATAGCATCCCCTTCCTTTTACAGCTGGGGAATGTAGGCACAAATATATTATTGACTTTTCCAAGGCTACTGAGCCAGACAGGAGAAGCCAGATCTTGGTCTGGTCTGCTGATCAGAGCCTTAATAACAGCAAGCAATCCTCCCTCCAGCTTCAAGGCCACAACGTCTGCGGTTTAGTATTTTCACAGGGGGCATAATCTGGGCATAAGTGAGGATGTGTAACACAGAAAAAAACCCCTCTTGTTTGATCTTCACAGGAAACCTTAGCCCTGAAGTAACCTTGAGGTAACAAAAATAATGAAAAACATGATTTTTACTAACAAGTTTAACACACAAGGTTTGAAGGTCATCGAAGTGTTTTTGTCTCTGAAGTGAGAAATGGTGTTTTTACACTCTACTTTCAGCACAGTGGTTTTAAGTTATCTCTGCAAAGACGGATACAAGCAGTTTGTTTACCAGGTTAGGAATTAAGGAAAAAAAAAATCAACGAGACTTAAAACTCTCCTTGCCTTAATTACTCTTAACATTTTATTCACTTAATCAAAGGAAAGAAAAAAAAATCAGCTTGACTTTTTTGACAGCAAAGTCAAACCAACTGGAAAATTCACCTCCTACAAGAAATTTTGAAAGAGAAAACTCCAGATAGCAACTGGATTCATGTTAGTGAAATGCTTTCAGCTGCAGACAGAACTGTATTGTAATGATATCTTATATTTTTTGACACTGTACCTCTCCTTCCCTCCAAAAAATAGTGAAAACCTGGATTTGAATGCTGGTTTTGATCAACTCCTTTCCCATAGGAAGGGCCACTGCATAGGGAACACGGACATACAAAACCCTGTGTCTGTGAGTTTACTTTGCACACTACCTATACACGTAAGAACAGGAAAGAAACTATGATAAGAGTATGACTATTTCTTAAAATGTTATTTTTCCCTTCCCTAATGCATGTTGTTGAGCTATATAAGTAGTCAAATTAATTTCAGAAATGGGGATTACTAGAGACAACTAAGAGTTTTTTTACAGATATACAAGAAGCCAGAAGCAATGTTGGAAATGGACTGGAGCTGTGAGGTCCTCATTCGGCATCTCCCCACCACTCTTCTTGGGCCCCAGTGATCTGTAAGCACCGGGAAACAGTGATTTTTATATTCAGAGATCAAAGGGGCAGAATCTGTTCTCTGAGGACATGGAGTCCTAACACAAGCTAAAACTAAATGCTCCTAAGTTGTTCACTGTAGGGAACTTGGAAAGGAGACTTTGTTTTGCACCATTTATAGTGACCTGTAATCAAAAGATTTTAGGAAAAGCAGAAAAACACAGACATAAGTTTAGGTTTGAAAGAACTGTTTCAGGTCTCATCTAAAATGATATTATATAGAAAAATAATAAAATGGGCATACATGAGCTTTCATAACAAGCTTCCAGTTTTATTTGGTTCTATTTAAACAACGTATTTTGCTGTGGCCAACTGCATTCTCTCTGGTCTCTTAGACAGTGGGTTTCATGCATTCTTGCATATATTTGAACTTTTGATCATTTTCCAAAAATTCACTGCTAGTATCCTAGGCAGCAATCACTGGGCAGTGATATGGGTCATTCTAGTTTGGAATAAAAAGGAGATGAGTGTGACTGATCCTTTTTCTCAAGGCCAAATCTCATAACAAATCATCTGGAGAACTGCCAACAACTTCAATAAGACTAGAAATTGTCCCTACTGTTATCTAAAAAACTTCATCTGCCTTATGAGAAAATCAGGGTGCAAATTCTCCAGCTAGACTGGATTCATTCTCCTACAGACTAGGAAAAGGATAATCAGACAAAAGAGCAAAGGGAGGGACAGCAGGTTTTACTGATGCCTGTATGCTATTGACCGTTGAATTCCAAAATAGATGGAGGAAAAGCAGGGAAATGTGAGCACTGCTGCATCAGTTTTTTTCTGAGCAGAAGTGGAAATACTACCTTATTTTTAATTTATTTAAAGTACAATTTAGAATAGGTTTTAATGTCTAAATAATATATATTATATATATTATGATGCACAAATATAACACAGGGCTGCTCTTGTCTTAATCCTTGACTTTGCTCCCGGCAAAGAGTGAATGGAAGAAAATAAAGCTGGAATATAAACAACTTAGGAAGTTCTTTTTTTTTTTTGTCAGAAAGTGACAGGACAAGGGGAAAAACCACGCTTTTGTTCCCTTTTTTTGAATTTCATGCTTTGGAAAGATGTCAGTATGTCTACACAAGTATGCATGTGCATGTATGTATGTCGGATTTACTCGAATGGCAAGGAAGAAAATGAGTTGATCTCAAAAGAAGCCAAGAATCTGGGACTTTGAATTCTCTGCTTCAATAGTGTTTCAAGGACTTGGAATGTGACAGATACTGGCATATTGTGTCTTGCTGTGAATGAGGGCTTGACTCTAAAGCTTTACAGCGTCTCTGTTCCTAAACAGGAATACACACAGCTCATGAGGCACATCTGAAGACTTGGGATGTGATGAGCCATTCTTGACCTCTCCCTTTCTAGAGTGGGCAGTGCTTACCCCAAAGAATGCCCGGCCTTTTACCGACCTTTAATTTTGTAATAGGCTCGTGTTGACAAATCACTTCAAAATGACAGCACAGGTAGGTAGCTTGTGCTGTGATACAGAAAGTTTTCAAAAGAGGGGAGTACAAGAGATAAGCAGTAGTGGCACACACAGTGGGAGTTAAGTGGACAACTGTTTGCATGGTGGGCTATCACCTTCAAGTACTGCATCGTATTACTAAAGCATCTTTCTTTTTTTTTCCTAAAATCCTATAAAACTTCAGGGTTTTTATTTATTTTATTTTTTGGTGGAGTGGTTTGGTGGGGGTTTTGTGCTGTTGCTGGTTTTTGATTTTAATTTTAACTCCTTCTGTGTTTCACTCAGTTCTATTTGGCAGCCACCTCTAGGGCAAAAGACAAAGCCAGATGGAAGGTGGAAAGAGTTTGAGAGGAGTATCCAGAACTAGAGAATTTCAGTCTTGAGCTTCAGACCCCATAAGCAGCCACTTTAGCAAAGTTACCTTGCCTTATTGCTCTTTAAGTTACAGGGCAAATACTTAAAGTGATAGTTTAGCCACAGAGTGTTTGTACTAAACAGGGGCCTCCTCCTCTCAAGTTTCTACAATTTACAACAAAGAGTTTATTAAGCACAACTCTTTCTGTCTAACATTCAAATCCATCTCTGCAACACACTCTCCTCTGGATTTGCGCCACCGAATGAAATGCTTTGGAAAAACAAAATAAACCAAAACCCTGCTGTGGAAACAGGACAAATCTAGTTTCACATCCCCTGCAGAGAGAGAAACAAGACGGAAGTAAAAAGCACCAAATGGAGCTCATAAAGCTTCACTCTGATCTCAGCCTCCACATTCTGGCAGAAAGCACTACCTAAGAGATGTGCTCTGCTTCAAGTGAGAACAGCCTCTGATTGCACCGTGAGCACAAAAATATATTGTCTGTGAACAATTACCCTGAACAAACTCTGAATAAGGGAAATCTGACTACAGAATAAGGGGAAATGTGGTGGGAGGCAGGCTAATCGTCCCCCTCCCTTGCCAAGGCCTTATCTTGCACGCCAGCCATCTGTAGTAGCTGTGCCTGCAACTATAGTTTTGTGGGCTGTGCTGAACCTCCTTTCCACAAACTGCATCATGTGCCACAACGAGGTGCAATCGCCTTGCCCATCAGAAACCATCCACCATAGAAAGGAAGTAATTCGAGTCCTGTAACAAAACCAGTTTCTCACTTTACGTTCATTTTATCACTGGTAGCTGCTCATATTCCTTATAACATTCCATACAGCAGTACATAAGCGGAAGGAAACGCATCCTAACCCACAGGTGTCATGGGGAGTTAATGGGGCTGGTATTAAAATTCATTAGCTCTTTCTCTTTCAATATATCTACAAATAAAAAGAATTGATTTGTTGGGAAGTCACTGCCCAAAACAGGTGCATATTCTGAACACTTTTAACCTAACACAGCATATGTAGAAGAAGAAGGATGCAGACCTGAGTAGAGTCTTTCTCCATTCCTGCATCTGGAGACCTCTTTAATTACATTTTGAGGACAATCAGCAACTTAGAAAGTGTGAGTTGGATTATGACTCTGCTTTCAGGTTTCTGCTTTGTTTTCTACTTTTGCAAAGACTGTGCATGCACTTTGATACAAATACATGCAGATGGAAAGAGAAAGCACACAACTAGATACAGGGAGGCCACCTTGTGCTCAACCAAGCTCTCATCTTGCTTGTAAAACTCTGAATTCAGGTAGGAAGCAGCTTTTTCTGCCAGAGAGCACAGCAGAATGCTTTGCCCAAATACGGGAGAAGTAACACAATACATTGCTGACAGCTTTCTTGTGACCCCCCTATGATCACATTTACTTCCGGAAGTTTGAATTTGCTTCATTAGTATGCTGGGCTTTTATGGCAAGAACATCCTTGAATCTCATGTCATAGAATGGCTTCTCTTTTAGACTTTAGCCCTTTATTCCTTTAGAAAGGCAATGTTCTGCTGTGATTTTTGGTGCTGTTGTTGTTAATGAATTAAGATTATTCCCTGAATTTTCATTTTAATGCATTTTTTGGTGGGGGTTTATTAGTTACTTTTAAAGTTGCATACAACTGTCACTGATTTTAAGTCTTTGTTAATGTACATATATGAATCTGTTTGTGTTATATATGCACATGTATAATTGTACATGTCTGTGTGCATGCATGTATTAAAAAGAAAAACAAACCAAAAAACCTTTCTAACTGCATCTTCCTCCCTCTTCCCTTCTCCATTCTGAGCAGGTTCCTGCTATCAACTGCTGGAGTGTGCTCACTCTACACCTAGAGCTATAATTATTTTGCTTTAATTTTACAAAACCTTTTGTTCCATTCCCACGAGCCCACCTGATCCTTATATTACACTTGCTCTATTAAAACACTCATGCAGAACAAAGCACAGTTGTACTGATTCATAAGTAACTCACCCCCCACCCCCTCTTTTTCTTTCTACTAGGCTCATGCATCTTACCACAGTTTCATGACACTGTCCCTGATACCACTCCGTGGTCCCATTTTTGCCTTTTTTTCCTTTCTTTTAAACCGTTATTTTTATGTGCTTAGGGTCCAATTACACTATTGTGTGCTGCTGTTTTGAATTGCTGTTGTTCTCAGTCATTTTATGTTATGCTCTTTGGCACAACAACAGATATAGTGCAGGGGGTGTTATGGAATTTATTTGTTGTAATCAGACTCTAGGATTGCTTTTTTATTATTATTATTCATAGAGTACATGCACCAAGGCTAGCCCTACATTTTCTCAGGGCAAGTCAAAGACCACTTGTGGCCCAGCCTCTGACACCAGCCTACCCTATCTGCAGAAAAAGGGTCAATCACTATTACTTGGGCATGGCCTGCATGAACCACTAGACTTGACAGAAGTCCAAAGACACCAACAACACTTGTAATAGGATATTCACAGTGGCACTGGTCTTTTCAGAATCAAAAAAAACCCAACCCAACCTCTCAAATCATTGCTGAAAAAGAGAGGGACAGAGTACAGCTCATCAGTAAAGATGGGAACAATAGAAGAGTCGTTTCATCTACTTGTCCAGTACAACAGCTTCCTTGGGCTGAGACAGCCTTCATTTTCTGGCTTATAAAGCACCAAGACTTTTGTCGGGACTACAAAACCGATAAATAATTGTCAGCCAGAACAGTGAGGAATGGGTGCATACGAAGACAGTGCTAGCAAAGAGCAAATAAAACTGAGCTCCTGGTAGACACCTTTTCAAGGTGGACAGCAGGACATTTTGCAGTGCCCTACTGAACACCAGAGGAGGTAGGTGAGTGCAGGAGAACAGAGCAGGTGAAGGTGTGAGAGAAGGCAAGAAGGGGAAGGAAAATGGGGTGTGTGTATGTTTTCTGGGTGGCACGTGTAACAGTGGTGAATACTAATGATTTCTAGCAATTAAAGAGAACAACAGAAAAAAGGGGAATGTGGCAAGGCACAGAACAAATACGTCTGTAAGGGGTAAAAACGAAAGTTGCAATTTACCAAAGAATAACCATTCTGCACATTTTATGTAGCATGTCAAATCTATCAGATTTTTCTCTTATTAAATCATCATTCTACAGCAACAATCATTCTCTCAATCAATCCCCCGTGTTAACAACTCTTAGTAATGACTAACTTGGCAAGAACTGATGTTTACATATATTTTAAAGTCCTGAGCACTGTTCTGTATTTTTTGGATGTTAAATTCCCTTTACATTTTGTCTCTTATTTTTTAACCTGTTTTTAAAGGATGGATGCATTCAATTGGAAAATAAAGTTTTGTGACACACACTCAGATTATGTTAGCTCAGGAAATTGGCAGTGGGATAAGAACAAAACCATTCACCTCCTGATTGCTGATTCAAATCTAGCCCAAGTGAGATAGTCACAGAAGCTATAAGCCTCCCATGGTGGCTTTGTGATTTGAGATTATTTTTTATGAATCTCAATCCACTTCAGGCCAAGAACCAGAATCGCAAATCCACTGCCTCAATGAGCATTAACTGGCATCACTGCACACAGTAACAGGGGAGATGCCAAAAACCAAACTGGTCCTGGGGGCAGACTCCTCACCTTATCCAGGAAAACAATGATTTAAAAACAGGGTATTTTGTTCCTCACAGATGTGGAGCAAGGGAAACATGTATGTATCTATCTACTAAACAGAAAACCCCCCTGTAGTTACATCAACTAGTTGCTGCAACATTTACCTGAAGTGTGAACTGGTTCTCCAAGACTTCAGCAGTCTTAACCTTCTGCAAAAGTGATGTCTTATGTTGTGGCCCTGTATCACTGGAGAACTGAGAGACAGAGGAAAATACAGCAAAGATTTTCCATCCTAACTCCTGAAGAAGAAGAAGCAAGCCCATACAATCCTTAAACCTTAAAAACAAAAGAGCCTCAGAGCATCTGCAGGCTTTGATCATTATTTGCTTCATTTTTCCTGCCTAGATAAGAGAAACAAATGGGGCATTTAATTTTGCAGGAGACCAAACCTGAGGAGGGCTGTGTTGCACTTTTCATTTCATTTGGGGCACGACTGATTAACAAAGCTATTAGCAAAGCTATTTCACTAAACAAACATCCTATGGCATACAACAAAATAGTGTTGCTCAGGCTTATTTTCCATGAATTCCTCTTTTAGGCAGCATGAATCATTAAAATCATTTGGGAATTAGCTACCCAGCTTTCTCCCTTAGATACATTCGCTAACCTGAGAGGGAGAAGGATCTCAGGACTTGACAGTAGGTTTACGTTTGCCCACCATCTGTGCTGAAGTGCAGCCAGTGCAGGTTCCACCTTCGGATCTGCACTCAGGTCCCTCTCTGTTATGTTTCATTTCACACTTCTGATCTCTATACCTTAGAAACAGGGAAGCTGCACAGCTGATGAGCCAAATTTGCATGCAACTTGAAATTGTTCTTCAGTGGCTGTAGCTTGGACATGCACTTGACTATTCAAAGGTAAATGAGATGAGAAATAGAACTGCCTTTAAAATGGCCAAGTGTTAATTTTACATGGGGAGTTTTGGAAGCAAGAAGTTCTTTTCAAAGTTTTCAGAGATATCACTGGAAGTATTCAGGTGCACAAGAAAAAGCTGGCGAGAAGGTCAGGCATTATCTCTTTCCTTCGCCCTTCATTAATTTATTTTTCCCCCCTTTTTGCCAAAAGAAGAAAAAGGAAGACACTAACAAATGAAAAATAAAAAAGTACTGATTTGATGATCCCAAGGAGTAGCCTTACAAGTTTTAAAGTATACCTCTCAATACATACACACATAAATGCTTCTATCACAGCAAGTTCCAGTAAAGTGTATAAAAATTCTAAGTATACTTAAGTAGACAGACTAAGTACAGTTAAATTCCGCTACTAAACTGGAAGAGGCAGACAAACAATAGTAAAACCATTAAGAATTTGGAAAAAAGTCACATCTTTTATATGAATTTAAACTTAGGATCTGACACAGAGAACGATGATTTAATTTAGGAGTCGTAAGGTTAATGATGCTTATTCACTTGCAGAGTTGCTTCTTTCTAAACCTTTTAAATTGTTTTAAGCATGTTTTAGGGAGGCTCCCAAAGGAGCCAACTTTGCCAAGGGAATCTGTATCTCAGTGGAAGCCAATGTTCAGCACACATGACTCAAAATCATAAATTACAAGATACATTAGTCCAGCAGAGCAAGGAACCACTATTTCAGGGAACAGGTATGACTTCACTGAAAATAAAAAGAAATCATTTTCAGAATGGCCAGTAGACATCTTCAGTTCTCATTTAACATTATTTTTTACGGACATTGATAACACATCAAAAAACCACTTGTGAACTTGCTCTGTGTTTTTGGGAAAGCTGAAAACACCAGGAACCAGAGAGACCTTAGATTTGAGTATGCTTCACAGAGAACTCAAATCAAAGCATGCTTCAATCTACCTTGCCTATTGTGAGGGAAAAGGTAGCACTAGCCAAGCTTAGATGCAAGAGCTGCACACAGACCTGCACTGACATGCCGAGCAGTGTGATGATGTGCTGTGCCCTGGTGTGCTTTTCACATTGATTTGATTTTCACAGCTTGATCAGTGAATCTGGACTCTTAGTATTCTTGGTTTCTGTGGAAGCTCAGATTGTTACTCAGCTGGTTTGACTTGATAACTGATGCGTTGGGCTTCAAGCACTGGGATTTAACCATCTTCTTCAGTAGGTTGGAATCTGACCATCACCTTGTGTACTAAGAGACCCACAAGCTGAGAGTCTTTACCAGGAGTCAGAGGACACAGATGTATACCGTGACATTCCCATAACAACATGTTCACCAGTATGGATAGTAACAGAGCAGTGAATAAAATCTGCTCTGTTATTTCCTACAGGAGAAAGTCTTCAATGAAGAAGGAGTATCTCAAGTGAAGATGCCATCACTTATACATGCCAGACTTGACCCTGACATGATATCTGAACCTAGAGCAGGATTTGAATTTTACAATTAGCTTCACATGCTCCAATTAGTTTCTCAAACTGCACAGAAAGCAGAGGAAGTTCAACAGTAAGACAATAGTAAGCTTTTGAAAAAACATTATAGGGAATAATTGTGCTCTGGAGGATTTATTTATTTACTAATGTAAACAGTACACACTGAGATAACATCTGGCAGTGTTTATTATAATGAAACCCAATCAATACTTCTGTCTACTACAATATCTGTCCACAAAATAGTCATTTCTCCTGGCACAAGCAAGGAATACTCAACTATGTATTATAGGAGCCTTTGTCAGCAAAAAGGGAGGTTGACACCCTAATTCTTCTACTAGAAAGAATTAGCTGTACCTAGACACAAGGATGGTGGAAAATCAGAGAGAGAGATGCAGCTCATAGTCTTACAGAGAACCCTTCAAATTCATAAAATCATAGGAATGAAATTTCAAACCGATGAAATGGTTTGGCTTGGAAGGGACCTTCAGGATCATCTACTTCCAAACCCCCGGCCATGGGCACTGACACCTCAAAGCCCCATCCAGCCTGGCCTTAAACATTTTCAGGGATGGGGCATCCACAACTTCTCTGAGCAACATTCCTAAAGAATTTCAAACAGCAATAGATCCCAGATTTTTTTTTCTTGTGCCTCAGTGGTTGATGGCAAGTTGGCTGTGAGTCAGCAGTGCCCTGGCAGCCAGGAGGGCCAGCCCTGTCCTGGGGGGCATCAGGCGAAGCATCGCCAGCTGGGGAGGGAGGGGATTGTCCTGCTCTGCTCTGCACTGGGGCGGCCTCACCTTGGACATTGTGCCAGTTCTGGGCACTGCAATGTAAGAAGGATATAAAGCTGTTAGAGAGCGTCCAAAGGATGGCAACAGAGATGGTGAAGGGCCCGGAGGGGAGAACCTGGGGTCACCTGGACTGTTCAGCCTGGAGGAGACTGAGGGGAGACCTGACTGCAGTGACAACTTCCTTACGAGAGGAAGAGGAGGGGCAGGCACTGATCTGTGCTTTGGTGACCAGGGACAGGACCCGAGGGGGTGCCCTGAAGTTGTGTCTGGGGAGGTTTAGGTTGGATTTTAGAAAAATGTTCTTCACCCAGGGGGTGGTTGGGCATTGGAAGAGGCTCCCCAGGGAAGTGGTCACAGCACCAAGCCTGAGAGCTCAAGAAGTGTTTGGACAATGTCCTCCCACATATGGTCTGATTCTTGGAATGGTCATGTGTAGGGCCAGGTGCTGGACTTTGATGATCCTTGTGACTCCCTTCCAACTCAGGACAGTCTATGATTCTGTGATTATTTTGCTAGTGAGCTACCAGGCCTTTTGTGGCATTTTAGAGCTACAAGTAAGGGCAGAAATTTTGACTTCTTATTTCCTTTTGAAGTCAGGATTCAGAAAGAAGTGACACTGAACCTTTCCACATAATTTAAAAGCCAAAAATACATTTGTTTTTAAATTTCTGTGTATTAGAATTTCCAAGTAAGCCCTTTTGTTTTTTCTATTTCTGTATTTGCATTCTTGCCCATCACTGCAGAAAAACTAGCAGTTTTTTGCAATAAAAAAGTCACTAAGCATTAGCTTAGTACTTACTGAACCTTCACCTTTCTGAAATAAGTGCCTCTTGCAGTCTAACAAACACATTGACGTGCAGTAAGACACGCATTACTACTTACATATCATGAAATTAAGCAAAAAATAACAAAACCATGCAAAACAAAATCAATACTATTATTTTTCCTCCTTACATTTTTAATTGCTATAATTTTGCTTTTGTTGAAACAGTCATTTCCAAAGAAAAATTATATGTCTGTTTAATGTGACTCTACATAAAATAAATGTACATTTGCCCCTGTTTAATTTCCCATTTTGCTGTCTCACTGTTCAAGGCATTCCTATTTGTACAGGGCCTAGAGGTAAAATAAGACCTTCTGTGCTACACTGAGTCCTGAGGCATGGGCTATGGTCAGAAGTTATTGTGGTGATATGTTACCTTTTTCCTATAAAAACTTCACTTTGACAAGATAATTGGGATTGTAGTTATGAACTGGGGAGAGCAGGGAGAAGAGGGGACACAATTTGTTTTCCTCTCTACTGGTCTAGATTTTAAGAACATTTTAGGTTGGGCTGGTACATTGAGCAGCCACGGTAAGCACAGCAGCATCGAGGATGCCTGTTCCTATAATTTATGTTCAGTAAGATTTGTACTAGGATTTCTTATTTAGCTTCTTACTATTTCTTGCCTTCCACAGCATCAATATCCTACTATAACCTAAAGGTCCTAATGACATGGCCATTAGGAATGAACAGGGGAGGAATTATACCAATAGTGCTATATTAGCAGTGTGCTGAAAGACACAAAAACTGACCTTCCAAGCATTGAAACTGGTGAAAATCCCAATAAAGTACATGGGAGTCCTATTTAGAGGGCAATGGTACCATCCACTGCTGTCAACTGAGCCACACGTATTTGCACTATGAATATTTGACCTGTGCAGAATAGGGTCCATTATTTTTTTCTATATTTAAACTAATACAGGACAAATACAGACTCGGTTCTGAAAGCTCTCAAAACTGAGAAAGATTAGTGCAGGAGTTTCCACTTGCATATCAGTGATGCAGAGGAGTGAAAAAGCCAAACTGAGACAAGAGACTGGTACTTTTATGCCTGGACTCAAGCAAGAGCCCAACCCCAGTCCAGCAGAGGACCAGTTTGTCTGAACTGTGTACAAAATTTCCTATCTCCTCATCCACTCCACAAACTAAAGAACTGTTTTGCAAGCTAATATTAAAACTAGGCTAGATAAAAGAGAGGAGGGGTATGATCTCTAAGCAATATAGTCTTCTAAACTTTTATGAAAGAACTCCAAGCCACCTGAAAGGAGGAATCCAAAATAAACCTTTATTCAACAACTATTGGGCAAAAACACGCATGTGACAACTTTTATGTCACTTTGATATTAGAACAGGGTAAATCTAGTTGCTTTGAGAAAAAAGTTTCTCCAAAGAAAGCATGATGTATTTATTTTCCCATTGTAAATCCTTTTTACCTCCATCAGCTAAGGAAAGTCCTGCACTTCCAGCATGATAGCAGACAGAGCAACTGGTTACTGCCCCTCACTGGGCACTCTCACTGCTGGAGAGGTGGTAACACACGAATCCATGTAAATACAGATGATTACATGCGTCAGACATACCATAACCCACCCTATGTGAAGGGCCAGCTCAAGCACATGTATTTGCAATGATTCCTGACTCCACTGAAAGGAATGTGGAAGAATCTTGGTGACTTTATTTGGGGCCAGGATTTCTCTCTTTATCTGTACAAGAAGAAATCAGAAAATGGCTGCACTCGAGGCAGAAATGGTGTGCAGAGATCTGGCAGGAATCACAGGTAATAATTATGTTCAACATTAAATAAGGAACATCTATTTACCTAAAGTATATATTTATTTTACAGGAAATAGAGGCATAAGGAGCTTAAAGAATAACTACTATAAGGTATAGATACATTCTAAACATTATGACAGAGACAGAGTAAGAGATTTTTAGAAATCAAATGCTTTTAAATGTAATTAAATAATAATAAAGATAATCACATAGAAAACTGTGTTCCTGACAGTCTGACAATGCAGGGATATCAGAAATGCTTTCCACCATTATAAGGCACAGGAAATCTATGCCTATATCATGCTGATGAAAGGAAAATTCTATAGGAGGATAGAATATGTATTTTAACAGCTGGTAATTTCATAAAAAGTAAAATGTACCTAGCACATTTAGAATTCTCTGTGATTGCAGTAAGGAAAAATATCTTACTGGTAAGAAATCCTGTCCATAAAGAATCACCAAGTCTTTAGTCTTTAGAGCTTCCCTTTGGTTGCCTCTAGGTTGAGTGCTGTCCAACAAGATGCTTCCCTTTGCCCTTAATACACATCAAATACCAGATAAAGACCCTGACTCTGGCTTTTGAATTCTACTTTGGAGTCACATACCTAAATGTTATTGCACCTAGCTTTGGACCCAGTAGCAAAGTGTCCTTTCATCATCAGTTTCCATATCTTTGCAACAGTCTAAGATTTACATACAAGAAAAGAATGACATTTTGAGCAGAAGTTCGGAGACCATCTGAATGCAAAGCTTTGGTTTAATACCACTCCATAAACATATACGTGATAGAATTATATAGTTTTTATAGATTATAATCATACCTACTAGTTGTGATTACCTTCCTACATTAAGAATTCTGAACTCTTGCCAAAGGACAGTTCCCTGGACAGGGCAGGGAAACACTTAAGGTGACCATGACTGGTATCCTGAGGAAATGAACTCTCTGCTACATATCTGAGGGTTTCCCTCCATGCTGTTCCAGAGCCACGTGCATCAGCACATAGGCATAAACCCACCACAGCATAATAAAGACTGGTAAATTGAACAAGAGTTTGTCATGACAAATGTCTTCTTGAATGGCAAGCATGATCAGAATAAGGACAGCTGTAGATGTAAAGAGTAGCATTTTCTAAGCCACACACACAAAGATGAGAAGTAGCAATATGTCAGTTTGTGACACAGAAAGAAACACAAAACAGGATTGTTTCTGGGGTGATTTTCACATGGCCAAGAGTCACCAGGACAAATTCAATAGCACTGCAGCCCTGAAAAAAAGTAAACAGAAGAATCCCGTCCTTCCTGCAGGATTGAAACAATTATGAGGAATCAAAACTCATACATTCAGGTGCCATCCTTGAGCATCAGTACCTATAGCAACCTTGCTTATTGACTCAGGGATTTTTCACTTCTAATCATGCTATATTTTCCACCAAGATGATAGGCTAATTTAATTCTATACCTTCTTGGACACCTAGTTTTTGGGTCCCTCAGCATCCTCTCTCTGCATTCCTCAGGCTTGTGTCATGTCCTGACTGCTGGAATTTCCCTCTAGTTGCTAACTGCATCCAGGCTAAAGCTGTCATTTACACACTATATCTGCCCCAAAGGATGATCATTTTATAGTTGTTTGCTTCCGGAATCCAGTATCACTTGTTCTGGAGAAGTGACAGCCACTCAGACGTAAGAAGGTTAGTCATGTATTAAAACAGGGCAACAGACACGACAAAACAGATTACCCTCCTCACTTGAAACCCTAATGAATGGGAAAAGAAGCTGGGAAGACACAAGAATTCATCTGCCTCTGGCTCATATTTTTCCATTGATGGTCTGATATTGCAAACTATATACACAGGGACTGTGCCACTACAACCCACTTGAATGAGCTGTGGCTGCATGATTATGACATAAACTGATTCATATTCAGAGAGGACATGGAGTGATCTGGTGCACAAATGCTATGCTGGTGCACAATTGCTGTTGAGAAAACCTATTTCTTGAAAGGGTTCTGCTAATAAGTCACACAATTCTCGATTACTTATTGCAAGTTTTGAAAGAAATGAGATAACACTCTTCCATTCTATCCGAAGATTTTCATTATTCAAAATTTCAGTAAGAACACTGCATGAACTAGCATGAAATTTCTAAGGTAACATTGTGGAGACAATGAAAAAAAAAATGTGCAAGAGAAAGCAACAGATTCAAAAAATTTGTTAATGTACACTCTGACTCAGAGATGCATTCAGTTACTGCTGACACCAAAACATCTTGCAAAGTCAAAGACTTCTTTTTTATTATTTTAAAATAAATAAATAAAACAAATATTCTTATCTTTTTCATGCCAGTGGAAACTGTTGAAAACAACAGATGAATTTTGACACAACTGACTAAAATCTCTTCTAATCTATTATCTAGATGCAGGTGCAATGATGGAAAAGACAGCATTAAGAATGAGATCCTCTCTAGTAAAATTCAGAGCTAGACAACTTATACTAATGAAGAAAACAGACCAGAAAATTTGGAGAACTTACATTCGTCAGACTGCCCTGTATCAGACTCTGGAATTTGAAATGATTCAGTGCGAGTGTCCTCAGGGACACTGATGTAAATATAGAATAACCGCAATGCCTTTCTCTGGAGTCCCTCCCACTATACACTGGTTTAGCTAAAGAATTTCCCTTTGCATGGGGCAAAGTAAGAGTGCTAGGGCTTGGAAAAGGCCAGGTCTGTGATGCCTTTTTTCCTTTTGTAGCTTATCTGATGACATCTCTGGTCTAAGATAACCTTCCTTGCTTCCCTTATTTTATCTTGAAGTAGACTAGCAAATGCTTTGATAAATGTAGTAAAGGATTTTCCACTTTCACCATAACATCTCCAGGTGCTGAAATGCTGAAGTGTTTTACTACAAGTTACTACAGCAGTGCTGTGCAGGGAATCAGTGCTAATATTCCCATGCCTTTTTAACATGACTGAATTGCAGCCCACACTCCTTTATATACTAAAGCAACCACACGCTGGAGAGCCGTTTTCCTATCCTCGTCTACTGTGGCCACTATTGTGCAAAAGCAAGAGTTGCCATCTCTGAAAAAAGTCTTGATTCTACCCATTTGTACACTACAACTGATGCCCTTAAAACACAGAACTACAACAACAACCAAAGCCCCACACAATCCCTTCACCTCTCAAAAACCCAAACATCAAACATTTGTAAGAAAACAAACAAAACAAAACATGAAGGACTGAATCAAGAATATTTCCCAAATCCTGTTCTGTGCTAAGTTGTGAATGAGACTGACTGAAACTAACCTGAGAACTAACAAAATTTTCAGGCGGACCAACTGTGTTTTGAGATTTGCAGTTCCATTAAGTGAATACATCTTTCAAGAATGTTTACATGAAAATTCTGGAAACAGAGACAATTACAAAGCTCCCAGTCCCCTGAGACTTTTACCTTTTTGTAACAGGCTTTACTTCAGGCTCATTACATATTTTCTCTGATCATCAATCCTATTTGCAATTTTTCAACTGTCTCCATGTTCTGTGTCGGAGGAGTTTGTATCAGACAATACCTGGAGTGTTTCCATTAATACAAATTTTAAAAACCAGCAACTGAAACAAATCAGCATTTGTGCACCAACTGGAAAGAAATTCTGCAGACTCACCATGACTAAGAATCTGTTCTTTTGGTGTCTATAGGGCTCCCACCCCTGTCGTTCTCTTAAAAAAGAAGGGTCAAAGCAAAATGTTGGCAGCCCAATGAAATCCTTGAAAAGACACTGTGGTTTCAGTTACGAGAAGATGGGAAAATGAGAACCCTGGAGATCTTTTGGGAACATAAAGCTTTACTAATCAGGAATGTATTAGCCACATACCAACATTCTCAAACTGTACACTGAATCAGAGAAATGCCAGGGAGAAAGAGAGCCCATCCAGGCTGGTCTTCTTTCTTATGGGAAGTTCCATCACATCCTGAGAGATGGTTTTCCAAGCCATTTCTTAAAAAAGAAACCTCCCCTGCTTCCACAGTACCTACAGGTTATGCATTCCAGCACTTTACAACTGATACAGTCAGAATATGGTTCCTGATATGCAACTTGGTAATTTTCACTGCTCATTGAACTGATTTCTTCAGGCTTTTCTCCCAGTGGACATGAAGAACAATTAATCACTGTGCTACTGATTATAAGTTTTCACTTACTAGATTTTTTTTAATCATATTCTCCTTAATGTACAAGAAAAAGCAACACTTTCAGAAGTGTATAATGCCATATAGGGCTCCAAAATATCCTCTTGCCCCTGGGCTGGATAGCAATCAACCAGTTTCTGCTTTCTCAACAATTTTAACTCCAGGACAATTTTTGCCTTGACAAACATTTTTGACCTCTCCACATTTCCACTGAGGTTCCACAGGTAGAAATCAGGGCAGAATTTATCCTCATGAGTTTCTGGATTAATGCCTTGGTATAGGAAGGGGAAAAGCCAAAATTAATTCTCTTTGTTAATGCTAACACTATTCCTCAGTGACAGTCAGCCCCAAGACACTGCTCTTTGTTCAAAGCAAGCATACTTCCATACTCATTTCACATTTGCAGCACAGCTTCTACAAGCCAGTACGTTCTGCATCAAAAGAAAAAAAAAGAAAACGAAAAAAAAAGAATAAAGCTTAAGCTCATAGGGGTTATGGGGTTTTACATTTTGTCAGAGGCACAGGGACTCAATTTGCAGTACTCAAAGCCCATCTTAGACCTGAAATTCTAGTTAAAACAGCAAGTTACAGGACAAAAGGACAGATCCCTTATCCATCAAGATTTGTGAGGATTCTTGCCCCATAAAGGACATGGTAGGGTAACTTGTTTGCTGCTTCAAAACTCTTCCTTCATTTAAAAGCACTACTGTGATGGACGAAGCCCTTCTCAGCCCTGACATCCTGACGCTACACATGCAGCCTGCACTCTGGGATGCCAGCCTACTGTGTCACATTGGCTTGGGTTCTGCCTGTTCCTTTCCTTATGCCTGCAAGCTCAATTGAACTTATGAAAATTCAAACTGTCTTCTGTCTGTTTCATACATCAGCAAACAATCACTAGACAAAATGAATTTGCTCTATGTAATTTGGAGGCTACACAAATGCCCCTGCTGTATAATATCAAAAAAAGGGAATAAAGTTTAGTACGCAAGGTTAATTCAGCAGGGAGGAAAGTAGCAAAGCAGTAGAGAGAGAACACAAACAATAAAATACTCAGCAGTAGGGAGAGTGACATGAGAAATACTTCTGTAAATTGGAGTTGGCCTTGATACCTTTGAGTGATGGAATTAAACAAAGGCATAAGCAAGTTGTGAAAGATCACCCCCACGAGTAGCTTTATCTCCATCTATCGTGTTTGTCAACACAATATACTTATTTATAATAAAAATGGTTACTACTTATCCTCTAAGAGCTTTGCAAACACAAATTCAGTACTGTTCACAGAGCTGCATCAGTTTGAACTAGATTAAAAAAGTGACCTGCTGAACAAGGCACCCTGAGGTTAAAAGACTTGGCCAATGCCACTCATTGATCCAGCATCCCTCAAGATTAGAACATTGGATCTCTTGGTCAGTAATCAGATCACAAGGCTGTGTAAGGCTGAAACCTTGACAAACCAAGCCCCTTTTTAACAAAAATAACATGCCATATACTCCACATTGCACTCAGACCACAGTAACGTAACTAAAGGCATCGCTTTGAAAGCACATCTAGCGCATCTCTGGTATAGGTTTACAAGGTTATGCCTACAGAATCTTTTCCTTCCACACACAATACGCTGTCATTGTCTCATTCCAAAATCACGCAGACGCTGAACGTGAGCAGAGGTAGCTCTTCATGCTTGATTTCATTCTATTTGGGGTCACTTACAAATAGCAAAGTACTTAAAATCCGTAAAGTTGAGTAGTCCCATTGACCTCAATGGATCTACTTGCCTATCAACCCACATTAATACAGAGCATCCAGACTAGAAATCAGCCCACAGGCCTTCTCCATAAAGAGCATACCTTTGCCACATTTAGAAAGCTGCATTTTAAGGCAGTTGTCTGACAGATGTTCATGTGCTGTGAATCTATTTTCTTCTAATGCCACGTACCAAGTCAAGCATATTTTATATTAGCCAAAAATTTGGTCCATGTTATATTAACCAGTTGCTTTAGGGACATCCCTACTCTAAAGCAAGATTTCTACCATTCAGTTAAAGAAATCAAATACAAAACTCCTAGAACATAATTTGTCTTTCCTTCTTGCTGTTTTGGGGTTAGTACAGGAAAGCCATACTTGCAAGTTTGTTTTATTAAAGATCTTACAATTAGAAACACCTGATTACAGCAAACATACAAGACCCAAAGCATACCTTCCTCTATAGAAAAGTCCCACCATTTTCATTGTGCCAAGTAACCAGTTACATGGACACAAGGTATAGTGAGAATCTCATCCTCCTTTTACAGGATACACGTGCACATGTTAAAGTTTCCTCACCTTGTTCTTCTGTATTCCAGAGACAGGCTGTGTACCAAGGCTAGAGAACTTAGGAGCAGCTAAAAGTTTAAAAGTGATGCTTTTTGTGGTTGTTTCCCGTTTATTTGGGGGTGTGTGTGTGTGTGTGTTTGTTTGTTGTTGTTGTTTGTTTTTTTTTAAATCAAACAACACAGAAACTCAAGTATTAGAAACATGGACCTTTACTTCATGGAACAAAAAGAACTGGAGAGAACATACTTGGGAGTTGTAATCCCTTGCTCCATTCCCAGTTTCACCACTGATTTACCTGGACTTTGAGAAAGCTGCTCAACATCTGTGTGTTGATGCAGTTGACACTCTTGATTAAAAAAAGAAAGGGAAAGAAAAATTAAAAATAATTCCTATACACAAGTTTTACACCTGTGTATTTATTTCCCCTCCAAAGCCTAGAGTCTCATATAAGTAAAAGAAGCACATTCCAACCAGCACCAATCATTAGGCCGATGTATTGCTACCTGTTATTTTGCCCTGGGGCTGTTCATGCAGTACTTAGTGACCATTCGGTTCCTAAGGATTAAAAGAACTCTTTCTAATTCATTCCTCATTCTTCTGCTGCATTTTGGAAAGAGAATTACTTCTACTTTCCAACAAAATTCTCCTGATTGAGCATAATAAATAACAAGAAAAGTCTTAAATTCTGTACTCACAGATTCAGAAGAGTTCTCCCATTTTCCCCCAAACACCTCCCTTTAAATAGCTGCTGGACCCAGCAAATCCACGAGTGTTTTCAACTCTGCTCACCAGTGTAATGGCAAGGTTAACCTCTGGTGGCCAAAGAAAGCTGCTCGTATTCAGCAGTGATGAGCAGAAAACGTTAAATACCATTCACTGGCCACAGCCTGCAGTTAATACACAATATTTAAACAACACAATGGCATGGCCCTTGCCAGTAATGTAAAAACACAATGGAATAGAGCCAGAATGGCACAATCTGCCTGTCTGAGTCATGCTTGGCACTACGTGCTGGAAGGGGCATGAATTAGCTGCCCACAGTGCGACTGTACCCTTTAGCTAGTTTACAATAAAACATTAAAATATATTAAAAAAGGGGGGAGGGGGAGGGGAGGAATGATAAATCCCACCTAATAGTTAAAATATTTTAGCCCTGAAGTACGAAAGCACCACTTTGGAAGAGGGCTCTGGATTTCATTACAGAGTGCACATTTTGATCTTAAACAAGAAAACAAACTGACTTTGCTTTGTAATATTCCCCAGCTTTGTACTGTTCAACTGAAATCAATCTTTTTCTTACTATCTACAAGCTTCTGGATTTTTTTTCATATATTACTTCATTAAATTAAGAGTATCTGAATGTACTGTATTTTCCAATTCTCTTTTGCATGCCTGTTGTTTAGCCACTGAAGTTCCAAATCGTAATCATTCACTCAAATACATTCAACAAACAGATTCTAAATAAGGGTAGATCAGAGTGATGTGCAATCTGACTTGCATTCACGGAATAACTATGCTCTTAGAAAGAGACTCCTTTCTTGCTGAGAGACGTAGATGTTATTTTGACTGTTTTGTTGTGTCACAGCACAGATGAAATAGGCATTTCTGCCTTCATCTACACCCTAAAGCAGCTGAAGTCCCCTGTGATGTCATCACAAAGTTGTTTGGTTTTCTCTTGTATAAAGGAGAAGAATTTGTTACGACATCATGAGAAGAGAATAAACTATATTTTGTGCTCTAAGGAACCTTCTGCTACTTTCTGTTATCTCTGCACCAATGTGCAGAAATCCTCACTGACAAAGCGACAGGAACTGTAAGTCAACAAACAGAGATGCACAGTATTCCTAATAATATTCAAAACAAAGCAGAAAAGAATGATCTATTCAGCGGTCTGAAATTAAAGATCTGCTAGATGTAAGTTCCTTTTTAATTTTTAAATAAAACATCCTTTGAACTTCTAAATCCCATTCAAGGGGACTCTGACCTTTATCCAAAACCAGCTGCTGTGCTAACACTTTGGATGCACATAGAGGAAAAATACGGACAAAAGGTACCGGAAAAGCTTTTACTTACAGGAATGCAGTGCAGCTTAATCTTTTTGTTTTTAAGGTGCAGTGATTTCAGCATCTACAATGTAACTTCAGGCAGTCTGAAAAGAAACAGGTTAAAATCTCTTTCAGTTATAATTGGTATTTCAGATTTAATTAAAAATTAAACTTTCATAATGTTTCACCATCCAAAGCAATGCATTATCAGTCAAGCGTAGCCTTTTTTTTTGTTAAAAGAAGCTCTTCCCGGAGTAGTTTGCAATGAAAGAAGAAGAGGAAAAAGGCAATTGAGAGTAGCAAAATATATTTCTTCAGCAAAGGATCTCTGAATAACTTGGAAAGAAGCCTTCTGCCACTTAATTTTAACAATCAACCTTATACTAATTAAAAAAAAAAGGCATCACAATTAAAGAAGACAGAAAAACACCATCACATACCAACGACTGTGAGGAGAAAAATGTTAATTTCAGCAAAACAAGGACATTGCTAGGACCAGAACATACGCACCAAAAGGGAAAATATGCTTTTACATAATGCCAGCCAACAACATTTCAAAAAATTCGTTCTACAGCATGTAGCACTTTCAGACTGTTGCATGGAGGAGCAGAGAAAGACAAGTTCAAAAAGAGAAAAGCTGTTTTTAAAGTGTACAAGGCAAAAGGTCCCTTGCAACCTTTTGTGAAGGGATATGAAATAGCTCGCCTATAAAACGGCATAGTTTTTTATCATGTAAAATAAATGTCGTGTTACTGTGCAAAACAGATGATTAAGAAGTGGTAGCTGTAGACATAGCATTTGAACAGATGCAAAAAAAAAAATTATTTTTTTTTTCCAAATGCAGTTGGAATAGTTGGAATGACAATAAAACTCCAGGGGTTGCACCATAAATACGAGTTTAAATGTTAGACTGGAGTTTAAAACCTGTGGTTTTAATTATATGTAATTATAAAGGCTCCAAAACCCAGAGAAATGAGAAAACCAAAAAATATTAATAATAAATTAAAACAATTTTGCAATAAGTTGTCAGGATTCAGCTTCATAATAACAAACCATACAGCAATATACACAGACACATACAATGTAGCAGTGACTCATTAAAGGAACAAATCAAAACTTGATTAAATTTTATTTTTAAAAGGTGACAGCAGAACTTGCCTAATTTATCCCATTCAAAGTCAAAGCTATTCTGTTCACCAGCAGCACACTAACAGACATGGGCAAATAAATCCCGGATGTGAATCTAATACTGATTTTGAATGTCCCACAGGCTGGGAGCAATTCCTAAGTGAGATTTTACTTTGTTCTCCCATAAGTAAAAATCCAGTTCTTCAGACTTCAGTGTTAAATGAGCCTTCCTAATCCATCCCCACAGATGTTTAAAATGGAACACGCTGTATCAGACAATACACTGTCACACAAACATGTTCATACACACATGTATATCACAAATAAGAATGAGCTCATGACCTTATTTGTAGCTTTAACCTTCCCACTCTGTCAAGATCAGAGGTATTGAAGAGCAGAAGGCAAAACAGAGAGCAGAAAAGGGGACAGTGGAGCAAGAATGAGAAACAATTCTTGAGCAGTGGAATGATGGAACAGGAGCCCCCTGACAGAGGCACTGGGATGATGCTACCACAGGACAATCTCTACAGGCTTAGATGAGATGTTTCCTGAAGGAACCATTTGAAAAACATGTTCTTCACCCTTTAGACAACATTATATCAAAATCAAGCAACTTTCCTTCTTTCTCCTGATTGGCATGTAGTGAGATAGACTGAGAAACAGTGGAGAAATCCAGGCAAGAAAATTGGTAAGCCCATCAGAAGCAGGCAACAGCACAACTGCCATGTAAGTAGTAACAGCCTCAGCCTTTCAACTTCCATTTCTTTCCCTCCCTTCCCCTTCCAAATTTACCCCTTTTCTAACATCTTCAGGACTGTAATGCTGGCAGGGAAGAAGATGGGCATCAGTATTTACAATCCAAAGCTATTTCTTTTAATGAATGCAATGAAAAACTGACCTCAACTGAGAAAACAAAGAGCATTCACTGAGGGTGAAATGTATCCCTGTGTAGAGAGCCAGAACACAGATTGCACCACTGAAGCCCTATTCCAATGACCTAAATAGGAATAAATTGGTGCATGGACTTCACCACAGTGAATTTTGTCCAAATTCTTGTAGAGAACGAGGAAACATGGCCCTCTCCTATCAAAGCACAAAGGCATAGCACCTCCTGCCCATGCTGGGCACCATCGTGACAATGGTTCTTCAGTGTATTTTTGTATTTTTAACCTGAAGTCTTTCATGCTTTGCACACGTTCTTCTGAATGGAAAGGGAAAGGAGGGAATGCAACATTTAGGGTTACTCTGCAAGTCAAGCATGGGGGCACAGTGCCTGCACATAAGGTGGTCCCTCTCCTCGAGGCAGGCATAACCTGCACACTCTGCAATCCTTCCATTAAAAAGCACAGAGCCTTGGAAACGGCTCTCTATGAGAGGGCGTTCATTGCCATATTGAAAACCTTCAGTTAAATAACCACAGCTAACAGAACACCTGACATCCAGCAAGCGCAGCCAGAGCATCTCACAGAGCTATTTTAGTTACGAGTTGCAGTTAAACCCAGAGCAAACCGCATTAAACTCAGAATACCCATCATTGCCATTTTAGCAGTATCTTACTTTTACAATCTGAGAAACCTGTGACTTCAAGTGTATGAGTGAGAGGTAGAACCAGAGGTAGATTCTTAAGCGGGAGGCCTGCACTCCTGTGCACAGGTGAAGATGCTTAACACTTGTGGGGCAGGAGATCATGATTGCTGATTGAAAGGAGTGCCCTAAACCCCTTGTGCAAAGCAAGAGACATGGCTCAAGAACAGTCAATGAACTTCGACCTGAAAGAGACCCAAGAGCTGGAATTGCAAGAATGAAGAATATAGCAGGTCAGGAATGGGGCACATGAGTAAAGTCATAACAGCAGGGCAAGTGTTAGCTCTTAGTGAAGGCTTTAAAAACAAATACGAGAAGATAAACATGCTTCACTTTGCTTTCTCATGATTTCTGCTTTCCATAAAGTTTATGTGGAGTCTGAAAAGCATGAGAGGAAAGCTACAACCGAAGTTCATTACCAATATTCCATGACTTACATGGGCCCCTGACTCTACTTTCCTGATTCATGTTTATGGTCTAGTTCCTCACTTCCATAAGAACCACCTTCATTCCGTCTTAAAATTAAAGAGAACAAGAAAAAAGTATAATTTTTTGTTGGGAAACATTTCAGAAGATGTTGGCCTTCTGCAAACTCTTAGCAATAAAGAAGTTCCATATCTGTAAGGTTTTGATTTTCCTTGAATACCTTAAGTCAGCTAGACCAGCTTAATCAGAATTATATATAGCTGAATAGTTATGAGCAGAGGGAAGGCTAGAAGAGAATACAGTACAACATATTGATATATTTAAAATTTTCTACATATAGAAGTTACAACACCAGTCAATTGATCTTTTTCAAGTTCACTTCTGGAACTGAAAATCAATGATGAAGCAACTGCCACAAATAACTACTCACAGAAAGTAAAATGATGTCCTTACTCAAGAAAAAACCTCATTGATAATGTTCAGAAAGTAATCTTCAACAGCCAGAGAAAGGGGAAAGGGGAGGGCACTGGATGACAAATTGACACACAAACAAAAAACAAGCCCATTACCTTCAAGAGAATTTTCAAAAATGCTCATGGGCCAGCCAAGAGACCTCATTCCAACTTCAGAATCTTAGGATATGGCCCAGATTATTTTCTGGCATTTTAGGTTTGAAAACATAAGCAAGGCCATGGACTTATTGCATCACAGAAATGAAAAAGGGAGGTCAATGTTTTACAGGCTCCTCATCTAACAACAAATAAGCAAACTTTGAAATTGGAACCATAGACACACCAGCATAATGCTCTGTCCAGGTTCATCACTAATGCAAAAGAACAAAGTAATGCCAATGCTTGAAAAAAATCCTCCCAAAAAGCTTTCCTGAATTGGAGCCCTTTGTATACTTTAAAAAATATGCAGAAATTTTGGTAATTTCCAGTTCTGTCTTTGAACTCATAGCCATTTGCATGGTAGAGCAGTGTTGATCTGGACTGATTCATAACACCAGAGACTGTAGCTCAAACCAGCGTCACAGGGCTGTTGATGGGAGAAACTTGGTGGGGTTCGTGATTTAGTAGAACAGGAGCAGAGGACAACCTAAGCACTGTGCTGGGATCAAGGGTTCCTTCCACGGCAGGAACGGACAACAGGAGACTGAAGGTTTCTTTGTCAAAATGGTAACTCTCCATCTGTTACTAGTTCACTGCAAAGACGAGCGCCCACAGGGAATTTGTCTTCCTTATGGCATTCAACTTTTGAGTTTACTTTCCCAGTGAAGACTGAATCCATTATGAATTTTAATTTCCAACCATGGTTGTTCAGCCAGAAAAGCATTTTAATCAGGAAAAAGGTGTATTTTTGGCTACATTTCACACACACTCCACACCCCCCAATAGTATTTGAACTATTTTCGTTCAAGTATGAAAAATACTGCCTTTGGGCAAAGACTAACACTCCTTGAAATCTGGGTTTCAGAAAGTTAGACACTCAACTGAATAAAAGACACAATGCATAATCCACCCTAATGGTCACTTTGAAACAGGTACTGGATGCAATTTCACCACAAGGGCTCTCAAACCCATTAGATGTGTTGGATCCCCTGATAGCACAGTCCACCCCTCTCGCTTATTCCTGCTGCTAAGAGAGTAAGCAACAAGCACTTGAGAAGCCGAGATGTAAAAGTACATGAGAAGCTGAACTTCTCAACCCACAGAAGAGTTAGTCTCTAAAACTGCACTTAAGAGATGACCTGGACTTCTAAAGTGCAGATTAATGGAAAGTTCTGCTATAATCAGGTGGGATCCAGCATCCTCCTAAATACCTATTGAAGCTTCCCTCCTATGCAGGGGCGATGATGGTAATCAATTTGGCTGCTGAAAACCACAATATTCCTTATTCCAACTGTTTTCTTGCACAAGCTGTCCCTAGATCCTGTTTATGTTCCCAAGAAACAGGAACAGTGACAGCATGCAGCTTTCAACAAGGCCTTGCCCAAACAATTCTTTCTCTAAAGATACAGTTTTCTTGTGAAACAGCTCTGAAGCTGATATGCTCTGAGCATCTCTTGGAATACAGCTTGAAGACTTCACTTATGCCCTTTACATGCTATTGTAGCATCTAAGCTTCTCCCACTTCTTTTCAAGGTTCATAATGCTTTGATCTTCACAGCCTCTCTGCTCCTGCTGAATGGTATCATCTCCCATGGCTCATATTATCTTTAGCACATAAAATGATAATACCTGTTAAGAAGTAGGCTCTATCATACAATCACAGCAGCACCTTCACATTTGTTCTGGTTTAACACAGAAACTTACATCAATAAATGTTTCATTGTGATGGGTATTTCAGTGTGGTGACAAACTGGGCGGATAAAGGAAATGTGGTGGATTTAATTTGTTTGGATTTTAGCAAGGCCTTTGACACAGTACCACACAGGAAGCTCATAGAGGCACCAGAGAATTATGGTCTGGGTACTATTACAATAAGGTAGATAAAGACTGTCTGACAGATAGGAAGAAATGAGTTATTAATCAATGGTATTAGATAAGAATAGAAGGAAGAATCTACTCCCATGCTGAGCAGTAGATGCTAGCATTATCATTAAATAGATTAATTAAGGATGAGAAAAAGAATGTAAATATTGACAGCACCCAAAACTGATGATTCCAGAAAAAATAAATGTATCAAATATGAAACCTATCAAAATTGTAAGATCCAAATGATGCAGATGTGCATGAACCAGAACAATGTGGTCTTTAATGTATCTTAAAATGTAAAAAATGTTATTGAAAATGGATCTAGAATTTGGTTTTGAACTCAGAACTAAGGTTTTCACTGTGTTGGTTTGATTTCGCCATGTTACTCTGCACTAGTATGGTCTAGTTGTGAAACTGGCTCCCTTGCAAAGCAAACTGAAACAATGAATTGTAGTCACTGTGGTAAGGGACAATCATCTGGCTTATTTTCTTAGACTAAGAGTACTAGTTCTAATGATTAAAATTTTAAAGTAATCACATATAATATCCTTAAATTCTTCTTTGGAAACAGGGTCCTTTTTTAGTGGTAGTTTCTGAATTTCCACCACCCTGCCCAGTTAAAACCTTTTTGTTGCTGGTTTCTAGTACAGGAGATGACACCGAGTTACCCCCCCACCAGAGACATTGTGTACCTGCAACACTCCAAGTTTAATGGGCACTACCCTTCCACTTTCTTCACAGATCTGCCTCAAGGAAAGTCAGTCTGACCCTTATCTATGAAAGGGAAAGATTTTGGATGAAAGGCAATGTACTTAGGCGAAATGAAAAACCATGTGGCAATGCACACACATTTCATGGGACATTATGGCAAAGATCAAAGCGATAAGGCTTTGTTTTGAATCCTACATATTCCTAAGTGTTGAGCAATTAAACGTAGCAGTTGAAAATTTCCAGGATAAACTCAGCAATATCAGCAAGATGTTAATCTCACTATATCCTGCCTCTTTCTCTTTCCTTTCCCTTCCATGGAGAATACATCCCCAGGACCACAACCTCAGATTACTTGTGCTGCTCCAAGAATAAGGCAAAAATAACTTTGAATGTCCTCTTTCTTGAATAAGTGACTGAAGGATTTACAACTTTACAGGTTTTCAACTGTAAGAAACTTTTGAAAGCTGTTGCAATTCTTACTCTTGACTTATTGCTAATGGTCATTTCCTTGCTATCTGACACAGGGAGACTGTACCTGGTAACTCATCTCCCTTGCCTGTGAAATTCACCATCTATGTTTTTGAGACCTTTGATCTTCTCCCAGGATCTACAATACTTCTTCTACCCTCATGCAGCAGCCTAACCCCATCTCCCTAACAAGCACCGCCTTCACTGTGAGAATCTGCCTTGTTCACACTGCAAAGGTTCCATTTTCCCTTCTTCACTGAAGAGAGTGAAGGGACTAGGATGAAGGCCTGCCACTCCTCTCACAGGAAAGAGAGACAATGAGGGAAGTGGTATCAGAACAGAGGCATGAATTTATAGTTCTAATTGATGCCAGAGAAGTGGAATAAATGAGAGGTGTCAATACCCAGGTCTCTGGAGCAGCAACTGCAGTGTGGGATACACTTTACAGGGACAGCAGGTCCATCACTGTTATGCTACCCCAAGCAGATGCCTAAACTCTACAGGCCTACCAATTCTGATGTGTAAGAATGGACGTGATACCTTTTAATAGTAAATAAAATTAAAAAAAAAAACAAAGTCAGGACTACAGGCTAAGTTTGGACTTCATATAAGCAGGTGCATCGCAAGAGGTATCAGGACTCTTACAGATTATGCATCAAGAGATTTTATTTCACCATGTGCAGAAGTACAAATCAATGCAGTCTTTTTCTTTGGAACATTATTTATTCTTTAGCCAGAAGCCCATTAACCTGAAGCCCAAAACTAACTTCATCTTGCACAATGTCATGCACAAACCATGCCCAGAAGTTTCACATTATTTCAGTTTATGTAACTGCCATATTAAGTTCAAGGCCCAACGAGGATACTGAACAATATCTTATTGTACAGGCTATTGAGATTCAATATTACAGGGACAATGCTACCAACCCCTCCAATTGCATTCATCTCAGAAATCATTGCAAATTTAATACCAGAGGACTTTGAGACCTTTGGACTGTACTGTAAATCTGCTGTTTAAACTTCTAATGTAACACTGATGCAAACTCTCAAATATTTCCCAATAAAGTCCCTATATGTCGTTCTTGTTTAATTCACAAGAAGTGAAATTCAAACCCAGATGGAACTATATAAAAGTTCAGGGAAGTTCAGTTCCTGCATTATGATTTGGAAAAGCTCTATTGTAATTTTTTTTCCAGAAACAATGCAGAAAAAAAGAAGAATATATCAGCAATGATTTGAACTTATCACTGTGTCAGGACAGGAAATAATATTTGGAAGAAAAAAGGAGAAAACAATCTCCCATTAGTTTCAATATTAGCAAAAACAAGAAAAAGCTTTCTATATTGTCAGCCACATCCTGCAAAATCTAGATAATAAAGCAACAGCATAATGACACTAGATCAGTTTAAAATGGATTTTTAAAAAGAATGGCTACTATTTTCTGGAGGCAAAGTATATCTAAATACATTGCAGGACTGGATTCAGAGACTTCAGCATCCTGCTGCCCAGGTCCAATACAAATTATATTTGCAGTTATTCTAGGGACCTTGAGCCATGGAGTGTACACACTTAAACCCGTGCAAAATTTACCTCTGCTTCAAATACTTAAGAGTACATGCAAAGTATGACCTTAGGCTTGTAGGGCTTCTGCAACAATTGAATTGTTCAAAGTTCCAAGACTAAAATTCACTCTGGCCCCATTTGCACTACAAAAAAACAAAACACTCCTACCATACAATAAAATATTATTAGAAAAATAAGGTTGGGTATTCAACCTGTTCCATAATCTACATTTAAATAAACAGATGAGATCAACTGTATCCTTCTGGTGGTCAATGAAACTACAGAACTGAAACTGATATATAATTTTTTAGCAGTAAAAAAAATTCCATCATGTTAACACTAGGCAAAAGACCACCAGACCATATACTAATTACGTTCCACATAAAGGAGAAGTTCAGATATGTAAGAGGTAACAACATTTCTAATAAAATAACAACTTCAATCTTTTTCAAGTCTTTTCCAAAATACCAGAAGTGATTAGAACACATTATGGACTAGTCACTTGCCAAGTTTCATGTTTGAAATCAAAGCTGTTTTAAAATTTCCTCCTGAACAACAAAAAAGCATTTTAAAACTGGTAACATTCAGTCATGGTGATATAAGCAAATACCAGCCAATCTCAATCTTGGAACATTCTTGATCTAATGCCTTTGTGTTGCAACTAAGCCCAGAAAAATATTTCAGGCCCAATTGCTGAGACAATATAATAATAATAAAAAATAAGACGGATCATTTACATATTATATAACTAACCTTTTATTTCTTCAATATACCTTGAAAGAATTAAAAGGAGAGATCCTTCAAGTCTTTTGTTGTCAAAACTGAGATGCATCTACATTTACCAAAGATGAGCCTGCCTCTAATTTGCATGGAAGATCTAAAATTTTTCTCCTTGCCTCCTCTGCATCTTCCCCAGAAAGAGCTCAGCACTCTTCAAGTATTTTCTTTATAAACAACTATAAAAAGGAAGTGGGTCTATCATGGAGGATCTGCTTAGTTTATTTGCATGTGCTGAGGAACACTTTTTGAAATAATGCAGGACAGCACCATCTCAAGCTCTGCCACCCCCCAGCCCTTTCCCTCTAAGCAATACATAAGGAACAAAATTTGAACCCGTATCTTCCACAGGCACGTGCAAAATACATGAAGCCTGCCAGGATACAAAACACCAACAGCTATTCCACTCTGTGGCTACTTTTTTGAAGACTGTTGCCTGTTTGTTCTAATTTACACAAGCAAAAGAATGAAATATGGTGAGAAGCAGAACTTTAGGCCAATAGTTTACAATTAAAAGAATAATATTCTATGAATCATATGTAGCTATAAATTGCCATTATGCATCCGTATGCACTAATGGAGCCTATACATAAAATACCATGTTATTTAATGTCAATTGAATGGAGGTTTGCTTTCAATCACATATAGTCAACTGTTCCTATAATCAGTCCGTTCAGTAACTGGGCTGAAATTTGCAAACATATTCAGCCTCTCCTCCTCGAATTTCAAAACTATTTAGAAGGACGCTTTCCTTTCCATTAAGAGATACAGGGATGCCAACAACAGCTACATTATTACCCCAGCAGATCTGGAGATGCTGGAGCAGAAATATGGAGTCCAGCTGCCAGATCTTCTGCTGCAGCCATCTGACATAAAACTCTCCCTCATGCAATTCTCTCTTTTAGCTGAAGTTTTTACTTCTTAACAATGCCCTACAACATTAATGACTGTGTCTTTTCTAACTGACTGAGTCTCATATTTGGGCAAGAAAGAAACTTTCCATCTCCTGAGCTGTAACTCAAACTAGCCTAAGGTTTTATGTAGTCAGTGATCTCCTTTCTTCCCTCATTGACTGGAAGTCTGCATTAAGAAAAAACAGCCAGGACAGCAGGGCCCCTGTTGTTCACAGATACAAATAAATATATTCTCTAATGTATTTAAAAATGTTTCTTCCATTGGTGAATTGCAGGAGAAAAGTTGTTTTTTCCTTATTTCTGAGCTACATTAAGGCCAAAAGGAAAAAGTCCTACACATTCAATGTGTACAGAATTATTTCCTAACTCCACAGGTTGCAGTAAATTCCACTGTGTTAAATAAAATAGTACCAAGGCCACTTAACCATATTAGCCTATTCAAACTGCATCCCCTAATTGTTCTTCAAAATGCTAATGAAATGTTCCAGGCCACTGTTTATTTGTAGGACTTCTGATGATTCATGCACTACCACTATTTCTTTTAAAGCAGCACGACAGTCCACATACCACTGGTGAGACTCTTGCTGCTGGCCTGCAGAAAACTCGAGTCACATTGCTCTGCCCCACCTTATTTCGAGGTGCTAAACTTAATTTGAAAACAACTTGACCACCACCACTCTGCTCCCCCTCCACCTAAGAAATAACAACTCCCCCGCAAAACCAGCTACAAGTACATTTAAGATTTAACTTTGCACTGGAAGCAACTCCAGTTAGCTCCCAAACAGAAAACTGCACCAACCAGTGTGGAGAGGAGAGGAGCCTCACATTATGAATAAGAGGAGGATTGTCTCTCATCTCCTAGAATGTCTCCCACAATATGATGTGTCCATATCAGGGGAAAAAAAAGGACCCTATCTTTAAGTTCCCACAAGAACAGTTCCAATTAGGAAGGGTTCTTAGCTTTGAGCTATCACTGTGTTAAAAATAGAAATGTTCAGGAAACACATTACTCTTGAAAGTGACTTCACATACAATCTGTAAACATGTTGCCCTTTTAGGTAAAAATGGCAATTGTTTGAAAGCCAGAAGCCAGAAACATTAAAGTGGAAGGGATCTTTAAAGACAGCTTGCAACGCCAAAAAATTGAAATCTGTGCCTTTTTTTGTTTTCTGTGAAAAAGATGCTGAAAGGACTAAGTAAAGTAGGGATGAGGGAGGAAGGAGAGTGAAAAGAAACTTCTGCACTTTTGCTTTGGAAGTTTTTGCTTATACACACATAGATATATATATACACACACACATAAAAGAAATGCAGGTGTTCTTTTCTTTTCATAACCTTGTGTGCATCTCTGAAGGACATAATTTGTACCAATCCCAAATTTTGTCATGTTTTATGCAAATTTCATGTTTTCATTTTATCAGATATGGCTTATAAAAGACAGCTTAAAATTCACACAGTTCAGGTTACAAGTACAATGCTGTCATAGTTTCCTTTCCTATTTTTTTTTTAAGAAATCCTTATTTTCTTTTCTGTTATACCTTTTCTATACAGTTTTATTGAAAGCTGTTGTGGACAACAGCTTTAGTGGGTGCAAAACACTGGATGATTATATTTTATAATAAATTTGGAAGTATTAATCAACAGAGAGATTTTTATGCTTTTAGGTATTCAAAATACTGCTTGTTAAGTTTCTTGATGCAAGTTCTTAAGCAATACTTGGAAAAATATGGGATTGTTAAGAACCAACCATTTTAATATGCAGTGATAATAACTAATAACGATTAAGAACTATTTGTTATATGCATTGTTAATGAATGCCAGTCTAGTAAATGTTTCCTTTTAAGCTTTAAGATGGCTTGATTTACCAGTCTTCCAAACCCTCCTTATTTGTAAGTGGTGCCAATACCCAGTTTCTCAGTGTATGGCTCACATGTTGCATCACACGACACAATATGAAAAGAAGGAAGGGAGTGGCTCCAGCATACATCACAGACAGGGCAAAGGAATGCAAAAGAAGCCCGGATGCTTTACTTTTCAAAAATTTGCCAGTGTATGACCAAAAAAACCAACCAAGCAAGTAAACTTACTTAATCTGTTTCTCTTATAGCAAGTTTCAATTGTCAGTAGGTCATAGATAATACATGAAGAGTTAAACACGTCTGTCCTAATTTTCAGGAAATTATTTTATTAATGGTAAACTAAAGTTCAGGTAAACCTCTCAAACCCATAAACACTCTTAGGTCTTCTTTCTTCAAGCTGCACACATCCAAACTGTCCTCAAATCAGAAAAACATTTTCACCTGCATTATTCAATCAGCAGAACATGCTCAAATCTTTGAGTATGAATCATTATCAAGACAGCATATCTTAAGAAAATATTGACAGCCTGTTTACCACTAGCTCCTACCTTCTCGGGATTTGGCAATAAAGAACCCTGAGATGCTCAGTCAAGAGTCTGAAAATTACCCTCATTCCATGCATAGATCAATTCAATCAATCGATGTTTTCTTAGAGCATACAGAGACAGGTGGTTTGCCAAAGGTCATAGAGCAAATCATTGGTTAAGCCTGGAATAACTATGGATATCCTGTCTCTGGATACCAGCTTTTTATCTTGGTCTCCTTAAGGCTAGAATTGTGCTGTTTGGATACATCCTCTCACTAGTACTCTTAATTTACCAATTTCAAGCAAATTTGTTAGAAGGTTATTTGCTAGAGATCAAAAAGGCTGATTCCTATAAGTTTCACTAAAAAAGAAAAAAAATAGTGGTAGAGAGAGACACTGATAATTTCCCCCCGGACAGAATCAACAGTACAAATTCATACCACAAGCACCACAGAATTGGATTTACAAACATCTCAAAACCCAGGAAAATACTTCAGTGAGAGGTCACACCTTCTTAGTCAAGACGTCAATCAACCATAACACTAATCCATAGAAAATCTAGATTCCAGTGCTCACTGAACTAATTGTTTCTTGAAAATTACTGGAAGGGTATTCTTCTCCTCTATGACCTCCAGCAGTCTTGATTGAAATGAACCCTACGAGAAGTAGCCTTCTCATTAACTTCTTGAGGTAGAACAAAGACTACGTATCACCAAGAAGCACCATTATGCATAACAAATGTGTTATTAAAGGAATCTGCTAATATTTTGGATATTTTTATCTCTGCATGTCTTCAGTTGCCCAGAACATCTTTCTGATTCCAAAGTGAGGGGGAAAGTTAATTTCCACATTATTTCTCTTTCTGCAAACCCGTCTGCTTCTGGCTTCAGAAATCATGTAACTGGGTTAATGGCGCAAGGCACGTTTAGATGTGACCATCACATGTGAAAGGTTAAATAAAAGATTTCAAGACTACATAAACAATCTGAAGCTGCTAAATAGTCATTCATTAGTCCATCTTTCAATTGCTTGAAGAGGGACAAGGATTCAGCATAATCTGAAAGCATTGATGAATTGGTTAGCAATGGGCTGGATATGGACAAGTATTTCAATCAGCAAGTAATTTTTCCCCAAGGAAAAGGCAGCATGGAAGAGAGATTCTCCTACAAAGGTCACAGACAGTCACAAAAACCTAGGCTACAGCTCCTGCAGTGAAGAGTAGTCGCTGCCGAGCGCTGGAGGAGGAATGATGCAGCGAGAACAGACAGGGTAAAACACGACAGTCTGCAAGGCAGGAGGTGGGCCAAGGATTGAAATGCAGCTCTGGCAGCCACCGTGCTTGGGGTGGGGGTCTAGAAGAGTAGACTGGGAGTGAATCTGCAGTGTCCTTTCCACATTTGATGAGATTTGCGTTTGTTTGAAAAACAGGCAACATAAAGTAACAGTTTGACTTCTATGTTGTCCCTTTTAGGCATCATCAACAATTTCAGGGTGTTGTTATAAAAGACAAGTCTAAAAATAATTTTTTCTTCTCTGACAAGCAGTTTGATTGCTCCATTAGCCAATACCATCACTTTTCCAGAAGCTGTCAGTAAAATGGCAACTGATACCTACATAGGAAATAACTGCAATACCTCAGGTCACACAGTGTGACAGCAATGTGTGAATGCTGACTACTGTGTACACCGAACTTCATTTTCCACTCACATATTTCTTTTCTTTTCCTTCCCAATCATGTGACTCCAAGGTTTTTAATGTAGCAGTCCCCAACTTGACGACGTATTTATACCTTAATCAAACCTACAGCATGTCCTTCCAGCTGCTTAAAGAGATGGAAAATAAAAAGAAAACACAATTTTTTTCAGGGCTTTTGCCTTTTCCACTTGCACTCTGGAAGAGTGCTTGTGGACATTCTTTATGACTGAAGTATCTGCAGACAGTTTTCCTCTCTGCTTATTTCATTATTGAGGCCAAAATTCTGGCACGTAATCCCACAGTTCCTGTTTACACCCAATACTGCTGCAGAGTTTAAGCACTACATCACAGAGAACACTGGAGGCCCTTCATGCAGGGAAGTGATGCACAGGTTCTGAAAAGAGGAAGCACGGACAGAGCACAACGTATTCCAACCACACTGGAGAAGACCGTTCATTAGACGAACAGTTTCTGTTTGCCTTTCCTGAGTCAGAACATGACAATCACCTGCAGATTAACTCTTGACAACACCTCTTTCTGGGAGGCAGTGTTTCCAAAAAGCATCTTGCTGTGCTAGAAATACTAACAGGCTCATCATACAGGTAGCCATGCCACACTCTCTTGCTATGATTTTTGTTTCCCATAATTAAAGCTCCATAACAGTAATTTGGGTAGCACTGGTAAAAGACTTAAGAAAAAAATAGGTACTTCCTCCTGCACTAGCAGGACAACATAATTTAATCCTCAGGCCAATTGCAAAAAAACCCCTGAATCTGAACATCCTCACCTAGTACACAAGTTTAGTATTTTATCAGAGCGTGAAGTTGGTGGCCCAGGTCCCTCTGTTTTCATTTTCTCCTGTGCTCTACTTTACATCCCAACTGTGACTGCATTCAGCAGCACACATTACTGATTTCCAAATCATCAGCTCATATTTAGTCCCTATTTTCAACTGCACACTAGAGACCTGCACCTATTCCACAAATAGAAAGAATCCAAATGCTTTCCCCTAGGCTCCTGCTTGGGATTTCATTATTAATTATATTTGAAGGTTATACAGTTAAAATACTAACTTTTTTATTTGAACATTTATATTAAGCTGCTGAGATTTCTAGCAGCTTAGCAGCATTATTTCTGTGTAAGAAAATAAGCCTCTTAAATTCTGCATGCAGGCCTCTCGTCTAAAATGAAAGATTTTAGAAAGGCACTGAAAGGTAACACTGAGTTAATGATGCTTTTTACACTGAGACCTCCAAGACTGATCACACAGAACTCTATCACTTATGCACCCCCCTGATCTCAAGCCCTTAAACATACACTGTCAATAGTGTCTGAATGCAAATAAAGTTTAGCAAAAAGTTAGTTCCAGAAGATGCACCTCAAACTCATTGCTAGTTACAATTCATTACATGGAGTTACTATTTCCACTGCAATGAAATGTTTACATATTTGGTAGGAAATCCCAGAAGGCTGTATTTAACTGTTTCCTCCAGAGATAATCAAGGTTAGGCACCAGAGTCATCCATGGTGGATGAATGATGAAGAATGGTGGATATTAAGATAATGAAATATTTTTGCAGGTGTGAATTTTGGTGGACAGACCAGATGATCTCAGCAAAGGGAGGACTACACCAACCAATTCCTATCTGACAACACAAACTGAAAATCCCAAATTTTAGATAGTTGGCCAAATCTTGATTTTAGATACATGCTAGAGTAAATCCAGAACACTGACACTTGTACGAAAACCCAGGATTATTTTGATTCATGACTGCATAAGAGAAGAGAATTTGTTTCACTGAGCCAATTTAATTTCTAGTCTTGTTCTTTAATCAATGGATATTAGTGAAGAATTAGATACTTAAAGGGTAAAATGCTGAAAACAATCTAAAGAAAATTGCATGTGCAAAGAATGGACATTTTTTAAAAATAAATATTTTATATGTAATGACAAGACAAGCACCATCTTTCCATATATGTCAGACACCAAATTTTAACCTACTTTTTTTTTTTTTTTACCCTTTTAATCCTTGGTGGACCTCAAAGAGACCTTTGCTCTTGGAACTTTTTCCCATGGTTTGGATTCTGATGTACAGAAAGGTTCATTTTCCCAGGTCAGCTTTGGATTTCACAGCTGGACCTATCTACTTACAAATTTGTATAACCTTGTGAAAAGTTACCACCGTTCACTTTCTTTCTTTAAAGGATTCTTGCTGGACTGCAGCACCGAAGGTGCTCCCTCATCACCAGGACCAGCTACAAAGTCAAGAGTAACTCAAAGGCATTAATTTCAAGATGACACCACCATAAAAGCATCCAACCACTTTAAAAATAAATGCCCCTTCAAAAAAAAGTGTTGATCCTTGATAGACTAGAGCATACAAATACATCAAACCCTGCTCTCTTCATGTGATTGCAGCATGCCTTGTACCAGATGACTGAGTCAAAGCTAAGGTTTCATAGTTATAACTACTCAGCAGTTACAACTGTATTACAGCCTTGAAATCCATCTCTTGGAAAATATTACTGGAATCATTAAATAAAATATACTTTATGTACTTAGAGCTTGTTATAATCAACCAAACTCTATACAAATACTAACTAATGACAGCTAGTTAAATGGAAATATTAAATGTTTAAACCTTAAAGCATAGCAAAACAACAGTGCATTTAAATCCCATTTAAATAAATGCATACAAAGGGCTTGATGGATTTTTTTCTCCATGTGAAAATAACACGGAAGAGAACAGATAAGTTACATTAAATTTAAATAAAGGTCTTTCCAAATTTAAGATTGCAAGAAAACCGAGGGGCATCAAGGTGCCAGAATCCAATGACATAATTTTTAATCGAAGGCACAAAATGGTGGGCCCTTGTCCTTGCTCTCTCTCTTGTCTTTTGAAAGGAGCCGTACACACTCCTTGTGTCTTCTAACACTGTCAGGAAGCTGCCTGAGGACAGCCTGAGTTTCAGGGTAACTTGCAGAGACTTCATCTCATGTGCCAAGTTCCAGCCTGGAGTGAATTTTTAACAGTCGAGTTATAAACCCGTGAAAACAGGGGCTTACAGTTGAACTGCTGACAAACCCTTAACTATAGCAGTGCACACGGCGCCAATAATAGACAAAACTGCCCCATTTTACAGCATGCAAAAAGGCTGGAATTCAGCTGTTATCGGGGATAATAATAAACTTCTGCTTGGGACTCAGGCGCTCAGCCTCAGATTTACATTCCCTGTGTCACTAAGAGTTTTTAAGTTAAACAATTTAGCATGAAAATGCAGTACACAGCATTTATATTACTGATGGCAGTTGTTCCAACTGCTCTGGTGCTAAAATACTGTGCAACTCTCCTCCTGCTCTCCCACTTCTCCCCCTCCTGAGCCACTGGAACTGCGTGTCGATCCGCTCACTCCTTGTACTTCTTGCAGCACTCATCAAGCCACTTCAAGAGGGAGAGGGGGAAAAAAAAAAGAAAAGAAAAAAAAAGCAGCAAAAAAACCTGTGGGTTAACATTGGATCCTCACTCTTCAGTGTCTCCTCCTGCTAGAGGGCCGAGGTCAGATATGGAAAACTAGACAAAAAAAGAAGGCTTGCTTCTCATGCAACAGACACATGAGGGAAAAAAACCCATCTGGTCTAGAGGATGCAAAAGATCTTGCAGAGTTTTCACCCAAGTTGCCCCCAGTCACCAGCTATCAGACAACTTCTTATGCACAACTCAGCACTCCTTCCAAGTTTCCTTTTCTTCAGAAAACTATCCTTCACTCCCCCAAGGAGCAGAATTACAGCAGTGACCACCAAGTTTAAATTTATCTGCCCAACGTCTATATTTTAGTTTTTAATCCATCTCTCAGGAACAGCTTTTAACACATTTGGATTTTTTTTTTCTGTCATAAAATATTCTATTTATTTCCCAGCAGCTGGTGTCAAAAAAGTTGTTGTTTTCTTTAAATATTACTCTTAAATAAATAAAATCTGTTTTCATATCATGTAAAATTAGTTTTGCCTGCTGTGAGTTTGCGGTATTATGAAGTGATCATTTTTCCTATGAATTATTCAAAACGAGGACAAAAAAAGGAAAAGAAAAAGATGATGGACAATAGCATGCCATTCAATTTGTATAAATGCAGCAGTCATACTAATAGTTCACTATGTGCAGCACAGATGAAACACTTTTTCTTTGTCAAATATAGCCACTAACCTTAATTTAGTGTTTCAGAGAGAGGTAGTGAAAGAGATTTATTTCTTTCCTGTGTCCCCCTGTGACTTATCTAGTGGGGCAGATAATAGACATGTCTCCTTTTGCTAGCAAGATATCAATATTTTAGACAACAAGTTTTTGCTTGCTTATCGTCTGTACCATGGCTCAACTGGTCTTTAATGTCCTTTAAGTCTTTCTTTTTTATTTTAACCTATTCTTTGTTTAAACCTCTGGTTTGACAGTGTCTCTCTGTCTTTTACAAAAAAACTATTAGAATTGTTAACATTTCCTCTGGAGTCTTCATATCACCCTGTCTTTCAGAACTGCTGTAACTGCACAGCTGTAATTATTCTCACTTTGAATTCTGACTGTCATATTTGGAAGGGGATGAAGGGTGGGATTTTAATAAATCATTCAGGCTCCCCAAGGCATATAGCATCTCACCAAATCTACTGTGAACTTTTAAGGTGGAGGGGCTTATGGACTGAATTTATAGATAAACTGCTAAGACATAAAATGCCATTTTCATCAAGAAGAAGGAGAAAAAAAATAATGAATTTGTAGGTGAAAAGGCTCAGTAAGTTAAAGAATGCTATTTCAAATGGTTTGTCACTAAGATCTTCCTTGTAAAGGCTTGAAAACAGAATGCTTTTATGAAGTTTAAGAATATGTCTACTGAGTAAAATAAGTCTTGTGCTAAAAGAGTAGGGTTGAGACTCGTGAATTTTATCTGTCATTACAGCACAGAAGTCACTTATTCTCCATTTCAACTTCATACATTATGGTAATTAAAATATTTTGTATCACAATAATGCCCAGAGAGTCAGATCAGAAACAACTATCCCTTACACCATGCAGAAAGAGGGAGTCCCTACCCCAAGTATTTTTAACAGGGATGACATTAACCTGGAAGAGAAAAGGAGACTGAGCTGGGCTTGTTTTTCAATAATCAGAGTGAATTTCCCTCAGAATACAGTGAAAATGGATTCGAATGAAAATCCTGGACCTTGACATTGGAATCCTGGACTATTTTCTGCAAAGAGTATCATAAAAAAAGACAAGTGTTTCATGCAGCAATGGTATGTTGATCACAAAGTCTTTCCACAATAAAGCACAAACATGCCTGTTGTCAATTAAAAGCAAGATTACGATGAAGTGTCCCAAATTCCATTATCCCATAGCTACAAGCCATTTTTTTTCCAATTTAATTTTTTTAAGTAGGTCATTCTGGTATACTCTAATTTATTTTTCTTTTTTTTTTTGCTACCCATGCCAGCCCAATTTTTGCCAAGGCTCCACACCCTCAAGACAAAATAAGATTCACACATTTATTTTATACAAAATTCAAATATTTTTATGCACACAACTCTCATCCACATCTTGCAAATTTCTAAGTCAAACGCAGCAGTCTGTGAATCTTGCTTGCAGAGCCTGTCAACATTTTTCATTTGGAGACTAACGTAAATGGTAAATATTTCAGGCTTACTAGACAAAATAGGATGTTAAAAGCACAAGGCATCTCAAGACCTCTAGGGAAAAAAAAAGGATGTCGCAAGCTACCTGAAAGGAACACCCATGTTTACAGGAGTCATCGGCCTCCTGTCCCTACACCAACACAGCTGCTTTGCAGCCATCTCAGCAGTACCTACAACTCCGCAGTGTTTCGAGAATTTCCCCACTAGATTCGCTTTGTGAACTTTGAAAAATGAAAGACGAGACCAGCTGAGGAACACCGAGTTTTACTCTGAGCTTTAGTACAAACAAGACTGTGGGAGTACTGTGTCGATGCCATCAGAGCATATACATATGCTGTATACAAGATAAAAGAAGATTTCAGATCCAATTCTAATTGTTCTAAGAAATCCCACAAACATTTCAATGGATTAAAATTCCAATTAGGGACCTTCCCTGCTGTCCACTCTGCCTGTAGTCACTGAGACTTACAAGTGTACTCCATCCACAGCCACACAGAGAAGTTACAGACTGCTTCTCCAAATATTAAAGTATACAGTACTCCAAACACTGAGTTTTGCTTCATTTTTCGCTTTCTGTAGTAATGCACACTCGTTAAATACATTGCAAGTGAGCAAAATGTACAAATCTACTCATACCAGGAAAGTTGCACCCATGTACGCTGACTGAAATTATTGATAAAGAACTAAAGAGTAGGAAAATAATTAATGCTAGTTCAACACAGTTTTATGGAAAATAGGTCTTGTCAAACAAACTTGATTTCATTCCTTGGTAAGTATATATATTCTGAGAGCTTATACACTTACATTTTTATAACCATTTGACTAACCACTACTACACAACATTCTAGTTCTGTCATTGAAAGCACGTCTTGAACAGCTAACTAATGGAAGACTGTCCAAAATCTAACACCCTAGGAGGTCTACAAACACAGGTGGGCTTAGGAAGATGCAGGCTAAATTAGTCATAACACCAACCCTATTCAACATTTTGATCAATGAATCCCAAGTTGTAAAATCACTGCTGATAAAAATTTCTGGGTAATCAAAGACTGATAGAAGACCAGGAGAACAGGATATCAAGAGATGGGGAGAATCAGGCATTCACAAAACTTCTGTTCTTTCAAATAAAGCTTTCTAGTATAGCATGCCTTCAAGAAAAATGAACTCATGCTGTATCTATCTACAGGATGGGACATGGATGCACGTGGTGTGTGCTGCACCCTAGGAAACAGTGATTCTGAAAAGGATTTAGAGGTCACAGAAAACAAACAACTGAACACAAACACCCCGTGCAGCGTGGCAAAGATGGCTAATGGGATCCCTGGAGGCATAAACAGGAGGTAGTGGGTAGGCTTGGGAAGGCATTTTTACTTTTCTTTATTGCATTGTTTTCTAAGGAGATCTTCAGTTGGGTGAAGAAAGGCATAACAAGAACCAAAGTCTGGAACGTGAAGCCAAGAATGAAAGAAAGAAAAGTCAAATTGAAGCAGAAACAAATCCCACATTTTTAAACAGCAAGGGAATTGACCAGTGGAACAAAACTATTAATGGAAGGGAGGAGCTTTAACCTCCTGATGGTTTCAAGATGGAGAGAATCTGTTTGTCCAAAACTGGGTTCAAAACAGGAATGACCTTTCTGACCTCAAACCATACAAAAAGAAATTTCTGATCTTATGTTTTAGGTGGCTGTCAGAATTAAAAAGAGCATTCTTCTTTCTAAGTGACCATAACAAGCAGTCCTCTCACAAAAGACATATGTGTGTTCAGCACAGTGGAAAGGTTTCACTGCTTCGGACAATTTCTGAGGTCTGGATACAGCCTGAAATGACACTGCTCACGTCCTCAGCAAAAATGTGTTGCTTTGTTTGTTAGCTAAGTGACTGTATTTTACCAGGGCATAGCTCAGCAGAGGGCCACCACTGAGAGCTCACATTCAAGCAACTCCCAGAGATGGAATGTTTATAGTCCTCCCCGGGTCTGCTTCTGGATTCAACTTCACCTTGTACTTCATCTGGTACTACCTGGAGGAATGCTATCCACACACCAAGAAAAGAAACCATAGAATCACAGAACTGAGCTGATAGGGACCTAAAGATAATCTAGTTCATCATCAATCTCCCTGCCATGGTCAGGGACACCTTCCACTAGACCAGGTTGCTCCAAGGCCTGGCCAGTCTAGTCTTGAACACTTCCAGGGATGGGGCATCCACACCTTCTCTGGACAACCTGTTCCAGAGCTTCACCAGACTTCATAGTGAAGAGTTTGCTCCTTATATCTAATCTAAACCTGCTCTCTTTCAGTTTAAAGCCATTACCCCTCCTCTTATCACTACATGCCCATTTGTTACCACAGAAATTTTTTCCAGTTATGACTCCTCGACTGCACAGATCCTGAAATTTCCTGCAAGCTTCAGGTTCAAGTATATATGAGATAACTCTGAAACCATTATATATCCTCCGCTATATTTCCCACCACCCATGCTACCAAAAGTTCAGATATGTACCTAAGAATACTCCTACAATTGAAATAATAATTAAAGAAGAAATAATGAGAATTTTTTATGGCAGTAAAAAGTTAGATTTTCAAGTCCTACCTAAAAGTTCAAGCTATAGAAATAAACAGCCCCCTAAATATGCTGCTGCACACAGCATCAGAGCTGGCTTCAAGGGAACAGCACCACCTACTGAATTGCTCCCAAGGGTCCCACCAGTTATTCCTGGTGTATTTCTTGACCAAGTACTGACCAGACAATTCTAAATAAATAGCACCCCAAGATGGCACAGCTGCAATCACTGAAAGTGATGTTTTCCATTCCTAACTCTAGCTTTAAATTTTCCTTCTACCTGCTGTAAATGGTTCAGCTTATAAATGCAATAATTTTTTTGATGTCACTAAAACTATGTTTTAGTTACAGTTACAAGCAAATGTCACTCATCTGCACACTCTACCTACTGCCTGAAAACAATATGATTTAAGGAGTATGTCAGCAGTAAGAAAAGACTCTTCCCACTGGATTAAAAATGTGCATTTTAAGAAAGGAAACACTTTTAGAAAGAAGGAGAGGGAGTCTTCTGTTTCTGTAGTTTATTTTTCTGCTTAATGAAACAAGGTTTCCAGCTTCTACAATAGCAGCTGCGAAGGCACTTCATTAATCTCCTGGGTGCACTGCCTCTCCCTGCATACCTGTAGCTGCCCTGTTTGAGCCTCCTGAAAATTATCTGTTGGCATCACTTCAGCATTCTTATGAAATCAAAAAAAGTTCCAAAAAAAAGTATAAACCTATCTAAATGGTACAACTTTCAGGAAGAACACGTTAACCAAGGAGTTCATTGCCTGTACTTCTCCCTTATTTTGAAGACATTCAGAAGCACTGAACTCCAACTTGTTCCCATTGAGAATAAATCAAAAGACCGTCTGTAGAGATCTACTCAAGTAAATGACAAAGGGGAAGAAGTCGTTACTGCAATCTCAACACAGACTGCGTCAAATGCCAGATGCTTGTTCAGGCCAAAGCCTTCAGGGATGATTAAAAAAACACACAGGAACTTTCAGAAGTGCTCAAGTATGCTAGCAAAACAAATGCATGGGAAGTAAAGACTGCTGGTCTCCTAACATCATCTAGATGATCTGAAAATCCCATAGGATGAGATCTGGCCCAAGTTTTCCCACCTTGTTCTAGACTGTTTACCTTGACTCACCTATTGAAAATGGATGGATATACATATGTTAATGCCCTCTGTTTTAAGAGGAAACAGCACCAGTGAGCCTCAGACCTCACCACCTTGTGTTTCATAGTTTAAAAACTAAACACTGATTATGCAAGGGCTTTATAGGATTCTCAGATCTGTAATGGCAAAGCTGCATGGAGGAAATGTTAGTGACAGGGCAGTACTCACAGGTCTGATTACTAACTGCATTTGTTTCCTTACACTTGCACCTGCCACAATTATGAAAAAGGGTGGAGTTTCAAGCAGAGTTAATAGGGAATTTTAGGATAGAATTCCCTCCAGAACACTGGAAAACACCACACTATTTACAGTGCAATATTTATTAAAAACACAAAGACCTTTTGTAGCATCCATGCCATGGTTAACCCACAGGTCAGGATATTCCCTCACAGAGAACCAAAATGGTCTATAGTGTGCAAAGTTTAGTTGTCTCCAAATATGGAGCTTTTTAATAGTATGGAATGGAAAAGATCTTTGCTTACAATTAATTTCATATATGGGTTTAAAAAAAAGAAAAATCATTATCCCACAAGTGAAAATACGGCTTGTGTTCCACTCAGGGTTTAGAGAACGAAAGGGAAATTAGTATGTATGCTTGAGTCTAATAGTGCAGTTACATTTTAACTCTACAGTATAATCTCTTCTTCTTCACAATATCACAATATTTTCCCTAAGTCATCTCCAAGCTTGAGCTTCACTTCTGCATAAACCAGGACACACAGTTTTCTACATGTGTACAGTGTACACAGTAATAAGAAAATCAAACGAAAACTGCAGAAGTGGCCAAAATGGAGATAAGAACAGGGGTTTATTTGCTGCAGTATTTTTTCCCCACTGGTAGAGTAACTTCCATAATGGAGTCTCTTCATTCACTAAAAGAACTGCTCTTCATTTCAATGCCCATTCTAACCATAAACTACAGGAAAAATACTCAGTCATAGTTGTTAATGCAATAAAACAATAAATACCACTCTGTCACCAGGAGAACAAGAACCAGTTAAACCTACTACTGTCTTTTTAAATTTGAAGGAAAAAGCAGAACAGATTAAGGAGGAACTAGTCCCTCCTATCAGCTACCTCACCTCTCCAAAAAAAAGGAAAAAAATAAAGTAAAATTAAAAAAGGCCTTGAAGAACAGACAGTTGAACAGAGGAAAAAAACCATCCCATGCATCAGGCAAAAGTCTGTAATATTATCTAGAACGACAGCACAGCCATTGTTAGCGCTGCCAAAGCACTGCATGTTTGCTATATCACCCCAGGTCCTTGGAGAATAATAAACTAAGCAGATTAGACAGAGACTGATGTCTCTGCGCTGCTTCCACCTCCACCGAACACGGGTGCTGGTCTGTGCTTTGGAGCACAGGCGGGCAGGTAAACCCAGAAAATGGGTACTCCATGTCGGTGGGGGCAGGGGGGCCGGGGAGCTGCTGCCAACAACCAGGGCCTGTTTATTATTTAACAGTTGGTATTGCTGGAGGCCTGGCACTGCAATAGAGCAATCTCTGTTTCAGTGCGAGTAAGCCTGATTACAAGAGCGTGGGAGCCAAATCATGTTTACCATCATCGGCGAGAACCTCAGTGCCCCCAACAGGCATGGAAATCCTTACGGCAGCATCTGTCTGTCCATCCATCTTCAGGCTGCCTTCCTGGGGCAAAGGTAAAGAAGGGATAACGATCCCTGTATGGGACAGGGAAGTAAGCTTTTGGAGAGGATGATTCTCAAAACTGCAGGGCATCCCCTCTACTGGCACCGGCCAGTGCACCTCCTCCTCTCCATTTTTATGAGCCAATACACAGCCTCAACTCATCACCTCAAGCACCTGATGTCACTCAGGGCTAACTAAACTTCCAGCTCTGGGCAAGGCAGAGGCAGGAGGCAATGCTGGTCTTGTGCATATAGCCTATTTCACCCCTCAGCAAGGACAGTGTGTCACAGAGAAAGGACTGGAACAGGTTGCCTGGGGAGGTTGTGGATGTCTCAACCCTGGCAGTGTTCAAAGCCAGGCTGGGTAAGAGCTTGAGCAACCTGGTCTAGTGGGAGGTGTTGGGACTAAACGGTCTTTAATGTCCATTCCAACCCTTTAACATTCTATGATTCTATGACTTCTCCAGTGTAACTCCTATGATTCACAGAAAGATACCATTGACAAATAACTTGGCATTAAAAGTTTTCTTAGCTTCAGCTGGGAGTCATTCCTGTACAGAAGAAAAATCTGGAACACCTCCCTACACACACATGAATTTCAACTAATTCAATTTTAAAAATTTATTTACAGGAATGCTCACAAAGATTCAGTCACACTCTAAACCAGAACTTGTGCAGTATGGAATCTATTGAGCAAACGCAATTATCAAGCACCATGAATACACAACACTGGGTCAACCCTCAACAAACTACTGCTATAAAAATCATAATAAAGGAAGATCAACTCATGTCAGTGATATGAAGCCTTTGGTTTTAGCTTGTTTGTTTAAATGGTAGCTTATTTTGGTAGGTACAAGAAGCTAATCATATCCCATGGCTGCTTCTCAGCCTGCACAAAACAAGCTCAATGATCATCATCTACTTCCTGATGAACAGGCGTTTCTCCAATGTTGGTGAGGTTCAGTGCAAGGGTGGGCTGTTGGAAGACATGTAGTCCATCTGTATCACCACCACTGGTTTGTTACATGACACTGAAACCTGGTGGAAAGTGACTTTTCTCACATCCCCTCTTCATAAAAAGGGGAAAAATGATAAGCAATGCATGTAAAAACTAACAACTGACTCTTTAATATTGATGAAGAGCTTAGCAGTACTGACACGGTACATGTGCTTAGAAACACAAAGTTTGATTTTATTCCGCATCACTACAACAGACCCCAACTGGCCTCATCAGCAGAGGGAGAGCAAATACAAAAGCCTGTGCAAACTAAGGTTTAATTTCAAGTTGAGGTCACTCCCAAGACAGGAAAGCCAGGATCACAGTAAAGCAGGATCCTTGAATCCACTCATTACAATCTCACGATGAGGAGGGCTCTGAGCATCATGAGGGATCCCATACTCAGGGAAAACTGGAGCCTGCCACAGCTTCTGGGCAGTACAGGAAAGCGTTACTCAGACAGGTGGTTAGAAGCACAAACCACCACCTGCTCCTGGATCTCTTCTCACTGCTTCCCCAGCTGACTCTGGCCCTAACAGCTTTCAGCTGGCCAAGGCAGCTGCCCCACACTGCTGCAGGGAGATGGCTGCAGGCTGCTCCCAGGCAGAGCAGGGAGCAGCAGCTGCACACCCCTTCCCTGCCGCCTCCCGCACACAGTCCTCTCCCCTGCTGGTCCCAAAGAGCGAGGGCTAGGCTGGAGCTTCTGTTTAAATTCCCCCATTTAGTCAAAACCCCCTTGGCTGCAGCACGCTCAGCCACAGGACCTATGCTATGGGTCCTGTACAGCAGACTTCAGTCTCCAGAGCTGCCAATTTGGCACTAACACATAATTTGTATTAAATAACCTTTCAAGAATTCAAACACAAATAATGTAATAATAGCAATTAGACCCTTTACTGAGCATAGCTGTATCAGACGTGCAGTCCAGTCATTTCACAGAAGGCAAAAAGTACTTGACAAAGGAATCTGCACCTTCACAGGCACTAGAAGTGTGCAGGTATATGTAATAATTGCATTCCTTGTGTATTAATGTTTGCATATAAGAAATGCATGCTGAGCTAGCATAACACCTCCTTCCTCAAATAATAACTAAGTTTCATACTGTGCCTGAAGTGCTCTTTATATAGTACACAGAAATGGGTTATGTAAAGATTAGAGCTGTGAGAGTTGTTCACAACATAACTAAAAATTTAGCAACCAAATCCAGTTCTAGCCTAGGTTTACCCAACATGAAACTCAGGCAAGTTTTACAGAAAGGTCTGTGAATTTTTGATGGTTTTGACACCAAAATAATGCCAATCTCATACCAATGAAGAGAAAGACGAATAGAAGGTGATATAACAAAGCCATTTTTTTATATTAGAATTTATGAATTGTTTAACTTACAACAGGATGCTTGGAAAGGATGTTTAAATCATGTAACCTATAGAAAGGATATATAAATCACTAATTCTATGCACTATAGAAACTTTGTAACCAAGCAAAATGTAGCAGAAAGAGGAAAACAGGAAATTTTGCCAGAATAGGCCAGTTGAGCAGTGGAATAGCAAAAAACAAGTGGACAGAGCATGTGCCAAGACATAAGGTGCAAAGTTTAACCCTGAGGAAGACCACAGTGTGCAAACACCAAGATGATGAAGAAAAGGAAAAGACCACCACAGTGCAGAATTGCACATACTCCAGCAGAAGGACTGATGTAATTGAAGGGTGTGAGATGACCTTAAGCAAGGAGACTGCCCATTTACTATTCCTGTTTTTTGAGATGTATAAATGTTTAAATTTTGCCCAAAAGAATGAGTGGGTTAGGTGGAGCAATCCCCCCTCACTCCCAGTGCTGATTAAACAAATATGTGCTAGTCAAAGATACAAAGTCTTTGAGTGGTTTTATTAGCGTGGCTTTTTGGCATCAACGAAGAAGAAGAAAAGAACAAAATGGCACAGAAAGAGTCGGGAAAAGAAAATAATCCAGGAACAGTAAGGTTTATTCCCTTCTTCCTGTGCTACTGCCCTTCTTTCCCATGGTGAAAAGGGAAAAACCAGCCCCCTGCTTTCAGTGAGGAAATCTTGTTATACTGGAGCCATGAAGCAATGTGTGGAGTTTTGTATGTATGTGCATCGTTACTAGGAGATGACTAGATTTGGTACCAGGATAATATTCCACCATTGTGTGGTGTTTTCCCATCTGATGTTGCCTTTTCCCCAGTTTAAAAAAAAAAAAAAAGAGAAACTAATAAAAAAGAAAATTAAAAAAGATACAATAATTGTTACTGCACACTCTAATGAATTATTGTGTTCAAGGTTCCTACAAAAAAAGTAATATTATACTCGGCTTATGTTTTAATTGATTTATTAATATTTTATCACAGGAATGTAATTTAAGCTCCTCATGATTTAGATCTCATAAACCTTTAGCATTTTGCAAATTCAAATTCCAATTTAAAGCCAGGGCGAGCAATTAACTTTTCTATCATCTTGTCAGGGGAGAAGGTTCGTGTTTAATTTGAGACAAAGTGACAGAAATATATATACACTGTATGCATTACCCCAATTTAATTTATGAGTCAGCACCATCCACCTTCCAAACGTAGATTTAATGGAAGGGGAGGAGGGAGTAGGGGGAAGACCCCCAGCTATTGTGGCCCTTGCTGCAATATCTGCCTCAAATTCACTATGAAATAATGTCCCTGGTTTATTGAGATACAGGGCTAGATTGATTACAGCTCTATTTTCAACCCTTTTGTTTTAATTTCCATGTACTCACCGCTTTCTCATAGAAAGTATGTTCTCTCAAATGTGAAGTAGCATTTCCAAGCCAGCAATGGGCAGTTGAAGCCAGGCAGGTACTCCCATTGCCTGTCCCAATTGCTCTGCTTTCTGCCCCCACTGGTCCCCCTAAAAGGCAGACAGCAGACAAAGAAGGCTCCCCATGGGATTGACAGGAGCTAATACCTGCGGGACCAAATCCTGTAGTCCTCACTGATCCAGCAGTCACGCAGAAGTCTGTGTGATTCTCGTTTGATTAAGGAGAAAACAGAAAAAAGATGGTGCTACTAAACTGTTTTTGTTATTATTACCCACTCAAAAGGACATTCTAACCTCCTTATGTGAACTGAAGGAAAGCTGCAGTCTGAATTTGCATGGGCAAAAATTTGCATGAACAAAATAAACAGTTGGTTAGCATTTGCATGTGCTGTTTTAATAAAGTAAGGGAAGGGCTATTTTATGACTACCTGCCAGAGATTTTCTAGATCTGCTGTCCCCACAACACAGCGAAGCATTGCACAGCAGTTAGCTCATGATCTGAAAAGGTGGCAGAGAAGATGGTCCATATATTACCTATTGGTCTCCACTGTGTCCCTAAATAATTACATTAAGCGAGCTGTACTTCAGCTTTCGAGGGGAGGAGAGGCTTTATTAACATGTGAGAACTTCACCATTACTGTCAGCAAGTTGGGCAGTCCTATTGTATCAGAGGGGATTGTTTCAGAAAGGAAACTAGGGGCTCAATTCCAAGACTTTTATACACAACCAAGCTGAATCTCAAGAATCCCAAAATCTTGATGCTGCAGACTCAGGCCAGACAGTCCAAGATACTGGAATAATCAGATCTTATCCTCATTTACAGAGATGTTATATACACACTGCGTATGCAGATCCAGTTCTACGCCCAAACCCACTTAAGTAAAATTTTAAGTTTCAGTGTTCAACAAGCATGTCAGATGGTACCAACTCAGAAACAGTCTTCCTCCTAATGAATTGAAAATGTTGGCCTTCATCTTCAAAACATTTGAAAATTGAAACTCCTTTGAAATACACAAAAAATCCCCACCAGTTTAAATTAAATATTTAAATTAAATATTTTGTTTACTAATTTCAACTTTAGCACTATTTTATTTCCTTAGAAATAGAAAAAGAATGCTCTTGCACTGAAAAAACATGATTCTTTTAAACAATCAAATAAAAAAAAAATGTATCTGTATATATGTACACAGATCAAAAGTTTATCCAATGCTATTCTCCAAACTTCCTATGCAGTCTTCTACCAGCTTATGGTCAAAATTTGCATAGCTGAAAACAGTTTGGAGGTACACTCATTATATAAAATCAAGATGCAGATGATCTGATATGCAGATGATCTCATATTTCGTTCTGAATACACACTGGACCTAAAGCCAAACTTGAAAATCTTGTTTCATGCCTGATTCATTTATGAAGCATCACTTTAATTCAAAACCTTATCACTCTCTAAACTCAGGTAAAAAAGTTCTGCATATTTTTAGACAAATTATAACAGTGTCTTGCAATTTCCTTTATTTTGTGTTGTCTGCACTGCTGATAGACACCAGCCCACACTGGCATCACTGATGAGGTGTCCTAATACTTGTCTGAAAAATACTATTAACTGCACATCACAGGCATTTGAAGTGCATAAGAAAACCCTAAACTTAATTACACTGGAGTACTGGTGTGATCTCACATGAAATTTGAGCTACTGTTATTAAAAATAGGGAGATTGCATTTACTTAATGATTCTTACAGTAAACCAGTTAATTTTAAACTTTCAAGGTTGTATAATCAGACAAAACAATACTGGGGGGCAGGGGACAGAAGAGGATGTCTGTGGAATTTACTAGTACAAACATTTCACATGTTAAGCAGTAAAAATGTGTTTATTCTGCTGAAAAGAATATTCCTTGAATTACTACTGTATATGAAATAGTATAGGTAGTCAGACTGCACAGCATAAAGACTTGGACTAAAATAGGCTGCAGAAAAGATTAGTTGCCTTACCACACATCCGATATATCCCAACACATTCTGCATTTCAACCAGTTCTTAAATTCTTACATTTGTTCCTAACGCTGTGCAGTCATTATGTCTACTCAAAATCCTGGGAACATTGCCCCCCTTTTCCGGGCACTGTCCATATACCTGTCTGAGCCTATGGGAAGGGGTGGGGGAAGCGAGGAATGCTTCCACTTCCAAAAACCAAAGCCAGGGGAAAAAATGGATTTTGCTTAAACTAGCAACATGAATCCATGGCACTTGGAGACACATAGATTAGATACTGAGCTCAAAAGATGCTCCTTGGAATAAGTCACATACAGAGACACCGACTTCCCCGTGGGCACCCTTGCACTTGCCCAGTCTCCATTTGGAGGGAGTGGCAATGGCAGGGGCAGAGAGGGGAGGAATTAAATAGCTTCCCCAATCTTTCCCTTAGCCTCAGAGCAGGAGAAGAGAGATATTACACAACACCATTAAACCACCCTTTGCTAGGAGAAAAGTAAAACCAACCCCCTTCAATTCTCTTCCTGTGCTCGCCGATCCTAACCCTGCCTCTTCAGTTCCTGGGACCGTGATAAGGGAATGTGTGTACAAAGCAAAATGATTGCCAGGTAAAGGCCTGCCAAGTTATGCCTACGTCATAGAAATCCAAAAGTCAAAAACCTTTTCCAAGGGAAGACTCTTAAATCTGCTTATGACATGAACCTGCCTTGGGGTCATGTCAGCTGGACTCTGAAGACAAGTGTGTTGAATATTACTTCCGAACATTACAATTTGCATACTTAGATTAGGAAAAAAGTTTAATTTTTACATGTTTTATCATCAAAGACATCTCTCAAGGGTTCCAACAGGAGCGTCAAATCTTCTAGTCTGTGTTGTCAGAGTTTTTATGCAGGAAAGTTTGCTTTTCATGCATTATTTCAGACCTTTGCAAACGACTTCGACTTAGGAAAAAAAAAATCCTCTATCTTCCCCAGTTTTTGAGAATTAATGATATATGTTAGCATAAGAAAAATCTTTTCAGATTAAGCTTACACTTGATTTTAACTAAAACTCCTCCTTCCAGTAAATAATGTGCCGTCACTCCAGTTGGAAAATTGCACTGCAGCTTTTAACACACAAGGTAAAATTGTCTACCAAGGAGTGCACTGCTGTAATAGTACCTACCTGGGACCAAGTTCCCCTGAGTTATATTCCTTTGAAAAAGGGAGATGAACCTTTAGGGTGGGCATAAATGAGGGAACAAATAAGCTCCTTCCAGTCTTCTTCAAAACTGGCATGCAAAAACGCTGTTGCCACATAATCTTGCAAATCAGTAGGGTTTTGAATCAACACCCTCCCATCAAATTACAAAAAAAAAAAAAAAAACAAAAAGGACAACCCAGAGTTACACCTTAAAAGATTAAAAACAGAAGCAGCAGAATAGACCGAGAGGCAGGGCTGCTCTTTGTGAAAGGGCACTCTTCAAAAAGTAGCTTCTGAAGCACACCTACACAATTCATACACTACTTTACTTAACGTTCCTTTTCATGTTTGCCCAGGTTCATGTCAAGGGTACAGCAACCCAAGGTGTTTCCACAGCAAACTTTCATGTCCGCTGCAATTTTCCCTTTCAAATTCAATACAGTAAAGTGAAATGAAGCAAAATGAAACAATCTTTATATACCAGTTCAGCAAGCATTCCCTAGCTCTCATTGTGCTGCATCTCTCATCAGCTCTCATTTACTCAGACAAGACAGAAAAGATTTGCAGATCCTATTACATTTTCCCACCCTATTTCCCATTCTGTGTGTAATTTTTTTCTTCAAATAATACTGATTGTGTCAACTGGAGGAAAAAAAAAAAAGAAAGAGAGAGAAAGAAAGAAACAGGCACTCTTTGTGTTCTCTTTGTAGCAATAAAATATGAAAAGAAGAATTCATAAGAAAACAGCTGAATTCCCAGAGCTTAGAAAACGGACCTGGATACAGACAGACACGTTCCACTTAGAGCAGCATCTCCCACTAAACTGTCAAAGTGTCAGGAAGAGTTGTGTGCACTTTTGTCAGTGAAAAATGCAGAACATAGTACATTTCCTACTAAGTGAAAGTCAAAATCCTGAAAATTGCAATTTCACAGGGAGAAGAATTTAAAAAAAAAAAAAAAGTTTTTGCATACTAGCAAAGTGATGAGAAAGAAGGCAAGGCCAGGGTAAGCTGTTACTACTGGTATTAGCTTTATTTTTTTTCTTTAAAGGAAATCAAATGGAATGTTTTAAAAGGCAGAAATAGTGAAGAGTTAAAATGAGTAAGTGAATTGGTGAGAGAAATCAGAAATACTAACCTGCTTTGTAACCCACCTAAAAATGTCTGATTTTACAAGCAACTTAATTCAAGCACATTTTTTGCTTTAAGCACATGGATGCTCTCACCGTAATCTTGAGAATAAAAGCACCCTTTCATTTCCTGTGTTATGCCTCATATACTAAACATTTTCTAGTGTTTGCAGCAAGTGAGGCAACTGATTCTAAAGAAAACAGCTTAAACTAAAGAACCTCTATTCAACCTCAGACCAGGTCCATCACATGTACTATGAGAAGACTCGTTCCCACCAAAACCAGCATCTGATTACACAATGAAAACCTGGAAAAGCACAGGGAAGTTAAATTAATGTTGCTCTGCCAACTTTAAATCTGGTATTCACAGGTTTGACTTTAGATACATGAAATATTATTTTGTGCTTTCTCTCCTGCCATGTATTCAATTCCCTGGATTTTCAAGTAGTCAAGTGACAAAGAGAATCTGCTACACACCAACAATATCAGTGCTTTGTGGCTATCAACAGTATGGCAACCTGACCGGCCACTGGACAGATCTCTGTCTCTTGAGTTCATTAACAAGCTGATAATGGTGGTAGATCTTTACTTTCATAGAACAGCTATTGGGTGGTGAAATACACAAGTATCGAGTAGAAGGAAAAAAACAAAAACCTGCCCCTGCCACAAAGGTCATTCAGTTGACTTCATTCCAAACCGTGAAGACATAAGAACTCTTAAAAGATGTTATCAGAATATTTTAGCATGGGCAAAACCAAGTATTTTCCTCTAGCATCAGATTTGTAAACAGCCTACCTGGGGCAGAAGCACCTCTCTCAAAAACTATGTTTAAAGCTACTATAATGAACTAAAAATGGCGATATATCAAAAAGTATACATAAAGGAGAGTGGATTCTGTAATGGTAACTGCAAGGCAGTGAAACCTGTGTCTAATAAACGTAGAAAAGGTGCACAAGAGAGCAGAAAGGAAAGTTCTAGGCACACTTTAAACAACCTAGAACATCAGAAACATGTAATTTTAACTTGCACAAACGCAACAGAAGCATGGATTCAAGGAAAATTCCACCTCATAGGAGAAATGGTGACTGATTAAGCTGAACTTTTCCTACACGTACATTATGTTCAGGCAGCAACACTCATTCATTGAGTGGATGCAGAAGTGTCTGCATTGATCCCAAAGTCTTCTACACCCTCCTGCTGCCCTGGGGATTAACATGCTGATAGTAACAGTAAGAGAAAAAGGGAGGATTTTGTTCAAAGACACGGGAAAGATCTGTGAAACAGGAACTGAGGGGCAGATAGATCTACTAGATATATACTACATGGCTTTCCTTGTGCACCTACCTGTATTAATCTGAGCACAGAAGGTCCTGCTTTACTCAGGTTCCTGCCACCACAGCCTCTTTTTCACTGGGAGCACAAAGACAAACTGATTACTTTGGAAGGAGGAAAGAAAAAACCTACGCACTACTCACTTGGTAGTGTTCATAAGAGGCACTATCCTGACCATACTCCCAAAACAGCAGTGCCCCTGTAAATGTATACATTACAAACACACAGGTCTGGAATTTACAGTCAACAAACAGCAATACAAACAACCACCAGGGAATGTATAAACATTCATAGGAGCAAAAATACTTAGACTGGTTACACCACACACAGTGTTTATTTATCTCCCTTGAAGAAGATCAATGGGAGAAGATGTTAGAAACAACTTCTTAAACAATATGTCACTTTGTGTTAGTTTATGTCAGTGGGGCTTCTTCCAAGTACTTGTGTCACAGTAAGATATGGACATGCTTAGACAGTGTTTTGTTCCTTTACTCCAGTTGTGGCAGCTGGGCACGAGAGCACAGAGAGGAGAAGGGCTGCGAGTTTGATCGACTTACTGATTTAACATTTAGAGTCTTTGCAGCTCCAGAGAAAATTGCTGTGTATTTGTAACCTGAATGCAGGTCAGTAACTTTAAAAGGTCAGGCTGAACGTTTAAAATCTTTTTGTTATTAATTCCCCAGCAGCTCCCAGTTGTGCGAATGCCAATGAGCAGACTCAGCTTGGGCTGGGCAGCAGTCAGCCTGCACCTCTGAAGACCAGGTCCTCAAGGAAATGCAAAAGGAGTTCTGCAGCAATGACTTTGTGCCATAGAAGCAAATGCATTCTCTGTTCACTCAAGACACACTTAAAGCTCAGGAGGCACAGATTTCTTTATTGGGGTTTCCTCATTTGTTGCTAACGCCTTCACTTAATGTCAAGGCAACAGAGTTTTCTCCATTCACTTTTCTCACTCTTTAGGAATACACAAACTATTTTGGTGCCATCTTGCCTTTATTTACACAGTATCACAAGATTTAGTGATGCTTCTTAGTAACACAAATAACTCCCCATAGTACACAGCACTTCTATAACTCCTTTAGTCCAGAGATATCAAAGCACTTTGCAAACAATACATTTGCCTCATAAACCACCTACACTGCATTAGGTCTGTGTCATTAACCATACTTTACCATCAAGAAAAACTAAAACAGAGCAAGGGAATGTAATTTAGCAGGGTTACAAAGAAAGCAGTAGGAATGGAAGCAGAGTGTGAGTTTTTGCCTTGCTAGCTCCCCAGTTCATCAGAAGGCCAGCCAGCCAAGATAGCGAAATTCAACAGAAGTTATGACTGTCTCAGATTTATATTTCTAAGACACAAACACTATGGTGTGAGGTTTACGCTACTGGCCTTTCAAAGGTCTTTTGACTCTACAACAGCTTTTAAATACCATGGGGAAATACACACAGGAACATAAAAACTTTTGAATTTTCTTTCCACGGGATTTGACTTGCATTTGAAAAGATGTGGATGATAACAAGGAACATACCTAAAGCATCACAATACATTTCAAACTGATTCCCTTCTGATAAAACAAGCCCAGCCTCCAAAAAACCAGAGAAATTACCAAGAACGTGTGTGACTGCCACTTTTCTGTTGCTACAGCAATTTAAGTAAGCATCTGCTTCCTGCAGGGCTGTGCAATGCCAAGGGATTGCATGAAAAAAACAGCTTACCCTATTTTGGTAGATCATACACACTCTCCTATTGTGCCTCATCAAAATGCTGATGAGGGAGGAGTAGAGTGCACTGAAAGAACAAACAGGGACTGGAACCACTGATAATAAATGAAAGTAAAACAGTAAACCTATGGAACCATGAAAATAAATGAACATAAAACAGTAAACACAAAGAAATAGTCTGGTTGTGGAATGGACTACTTCAAGTCAAAATCAGGTCTCATGCAAACACACCAAGTCCTTCTGGAGGAGCACCTAGAGGTGGCCACGACCTGATGCACCATCAGTTTAACAGAAGCTGTGCATTAGCTTCAGAGGATTCTGCTCAGACAGCAAAGCCTTTCAGTCTCAGGACCCTGGTGTCTGGTGTATCCCCTTCTCACTTAAGGTTATTTGTATCACATACTCCCCTCCTCCAGATCTAAGGCACTAGACTTGATGCCAGACCATTGGTTGTCAAGATTTATAACACCAGAATGAACTTATAAGAATAGATGAATATTTGTGACCACATATTGGTAGTAAACTTGTTTTAAGGATCAGTGTCTTCTGGAGTAGTCACAAAGCCAAGAAGGCAATACTATTAATTTTCAGGCTCAGTTTAAGCCATATATTACTGGTGCTTTGCTTTACTTTCTACCTTTAATATACTTGAAAATTTGTCATGAATTCCCATAAGTACCCTCAATGATTAATTTTTCAAGGAAAATTTCTCTTGCATTATTGGTGCAGTAACCTTCTAGTACGATGCCCTTATACAGAAGGAGCCTTTTGTTTTAATGACTTTAAAAATCTCTTAAGATGTTTACCCAACACTTTTATGAGCAAGTTGCTTTCTGCTCTGGGAATGTCATCTCCATTACTAACTGCAAAAAAACAAATGCTTATGCATCCCACACCAACACTGAAACATAATCAAATAAGTAATACTGGTTAGATATTAGACACAGAACAGTAAGAGAGACACAGTGAGTCTTCAGTAATTGTCAGGAGAACATAGCTTACTGAAAAGAGATCTTGTTTCACAGGAAGAAAAAATTCTAGTGTATAATTTAGCGCTACAGAGGAAGAAGCAGCACAGTCTAACATACAGTCCACTGATAAGGCACCCTATGATCCTACAGCTTTTAAAGGCATTACATTGGAAGAAATATTTCTCATGCTCATACAGTACCCTCAACCATAAAAACGTATGAACAACTGTCATCCGCATTACATGATCAGTATCCTACTTACCAGTGCTTAAAAGGTGACAGCTACATTGACCAAACTCCCTTAACTTCTGATTTTTCTACTTATGCACCTCAACATACAAAGTGGGCACACCTTGTACCCTACCCATTAAAAGACTCCTCTGCAATACATTTGCTCAAATCAGTGCACTCAAACTCCTACAGAAATTATCCAACAGCATGAGCTGACTTGAAAAAAAGTCTGCCTTGCTGTGAAAGAAGAATTACCCCACCAGAGCTATCCCCCTCATGGCTTTCTTTTTTTTGTTTTTTTTTTTTTTATTTACTTTTTAATGGAAGCAAAAACCCCTATCATCTCACCTACTCCTCTTTTTATAAGGAATGACTGCCGTGACTACCCCCATCTAGAACCACCATTCACTGCCAGCACCTCTGCTCTCCTCGTGTGCTTAGAGAATAACTGATTAGCACTTTGCATAATTAACCTGATTAGCACTGTGCATAATCAAACTGATTAGCACTTTGCATAATTAAAAAGAAATAATAATAATAACAATAATAAGCAGCAGGTAATAGCAAAAGCTGCTAGTCCCAATGCCTGTTCCTTAGCTCTAGGATTAGTTTAGTGTGGCATATTTTATTTCTTATAACTATTTCTTTAAAGATGCACAAGCTCCTGAGGAATACAACTTCAAAAATTCTAATTTACTGTCAAGATCAAAAGTGAAAAAATTAGTTGTTCCATTATTACAACTTATGATTCCTTGTGCCTCCCACTGCAGCAGCAGAAGACACTTAACAGGATGGATGCCTGATCAGATGGACCAGTGGTCTGATTCCCACTTCTTGCTACAGTATTGCTTTTGGGTTCATTATCACAGGATACAGAAGTCTCACATCTTTTAAGGTATATATATGCTTGCAATGTACTTCAAGGGTAGGAAAGCTGTATTATTGTCCAGATGAGTAGGGTGGCAAGATGTGTATCCTCAAAAGTATGTAGGCACTGAATTCTCTCCTGCCCTGAACAATTAGTCCAGCGAACAGGAAGCATGGAAAGCAATACGGAATTAATCAGATCCTTGCCCCTAAGCCTGCATCACTCTTCACCCATTTGAGCATTGCTTGTTTGTATGTATTTTTTGCAACCTGTTCAAGAATGTGAGAGACAGAAAGGACTTTATTTGTTAGCCTGTCCCATTTCCAGTGTAAATCTCCCAATTAGGGTTTCAGGATTAACAACCATCTCCAAAATCTGAAGAATGTGCATAGTTACACCTAGCTAAATTGAAAAATATGTGTAAACATCCATGTTAAATGCCTGCATCACTAATGACTCAGTTCTCCTGGACCTGCAATGCCAGAAAGCCTAGAAGAGTGGTGTCCCAAGGGAGTCAGTAAACCACTAACATTTTTGTTTGCTAATGTGGCCTCATCCCATCTAGTCATCACTATACCCCATGTTTCTCCTCACTTTAACCTCATGTCTCTCTAGCATCCTTAAAATTGCAGATCAGCTTTTTCTTGCATTCCTCACAATCTCCACATTACATATTCTATTATACATTCAAGACTACCTGAAATATTCACCCTTACAATGACCGTGCCTAGATTTCCCACTGGGTAGCAGACACACGTTATGGCTTCTCTGCTGAATGCTCAGCCAGCGTGGTTGGGACACTGGGTCAGCTTGTTCTGAGTGATCAGCCTTTTAGCTGACTGCCCTTTAGTTGTCCAGAAAGGAACTGCAGTGTCCAGACTACATGCAGCCCAAATGCAGAACACTGCATGGACCTGTCCTAGAACTGTGCCAAAAACACTCTCACTGTGCTAGCATTTCCCTCATGAACTCTCTCTCACAAAATGAGGCAATGGGAAACTCAGGGAAGAAAGCGCAATAAAAAATAATCTTATCATAATTAGCTGGAAATGAATTACCCATGCATAGAGGTCTCTCCATCACCCCAAGCTAAAGCACCCACATGAGCAACAAAGGGTGCAGAACTAGCCACTCATTTCACAAGTTGTTTAGTTTCAGAAGAAAAGTGTTGCTGTCGAGATTTTTTTCCAAGTCCAAATGTTCCTGGGGAAGGTAGTTCCAGTAATTCTGGGAAGGAAGCCAATCCCTTGGCTTTATATGTAAATATTTAAACAACATTATTTTTATATACATATATTTTATACACATATACATATATGTCTTTAGACTTCCAGATTGGCAAAACCGCAACAGAAAAAACATGCAAGTCAACATACAGCTATAGTCTCATCTGCCTGAACCATGATAACCAACCATCAGAAACAAAATACAATGACTTCAAACTAATTGAGCTGTGTCATCTTTGTATACTAGTCCACCCAAACAGAAGTGCTGAAAGAGCAGGACTAAAAATTCTAAGGTAGAGAGATAAAAGTCTCTTTTTTTTTTTTTCCCTTGGAAGCGGCAAGAAAATAAGATTCATCTGTTTTAAATCCTTCAGAGCCAAGATGGATATGAGTGCTCCATCCACTGGAGGTGTGGAATCTCCACCTTTGGATGACACAAAGCTTCATACTGCATCCTAGTGCTATGACACCTGACAGTGTGGCTGTGACTTCATGTTTAAAAATGTTGAGAGGGGGTTGATAAAATGGAGGAGCATGATTTATTGAGAAAAAGGTATCCAGTCAGAGCATACGATGAATAAATCAATCCATGAAAACAAAATTTACCACATGGATTCCACCTCTATCTACTCAGTAAGCAAAAAATATACCCCAGTACAAGGTACATGTGTATAAATTCAAAGATACATGATTTGAAGAAATAAAATACTTATGAATACAATACTTACATATCTGTATGTATAGAACAGTGAGTGCAAGTTTTAAGAACACAGAAGTGTATAGACATAAAAACGATGCAGAAAATAGGACCAAGAGTAGGGCAAGTCTTTTAGAAAATATTTTAATGACTTTATAAAAAGCCTTCACCCAAAGTTTGAGGGGCTTTTGCAATCTTACATTTTTCTATTGCAAAATACACCTGCTTTCTTCTCTTTTTTCCCCTAAACTAAATATTTCTTCCATCTAATGACTCTCTTTATTAGACAGCATCTAATTTGCATACATTTACATACAATTTAACTGCTAGCTTGTGAGAACAAAGAAATGGCTCTGTATTGCACTGAAGGACAATACCCAGAAAAAGGAAGGTATAAAAACCAGCTAGCTCGGTGGCTGTATATTCTCTTTGTTTCAGAAATACTAGGAGTTTTAAACACACTACTTAAAGGGTGAAAAAGATTATTTCATCAAACAATGAAAAAAGATACAGTGCAGCTTCCTTTTAACGCATTCTCTCTCTGGCCTGGTTAATGGGATTTAAGGGTCCAATATTTCTTTGCTTTCTTCTGTTTCCTTTATTAGAACTGATGGATTTAATTCTGTCACATATTTTACTTCATATTTTATTCCTATAACAATCTATGCTGAAGTTCAGCTCCTATGCTAATTCAATACTATCTTCCTTTCCTTGCAGTCAGCCTGGAATACAACTGAATGATCTCTGATGGGCATGAAGTACTCTGCCCTCGATGCCCAGTGCTAATGGATTTTAGAGAGAGTCTGCCAGAATTTTACCTTGTGGCAACAAGTCTAGAGATAATGAAAACTTACCATGTAGCTGACTGGGAATCAACAGGAAGGGAAGCAGGGCTGAGCTCCACTTGTGAGAGCAGGGAGGGACTGTGGTCAGAGTAAATGCAGGATGTAAAGGATACGTCAAGCCCTCTAATTCCCTGAGGAGAGGGGAAGAAAAAAAAAAAAGAGAAGAAAATTATCTTCACGATCTTGCATGAAGCAAAAACCTTTAGAAACAGTTGCCAGGAACCCCAACAGATGCCCTACCAAAAGCACGATACAATCAGCAAAGAGTTTTTCTCCAAAGGCTTTGCAGCTGGAGCACCAATTTCTCAGGACAGCTACAAATCTAACCCATGTAGACCTGACATAAAAACCTTGTAGGAAATAACAGAATTTCAGACTGCATGCTGCAGATTCCCACGTCCCCTCAAACGTGCAAACCCCAGGGATACAGAACAGTCTGCTGTTTGTCACTGCCTGCAGAGCAGAGCTGATAGCTTCACTTCCAAACTCTCCCTTCACAACATCAAACTCAATCACTTGTGCCCAGTGGGGCAGTAAAAGTATCAACATTCAGTGGCATGAGGATGGGTGAAAGAAGACCCAGTCACTCTGTTGGCATGTTCTGAGAGCCCCGTCCTACGGAGACATACCAAATGAAACCTTTTCTGCTGTAAGCAGACCTACTGCAATGGAATAGGGCTACTCATGGTAAAAAGCATTAGGCCAAATTAGGGTGCATCCCAAGCAGGTGCAGAATTCAGGATCCAGCAGTCATCTGCTCTGTTCAGTTTGCCCCAGCCAGCCACACGGTATGCAGCACACTGGCTTTACGTGATCAGCAGAAGGCCAAGTGTTAATTCAATGGGCATTCTCACACCAGCGGGAGTGGCACAGTGACACTGTACCTGACAATACAGGATCCACATCACAAGCTGTATACTTGAGAAACTTGTGCCGATACTGCCCTGATGTGACTCACTGGCACGCAAAACACGTTATAGATTATTTTCAGGTGAAAACTTTAATTTAAAGCTGGCTGAAATGTTAATGAAGTCTTAGCTCTTTTTCAAAGGCGAAAATTCCCTAATGCTTACAAAAATGTTTTCATTTTTTTTGCCCTGCCTGATCTGCTTCTAATGACACATAGCAACCAAACCTCATAAAAGAAATTAATCAAGTCTTCATATCATTTTCCCTTTCCAAGGGTGGAAAGGTTGAGGTGTGAGATCTTTAGCGTTTCTGATGTGTACCAAAATGCATGTCTTAGAAAACAGTGGAGGAAGGAAATTCCAAAGCCACAGTTCCTCTGATTATCATATCCTACGCTCACAGATGTATCTTGCTGAAACCACTAGGTTATTATTTCCAGAACCTTACAAGAAAGGCTGCACTATGACGTAAGCTGATTTTAACTGGAGACACCAAAATCCCACTCTTCTCTCACCTCTTTTCTCTCCCTGCCACATATCCCCACGTCCATCCTTGATAAAGGACTGAATAAATGTCTGCATCAGGGAGCTTTCAGCTGAATTACAGTTTCTTTCCCATGTCTTTTCAGCCACATCAAGCCCCTGTTGCAGCTCAGCATCCAAGCAGGAAACTTGGAGGTTATAGCTAAGGAGGCAGCAGAATTGTTCAAGTGGAGAAACAGCAACAGAGCTGCATCAAATCAGTTCAAGCTGCTGTGGAACTACATCTTGTGATGTCTAGGGCTGCTTTGGTATGACATGGAAGAAAGACTCTTATCTCACAGCCGGAAGCCAAACCAATCACAACTTTATAGGTAAAAAAAGCCCCCACCTCACATGCTAAGCTAAAATAAACTGGTGGGCTGTGCAGATCATACAGAACAGATGCAGTCTGCTTCTAATGAAAAATAGCTTGAGATAATGGTGCACTGCTACAATCTGCACCAGGGGCATTTTCCATGTGGCAGGTTGAATTAGCCTCAAGTGACATGCATTACAGTAACACTTCCCTGAGGCAATAAGGCAAGGTCCCACATTCAAAAGAAAAAAAAAAATTGAGCTTTCTTGCCAAAGGCAAATGATAAAGCATGTGACTAAGAACCACTGTTACCAGAGCATCAGGAAGTTCCTGAAAAATCTTTCAAGGACTTCAGAAAATACATCTGGAAATAAAGAGCAGGAATTTTCTTTTACATCTCTAGAGTTACCACACCATGCATGTCTTTTGCTACTTTCCAGAGCAGAAGCATCAATTCTGTCCTGACTAGAAATTAAGCTTTCTAACCATCAGTATTTCTAAAGTCACTCTGCCCAAACAGTTGCACAGGAAGTTGTGGGATGGGTATCTGGATTTCAGCTGAATACAGAAGACACTGCAGTTCAAGTTTCCTTCTTTAGCTTCCCTGCTCCAGGGGTAAGAAAAACTGAAACATTTTCAACTCTACGAGAGATCCTTTGATGGCATGGAATCATCCGACACCACTATCAACAATATCTTCAGGAGAAGGAGTTACTGAGGAAGAGCTTCATTAGCCAGTTAGCACCCACCTAAGGGATTTACCACCTTCAAAAATTAAAGTAACGAGGAAAATGAAAAAAATCAGTGCAGATACCTGATTTTCATCAGCTCAACAACCAATACCTGCCTTATCAGTACTGCAGTTAGAATTTGTACTGCCAAGTTACAACCAGGCCTCAAGTGCAGGACACCAGACGAGGCATTAGAACTGCTGATTTTTTCTGTTCAACATTGACCAAACAATGCTTTCACACGTAGCATTCCGTACCAGCATATGCGAGTCTGAAGCCATGGCAGCCACACAACTACCGACTTTTGTTCCAGTCTTCTACACACGCTCAACATGACTGCAGTTATTCTATCAGTCACGGGCGGCTGCAGAAGTTGGTGCACAAACCTAGACATGTTCAAGTTATGTGAGCCCCATGCAACAGGCTTGGCTGGTTTCCCCAACAGGAGACTCCCGTTCTCTTTCAACTGTCCTTAAGGTGCAGCAGTTACCAGTACAGCCCAAATGTGCATCACATATTCCAGCTGTGGTGTCACTGGATATGTTTCTCTATAAAATAACTGTCCGCTGGGAAACATGCATAATGAAGTATCTATATGCTAGCATACATATATACAAACATATCAAATATTTTGGCAAATACCTGTTCCATTGAATTAATTTTACTCTTTCCACACTGCAAGTGCCAACCTCAGTTTTGACTGTCTTTAAAACAATGACAAGAATCTAAAAATTTTAAATTATGCCAATATTTGAATACTTCCTATTCAAGTGCTCTTGATAACCTTAGAAGTGTATTACCTCAATACCAGTCTCAAATTTTATCTTCTCTTTAACAATTCTTGTTGGAGCATAAAGTAGGTTAAGCAAATTGTTCATCAGGTTTTTCCCTTTCCTTCCTTTTGTTGTTATATACTCCATTGAAGCTGAGAGAAGAAAATGTAAAATTTGGTTTAAGTAGAAGAATAATTCTGTGGAAAGGAACTCCTACTTCACCTAATTAAATTCTGGCATTTATCAAGTTCCACTTTTAGTACAGAGAGGTGGGATTATCCAAAGAAACAAGGGTGTGATTCTCTTTCCACTCAAATCGTGGTAAAGAAGTCCAAGTTGAACCTATCACCAGCACATTCAGACCACCTTCAAGCACTATTGAAAATCCTTCCCCTCCCCAGCCTGTCCAGAAAGTGGGCATAAATAAATAAACTTCCACCACCTCATGTTCTGGAAGCAACATCCACAAGCTACAGTTTGTGCAGTCCTGTCAAGTTAAAGATGCTGAGAATTCCTTTTTAAACACAAACAATATTTCTGAAGTTTGCAAATTCTTTCAAACGTTCACTTTGATTTGATAAGTCGTATTTAATACAATTTGCTTCAGCAGCATTTTAAACCACGACAGCTAAAGCACGAGTAGGTCATTTTTACACATGAACGTGAAATCTCTCCCGTTGTGTATACAGCCCAGATTATGTATGCAGGCCCACACTTCCCAAGATAACAAAATTACCCGGCTTGCACTCCAAGCCAGTCAGAAACTGTGCAGCCGCAGATAGCAAAGTCAAGCCTGAGCCAATCAGTCCTGCTAAGCAGCTGCTATCTCAGTTGCTTATTAGTTCACCAGTACAGTAGCCACGACCAAAGGCTTCAGATGGGTTTACAGTGTGCACGGAACAAAACTGGCCCTGCTTTCAAAATACCACAGAAACACAACCATGAAAGAATACTATTAAAAGGGTGGAGGTAGGAGGGAAATCTATTTTAAATTTTCTCAAAACATTAATTTTTCAACACTGAAGAGAAAATCCTTACTCCTGAATACTGTATAATAACAGAGCCATGCTGTTTGCTGGCAGAATGCTAAGTTTCATTTTCAGCAGAAAAAAAAATCATATAATATTTTTTCCTGATTTAGATGGGGTTTAGGTCAACCTTACCTACATACAAATGAATGTTTTGTTCAAATTACAGGGTAATTTTAATTAGGACACCCTGTTAGATATCCTGTTGTTCTATTTAATGGACTTTCTCAATTATGAGAAGAAACACCTCCCCACCCGCCTGCGAGTTGAAGTAAAAATTATGCTGAATAAATATACAAAGACAAAAGTTATTATTCTGCATTAGATCTTTTTATTTCTGTTAATCATTATTTGGCAACTGCTGTATCAAAAGGGCAGAGTTCAGAATCCCACACCTATTAAACACCTGTTTAAAAACCACTTGAAGCACCGGAACCAGACAAATATGTCCCAATTAAGCAGAAATGTTGGCACTGCTGTCCCGGGTAAGGAACACCCATTGCCATTTGCTCTCATTAGGTTAAACAGGTTTCTTGGGACATAGCTGAATTCCTGATTATGTGCATTGCAAATGGATGGAGAACACCAGAACAATAAAATTTAATTCAGTCAGCCTTCTGTCCAGTTGTCGAGCACAAAATTTTGGGAAAAGGGAAAACTGAAGCTTTGGGAAGTGGACAAGAGTTACGTGTACCATATGAGGCAACTGATAACTATTTCAAGAAATTGCCTGATTGATGTAACAGAACTGGGCTAGGATTTCTTCCTGAAAACACTCAGAGATCCAGAGTTGATTATGTTTCTTTCTTAGTACCTCCTCCTCTGTACTTTGTATTAGTTTGATTCCCTTGCCCAGTTTTATTTGTTAGTCATAAGTACAATATGGCATCATTTTATATTTACTTTAGTGTTAAATTAGCCACCAATTTCTTCATTTTGTATGCTTATGATTCAGTGCTGCAATGCAAAGTCCAGACAATAAAAGCTTTGTTCATATATCAGACACAGTACTGCAAGTTTTCCAAATATTTTTGTCAACTTATTTAAAGGGTCTTCTAGAGAGACCAACTGCATGGCAAACAGAAGAATCTTGTCTATCATTCATTTAACCTCTTGACCCCTGTCAAGGATGCAGACATGCTTGCCAACAACAAGTCAAGTGGTCTTTCCAAAAACCCAACAAAACATTTCAGGGTGGTGCCACTAGAAAGACACTAGACAGAATCAGAGCAGAGTGCTAGTGATTAAAAAGTATGTTTGAGATGGTTCTAATATCCATGCTCAATCCTCTATAATCCTACTTCATTATCAATTTATTAACTTCCTTTGTTGTCCTTTCTGTCACCCTCCTGTGCTAGTCACTAATATATCTTAGTTTGGAAAGCACTCTACTCCATGTGCACAATAAACTAGCATACTTCACACAAAACTGATCTGCGAAGTGTATACAAGTAAGAGATGTACAGAGTCTCTAAACTGACACCTTCAAATTAAACGTATAAAAAGGATGGTTCGGCACCATAAACACTACTTAATTCACAACTCAGTCAGGATGTTAGCAAACTGAAAAGAACATCTATATATTTTTCTCTCCACTTATGCCAGATAGACTTCTTAAGAACATAAATCCTGTTGATTTTCTACTACCTCTTGTACTTAGTGTAGAATTCACAATTATTTAATGCCTACATTTCTAAAGTAAACTTTAGTACAGGAAAAAAAGGGGTTTAGAAATAAAATACGTCAGCTAGTAGTTGCTGCTGACCTAAAACTATATTTATTTTCAAAACAACCATCAGAGTGGCAGATGTTTTCCTGTTCTGGCTGGCTACAAATGGCACCAAGAAAGCCTAATATAGACACCTGCATACTTACTCTTTGCTTGTTTCTGCCCCCAACACCCCCAAGTATTCTTGCATACAAACACCACTTTCTGATTTGTTGTTGTTATTTATTTAGATATCCACAGGTTCTATATTAATTGTGGTTTCAGGAACAGTTTCCCTTCCATAACCCTCCTGATCTCAAGGATGCTGGGTACTCAAAACGTGAAAAAGATAAAATATTCCATATTTACTCTTCACTATTTAATTCACAAAAAGCTTTGCTGCTTGCAGTGAAAATGCTTTAAAACCCATACCCCTAAAAGCTGAGAGCCACAATCCTTGGCCATTTTTAATTTAAGCCCTAGTAACCTCCCCTCTTAGAATTGGTGGCTGACATTTGATTCAGTAGATGGTATCTGTAGCTGCAGCACTTCCAGACTACAAAGAGTTGCAAAAGCTATCATTACAAATGGATGTTTTTATTGGTAGGCATTTTGAGACTTAACCAAAAAAGAGTAAGAAAGCAGGAGTGTGGGTGAAAAGCAAACAAAATAAGCCCACAAACAAACAAAACACTACAAATCACAACAGGACAAGAGAAAAATCAAGTGGTGACATCACCTTACTGCATTAGTAAAAACAATTGTCTTGATTGGAATTCCACCTTTTTTTTTCCTTTGTGGTTCCATTAAACAACTATTAAAATTTCCAGCTGCATCACTTTCACAGACAACCTGACGAACTACCTTGTATTACTTGTATCAAAGATCATTTAATGCAACTTAAAGGTAAAAACAGTAGCATCCTGTACTGTAAAAGCAAACAAATAAAGAGAAGCATCTCCTTTACACTGAAAAATAATTAAAAAAAACCAACCCAAACCCATTAATTCTGTAAGTTTCAATTGCCATTTCACTTCCACTGAATCAAAAGTGTATTCTGAACCCTAGAGAAGTTGCCTTCAGTAACACCCTTCAAATGCTTGAACGCAACGAAACACAGAGCATGTGATCTGGAGAAGCAATGGAATAGTCCATGAGAGGAGAGACTTTTCTTACATACCCACAGACAAATCACATAACCTTTTTATATGTGATATAAAGGCAAGATAGAGGTTAAAAGGAGAGACGGAAAGAAACAGCTTCAGAATTACCTGGAACATTTTGTAGAACTGACTTTTAATTGCCTAGAACAGCAATTTTTAAAACTGTTGCAGGAGGCAATGAGGTCCCCACACATCAGCTGAGGACAAGACCCTTTCGACTCTAGAAATATGGGGTAATACCCAACAAATGAGGGGGAAGAGGAAAAAAAATGGAAGGAGACAGGAGAGAAGCCAACCCAAGTATTTAAAGCCAAAAGAAAAAATAATCATAGTTATTCTCATGTCAGCAAATACACTCTTCGTCACCACCAGGATCCCACAGTGGAGTGAGTCTTTCAAGACAAAGTCAAAAACTGTGGTCCACAAAATAAAAACTCAGGTAGCAAAAGAAAAGAGCAAGAAATGAGGTGTAGGGTTAGCACCAAAAATGACAGCTGGAATTAAGAGTCCAGATGCACCCTTTGTCACTGGGCAGGGAGGGACAAAATAAAATGGAGGCACATAAAATTTATTCACAAAGTAAGGCAAAGTCAGTGGAGAGACATATTAAAAAAATTAATGCTGCAATATGCCATCTTGTAATATTACATTGAAAACCACACCACTGTGTGTTGTTACTGTATTTGGCCAAGTGCACTACTGTGTTTAATTTGAACTTCGATTACAATAAATCACACGATACAGAGAGGCAACCAAGTGACTCACAGTCCATTCTGAAATCTTACCATATTAAAGCTTTGACTGTAGGAACACAGTAACCAAAATCCATGTACGCTACACCAGAAGGGAGCAGAAGTATTGATCAGAACATCCCAGGACTCGGTGGTCATTTGTTAGACATGAACAGTAACTCCCCGTGCCAGCAGCTAGACTGTTGGAGCAGTAGATAAATTTGGTGCTGCCTGCATCAGATACAACAAACCACAGGCTGCCCAATTTTCTAAGGAGGGCACAGACGCTCTGCACACCTGAGCACGATTAAGTCTTAGTGCTTATGAAGAAGAGAGTAGATATTGGCAGTGCACTGGCTTGAAGCAGAGGGAGGCATTTGGAGGGGAAGCATAAACCTGCTTCTGCTCACTACCAACAACATTATTGCAGGTACCAGTAATGAGGTGGCCAGGCTAGAAGGGGAAAGGGATACAGGAGCTGGAGTGCTTTATCAGCTCCAAGACCAATGCTGGTTTTGGCACTATTTTCACTCTAGTGAGTTACAAACAACAAAAAAACCCAACCAAGCAGGTGCTAGCAATCTGAGAGACCACATGCCAGCTACAGCTGCTTCAAACTGATTCAATTACATCTGCCCTAATAGTCCCAGGACATTGAATCCACTGAAGGGAACCACAGGTCCAAGGGAGACCCAGTACTTTGGGATCTTAACACTTCATCAAATTAAACTGGAAGCCCTCTCAAATGAAATTGGAGGAGGATATTCAGATAGGGTCTGAAGCATAAGATCACACTCAGCCTAGGATAAGATGGAAGACAACATATGCGTGACACTGGGATACGCAGTAAAAGCCCATTGGAAATAATGCCTTAAAATTTTCCAGAAGCAGTCCAACAGCACTGCCTTGTTTCCCAAAACACTGGGTGCAGTACATTTGCTTGAACATGCTCTTGGGATTGGGACTTCACTCCAAACCTTGTTTGTACAAAAAGGGGCCAAGCAGCTGGGAAATTCTGGAGTGTAGTGTGTCCTCATTAGCTTCCATCTGCCATCAGAACTCAGCTCATGGCAAGTTTGGCTAAGTCCTGGTGTTCTCAGGTCCAAATCTGGGTCAGTTTTAATTACACTATACAGAATTCAGTGTGCAGTTTCTAAATCCTTATTATACAGCGCAGAAGAACGGGCAGCTCTCCAACTAATCAATTTTTTAAAAGTACATATATAAAAATTTTAAACCAGGCTAGACAGACAGTGGGTGGAAGAGAAAAAAAAATGTATAAGCGAGTACAGGGGTTAGTTAAGAGAACTGTTAGCAAAAGTGGGTCACCAGCAAGTTCTGCTTTAAAACTTCAAAGGAAAGGGGAAAAGGAAAAAAACTCTTCATTTTTTAAGACACTGAAACTGATGTGTAAGATGTATACAAATCCTACTGCTTTTAGAATCAGCATGGGTTACACACAATAATACTGCAGCCAGATTTAAATGAAGGGAAAGACAGATTATCTTATGGCTACAGGACCATACCATGCACTGGCTGACCTATTCCCATACTTTTTAACTGTGTTATTGCCAGGCTTGGGAAAATCCTTTTTTCCTAAGGACAAAGCCTTTAGCCCACAAGTATAGAAAAGGTGTGGTGATTAAAAGTACAGTTCAATGGGACTCTTGAAGGTGATGGGGAACTGCAGGAAGTTAGTCTAAATCACAAAATTAATGCGTTTTGGAATACTGCAACTGCTATTTATTTCCTCTTCTTCTATGCCATCAAATAGCCATCAGCCAGGTCAGGACTTGAAAAGAGTTTTGCTTGCCAGGTTGCTGGCAAACAAAACGATAGGAGGCACAGAGAGTGGCATGTTTTTCACTGAACAGACACTTGGGATAGGATAGCACGCCAAATCTTATCTATGTAAATTGGGCTAAAATCTACTCTCAAAGTCAACAACCAGAATCTGCCCTGTTTAGAATCTTTGTCAGATGCAAGGGAGCAAGTGGAAGTCTTCAGTGACAGCTACCGACATAAAGGTAGCTCAGAAACAGAGAAGGATGATCAAGGAGCAGAGTAAATAGCAATGAAATGATAGATGCTTGTTAGACGAGCATAATATTCTGCCATCTTCTACACAAAACCTACACCTTCTTCTGCACTGTTTCTAAGTTTGCTTTAACCATTTCCATGAAAAACTCCTGTTAAAAAAAGATTTCCCTTCATGCACCTTGTTAGTATTATCATAGCTTTCATTTCAGAACTACAACGTAGCAGAAACACGACACAATCCTGCACACTCCTTTGTACTGCTTCACTTGGTGGCTAATCCATGTATCTCCAGCTACTAGATGAATCTAGTACGTTCTGACACAGCATGAAATACTCTACTGTTTCAGGATCAACGAAAACTATGAGGCTGAAGTAACCAGTCAATGTCTTTTGTTCAAAAGGAGCTTTTGCTTTAAGGTAAACCCCCTCTCTCAGAAACCACCCATCATATATGAAAATTCTTACATTTAACATATTACACAACAATCCAAGCAGAAATTAAAAACACAACAAAACAAAAACCTTACCACAAAAGCATTATAATCTTAGGTACCACCAGCTTCTCCATTATAGCACTAGTTCTGAAATGGAGGAGGGCTTTTTGCCCATACCACCTGACTGGTCTCAAGCTCTATCCCCACCTGGGTCCACTTGTATTAATTAGGACAATTAGCCTCACTGTCTCCAAATAATTGTCAATTTAGCTGAGCTTGGATAAAAATAAGCAAGCTGAAGCCACAAGCAGACTGGACAAGGTAATCTTCAATTATTGAAGAAGAAAATTACCCCATGCAAATCTGTTTTCTGAGGGTCTAGTTTATTAGCATAACTTTTTTTGCTATGGAGTTTCAGTGCAGATCAGTAACAGAAAAAAGGGTACAGGAGAACAGTAACACACCAAACACTAGTAAATTTAGCTCAAGATACTATCATTGTAATAGAATGATTACATTCTTGTAACAGAAGAGGAATTTCAGTGCCCAGATTATTCTCTGTTTTAAAGTAGTTATTGCAGTTAGGCATATTTGATGGACTATTTGAACACATGACCCACCAGCGACTAGGAAGAACAGCCAAGCTGCAAATTACACACAAAGAAGAGTGGAGTAACAATGCTATCTAGTGCCGCATGTCCTCTGAAACAAGAAAGCTCAGTGATGAAACAGGGTGGCTACTTGGGAAGCCCAGGAAGAGAGGAGTGCGTAGTTTGGAATGGAAATTCAGCTTCTAGTTGATTTTTTCAGTTGTATATCATCTTTTGATGTAGCTTTATTAAATTATTTACCTCTTTCTTCTGCCTCTCTTGCTTTTCCTCTTCCTCCATTTGACATGTATTGTAACAAACCAAGTCAAAAGGTAAAAGTCAAAGATGAGTACCACTGTATCCAAGTGCTAAGTTGGACGTTTATTAGGCTCTGAGTAAACTTAAGGACTACAAATATGACAAAAGGAGTCATTCACTACCTGCTGCAATGGTGGAACTATAGAGTAGAAGGAACACTATCCTCTGAAGTGTCTTTACATATCACTGTGTAGATGTGTGGAAGATGCAGTGTTGAAAACAAGCTTCCCTCTGCCCCCCACCAAAAAAAAAAAAAAATCCAACCCCAAAAAAACAAGATGAGAGACTAAAGGGTGAAAGGAGAGGCTCTGTCCATGCTCACAACTCTACAGATAGACTTCTTTTCTTTAAACTCCTCCCTCTAAAATAACATTTGGATGTGACTGAAGTTAAAGTCACTATAGCTCTTCAGGTTCTTCACCTGATAATGCAATCACTTCAGAGCTGTCTATTGTCACAACAGATACTGACCTGTTAAAAGTGCATCTCTAGCCCCAAATTCTGACCAGGGAGCCTATGGAAAAGGAGGTTGACTGATATTTCCTGAACAATCCATGCTGTTCTTGCATAACAAGGCTCCCACAGGAGCACATCTTCCTTTTACAATGCTGTGCACGGGGAAACAGTGAAAGATGTGTCATGGCGTATGAATGCAGATATAATCTATAGCAACAAAGCAAGAATGCCATTTTGAGATAGGGGACATTTTATTTTGCAGACTGTCAGCACCTGGGGATGTTAAAAACATAGGAGTAATTTATAGAATGAATTAAAACATGGTGGTCCCAAGTTAGATAGAATCTTGTCAGACATATCTCCACTAAAATTTCATGCTACCATATTCATCTTACTGTACCTACACAGGCTCACATAATCCTCTTAGTGGGTTCTATCCTTTCCACTACATCTGTTGGAATACCTGAGACAATAGTATAATTTACAAGGAGAAAGAGACTCTCAATTCTGTTGTGCTTGGCTGTGAGAGTTTAAGTCACAGCCTTAACATCTGAATGCCATTTTTCTATTGCACTTTATTTGTGAGTGGGAATTTTTGGTGCTATACAGTTTAGGCAAAATGAATCAGTACATAAGAAAATGCAACACCTATTATGTGTTTCATAAACATCCAGCCCGCAACTTGTGTGTGCCGTGCAGCATAATTTTTATTACCAGGTAACAACATGTTCTAAACTAACAGAGTAAGTCCTACAGACTGCATTTTTTTTTAATCTTAAAAACAGAGGATCCATATTAAGAAGAATTTGCCAAATCACTTGCAGAGGAGAAAACCTGCAATTCTCTCATTCCAGTAATGAGATGGTATCAAGAACAGTGCTCAGAAAGGCAAACCAAAGGGATCACAAATACTTTCCTAAAGAATAATACTTTTGTATGTTGTTGGTGAATAAAAACTCAGAGTCCCCACTAAAGTGATGTCAACTTGCCAGTTTTATGGTCCAGTTTCCAGTTTGCATGACAGAAGATAGCAAAAAAAGCACACAGACCTATACACATCTATTCATTCCTTTCTGATTTGATAGTCAAACTCAAGTGAATTCAGAAGACCCGCCACAGTGAAACAGAGTATAGTCCAAGTTTAAGACAGAAAAGGAAATGACAACAGAAAAACATAGAAACAACCATGAAAAGAAAGTTTACGACCGCCTTTATATAGCAATATGAGATAAACACCAATTATCACAATTTTCTAGATGAGGAAACAAAAAGCTCTGAACACAAAATAAATCAAGGGACGCATGCTGAATATACATGATTACAGCATACTCTGGTTTCTATTAATTTTATCACATTTACCCTCAGTACCTGACAACTAGTACTTTCCATATTCAGCTAAAAAAGTCAACAAAAATAGGTAACTACTGAAGCATGTATTTGGAGAATGGTTCAACTGAAAACATCCCATCTCTTGTAGACCAGACAGACAGGCTCAACAGCATGTCCCTGACAGTAGCCAGGGCAGTTACTGCTGAATCTATGGGCAGGGCAACTGAGTTTTGTTGCCTTCCACTAAATCTTTCCAGTTGCTGACAAATCACTGGCCAGCGATTTTCTGAGCAAGTAGTTATATATGTTAGACATATACAGACATGCATACAAACATCCATATATACATATAAATATATATTTGTTACATTATCAGAGCATTACATGGACCCTTGATGTGCTTTTCTTTCATGAGTGTATCTAATTGTCTTAGTAAGCAGATTTCCTTCTGCTTTTTCTTCATCTTGGGGTAATGATTGTCAGCATTATCATTGTGTGTCTAACCAAGATTTTTTGGAGCTGCAGAAAAGAGATCAGTCTATAGATCACCCTTTTTTGGCTAAAAAGCAGAGAGTGTAAACAGATCTCAAGGCAATGGCAGATCTGTTCCTATCTCATGATGTAGATTTCAACATATCATAACAATGCTGTAGCTTTGTGGTTTGTTTAACTAGATTTATAACATACTAACTCCCTTTTACAAGAGCAGAGAGATGCTTTATCTGAGCCAAGAGGCACAAAACTGAGTAGATATCAAGGTGAAATGGTCTGAATTTGCCAGTCAGACATGCAGTGTGAGTGCATCTGCTGCTTGGATGCTGCCTAAATAGGCCAAGAACAAGCTTGCAAAGATTGGTTTGATTCTGATCCCTCAAAGTAACAAGACCCAGAAATCAAGGCTCATAATAAAATTCAAAATCTTGCATTTCCACATTGCAATGCACATATGATGTATGCATGTGTCTGTGTGCACACTTACACACACTTTCACAATCAAATCCATGTTATCCCCTGCATTTCTACGTTGCACAATTGCAAACACACTCTGAAAGAACGTAATTGCTAGAAGGAAACAGCACCCATTGGTGCAGAGAACCTGTGTGCTACTGTTTCCCCTTTTCTAATCCGAAAACACTGATTCACATCTATTTGCCTCACCTCCCTGCCCCTTTACCAATGAGGCACTCACCTTACATGCCTATAATGCTTTCCTTGGCCAAGTCTGCAACCCCAGGCAACCCAGCCTCGACTGTAGGCAGCAAAGGCGACGAGCTCAGCTCAGAGTTGGACATGCTTGGTGCATGTCACATAACACAAGCAACCTGCTAACGAGCTGCTATGTGCTCTCTCAAAGTCACAGCTGCCAGCAACAATTGAGCAAGTGCAGCCGAGCTTTTCAGGATTCCTGCCTGTTGCCCAGGAACCACACAAAGCACTGGAGATTTTAAACAGGTGCAAACAGTGCTTTTCTCCCATGCCTTGTCCTCCAGCACATCAGACTGCACAGCCTCTGCGATGGCAACAGAAGAAGCAGAAAGCAGGAAATGAACTTTCAAAATGTGATCAGAGTTCCTTCTGACAACGCAACACTTTGATGACATGAGAAAAGCAGGTTGTAAATAGCACTATAAGCAGATGCAGGAAGGCTTGGTCAGGCTTGCCTTCATGAAGACCTGCTTTTTCCAGAAACATGCAGCTGTATTATAATTCTGGGTTACATATTTTTCTGAATTTGTCAGTATTTCTCACCTGCAAAATATTTTGTTAATGTAAGAGGTAATGTTTCAGAACATGCAATGATTCAGAATGTGTAATGAGCACCAAAAATAAATGAAAAGCGTGTATTTTAAAGCTTACTTTTACATTAATTTGATAGCTGCATAGGAATTTTTAATGTACAAAACTGTCTTTCAAATAAATGTCTTTAAAAGCATAATACAAATCATGCACATTATCTAATTGTGTATATGTACAGAAATTATATGTGTACCATCTGTTTACAGCTCATTGCTTAACATTATAACCTCGTACATACACAGCTCACTGCATAGGTGGTACTGTAGGTAGACAGAAATCATATCTCCCGAACTGAAAATCTGTGAGATAATTTTTAACAGGCTCGTTAGAAAAGACTGCACTAACTCCAGAATGGTTTGTTTTGTCAATATTGCCTACGCTGTGTTAAGGTCATCAGTACGAGTTTGTTATTAGCCACTTTCCCGCGTTGGTAATCAGGCAAATTCCTGTTAATTTCAGGCAGAATCCTGCCTGACTTGGAAGGAAGCAGGAACTGGTTAAGGTCATTAACCAGATGGCCACTGAGATCTGGCGTTCTTATGTTATGATCAACTGCTCATCTGGTGTCTACCTGCTACTTACAAGCCTACTCACAAGAGCAGGCACGGGTCAAGCCTTGAGCAAAGGTCTTTCACTGTTCATTCAGAAATACAGTGCTGACATGCATGCTAAGGGCTTCTGTCTAAAATGAAACTGCTCATGTAGGTTTTACCTTCCCTTTCGGGATTCAGCTTTTCACTTGCATGTGAGGCTGAAAAGGCTAAAGGGTTCTCTTGTACAGACGCCAACAAAAACAAAGGTAAACTTAGAATTTTCATTAACTGTAAATTACAACTGCAAACAGAAATAAGGATTGATGTGAGCAACAGGGAATGCTAAAGCTTCACCAAATGTAATGTGTAATGCTTCAACCCAAACATATTTTGGGAGGACTGCCAAGAAGATGGGTATAAATGTGGGAGGCTTAGTAGAGTACAGTTTGAGCTAAAATGTGTAAAGTTTTCACTTGTGCTAAGGAAACATTCAAAGCTAGGTAAAAACAAGGCCTTATGAAAAATCCAATTTTACATCTAATCTAAATTTCCCTGGGCAAAGCAACTGCTCTCTTCCTAAACTGATCCTCAAGATAGCCGGTGGTAGCATATAATTACTGTGGATAGTATTGCCATGGGTTAGGCAGTAGTTGAATATTGCAAAGTCTAGAGGTGTCTTATCCAGCATTATGTGGCTTGATGTACTCATCTAAACCAGATTTGGAATCACTTGTTATGATGCTTTTGCTATTTGGTGGTCCCAGGACTTCTGTACAACTACTAGACAGAAATGCTGGCTCTGTCTAAAAAATCTTCTTGTGCTATGGTAGTTTACACTGTTACCTGTTAGTTCTTTGGATTCACAACCTCCTAGCAGTGAAGGATATGGTATCCATAACTATCAGAGTTCCTCCAGTGAAGAATAGTTATAATGTCCTACATGTTGTTTGGGCCGTAGTGGAGAGGGCACTAAATAACCCAAATAAACTCAATTTGATGCTAAAAATCCCCTAGCAGAAAAAGACCTACATTGTTGAGTTTTGGTTCTCTATTGTCAGAGCTGTACAGTAAGAGTACGAGGTTCTTATAGTTTGACCAGAAGACTAGTTCATACACTAGGACTTATATTTACTTTGTGAGATAAACAGTGGATAATTCTAACAAAGGCAAGAGGCTGGAGAATAAAAGGCTATAAATTCTACAGAAATTTTCAACATGGGTTCATTTCTCAAAATTCTCTCTTTTCTAAAGCTACTTTCTTCTCAAGTTGATAATTATTTCAGAAAAAGTAATATCACCAGTAAAGCTTCTCACTTATTTTTTCTGCATAACCTTCAAAAAGCAAACACGGTAATGAAGCTCAAAAAAAAGGCATTTTACTGGCAATCACTTCAGCTTTATTCATGTGATTGGTTCCAAGATCTTGAGACAGTAACCCAAGTTACTTTGTGTTTCTCTGTTTTAAGTGCAAGGTATATCCTTCTCTCTCTGTGCCTGACATGATACAGCATCTGCAGCGTACAGACAACGACAAGCTTTGGATTTCCCTTTATGCACCTCCAGTTCCACAGATGTAGAGCTAAGAAGTTCCTATTGAAACACAGTACAGGAATCATACGGACAATACTCAATGCATCCCAACATTTGGCAAATAAACATGATCCTTTGGCAAACAGATGGTGACACCAGAAACTTAGCCTATCTAGAAGAGACTTAAAATCTCAAAAGACACCACCTATTCATTCCATTCTTCAACATGTTCCTACCTGTCACCAGAATTAATAATACAGCCTCCACTGGTAGGGGAGATTGTGTCTTTCCATTTAGTGGAGTGAAGGCTAACATTGGCATGAGAATGGTGAGGACATTTAGGAAGGACCCTAATGTAAATGCAGCTTAGATTTGTTGCCAGCTACTCAGGGGCAGGCAAAGACATTTCTTAGGTTGTACAAGAACAGAAAGCACACAGCGCACAATAGAGTTTAAAGACTACAGTGATTCAAAAAACTCTCTTTAAACTCCAAGTAAGGATCCTAGATGTTGTAGAACAGGCCAGGATTCAGCATTTTGGCAGCAACCTTAGGGTGAAGTTACGCTCTCTGTAAATTGAAACTTTCCTTCAAATTGCATCGTGTGCACCTTTGAGGATTCTGAAAGAAGAATGCATCCTTTTCTGCAATGACTTCTGTAAAATGAGAAACTGGATTAACCACAGACTTCACTGGTGCCAGCCAGACCACAAAGTGTACTATCAACACTCTGCTTGTAAGGTGAAAGTTACTGTGATTTAAAAAATATATCAATTATACATCTTGCCCCAGAAGTACTATAACCTGACTTCAAATTTCTTATAAACTACGTCTTCTTCCTAAATAAAATTAGAATAAGAAACATTACTTTCCAGGAGATATTTACAAAACCCTGAGATATTCTAAGCAGATACAAGCTAATATTATTATTCTAAATAGCACTACAAGCTGCCCTCCATCCACAGCACCATGCAGTCTGTCATTTTTGTAGTTTAGATGCATTTTGCAGCAAGACTTATCTGTTCTTTCAAGTGCACTGTACTGTTAGTTGTTGTCACAATTATTTATAACTAGGGACATCCATCTCCTACTAACCTTCTGTTCTGGTCCAATATACAGGAAACAGTATTTGAAGCACTGAAGTACATTTATAAGAATTTCAATTCAATATTTCTTAGCTAGATTCTGCCCTCTGGTTTTGACTCTAATTCCAGGCAAGTCAAAGATGGTATTCAGTCTTCCTCTCTACTACAGCGTTTGTGTCTATGAAAATTTAATTTTTATAAAAGGTCAGGATAGAAAATGGAGATGTTCAGCTAAAGAAAAGGGTTTTTTAAGAGACTTGAAAACATGAGACCACTAGTTGTGTTTCTTTTTAAAGTGTATCATAAAGGTACTGTAGCATTCTTTAACACAGAGAAGAGGTGGAGTAGTGCATGAAACACTCAATGCCAAGAAATAATCTATGCTTAGTTTAGCCATGAATTATCCTACAACCTTGAGAAAATTACTTAACTCTTCTGTGTTTCAGATTCCCCATCTATCAAATGAGGACAATGATATGTTGTAAAACCACTCTAAGGTTCTTTAGAAAATGTATTATCATTTGGAAACTTGTAAAGTATAGCATTATTTCTAAGAAAAACCATCAAGACTATAGGAATAAATATTGCTTTAAACATTTGTTGCAATATTTTAGTATTTCTTATAAGTACTTTACAATATTCTCAAGTGTTTATATGTACTGTTTAAGTGAATCAAATTCTACAATTATCAGCACAGGGGATTTGGAGACGTGCTTTAAGTTTAAACTTACAAACTGTTTGCTGAAACACAAATATTTTCAAAGACCTCAGTAAGAGATGGACTGGGTCCTACACTTTTCCCTAAGACAGTCAATAGTCATTCAGCTGAAGTAGCACTGGATTCTTTGAAAAATACAGTAATTAGCAAACTAAAAGAAAAAGAGATTAACATTGTGTCCTGCCTCCCTGGCATTTCTTTCAGCACCTACATGATACAGATGCCACAGAAGACTCTCTTACTTTGAAGTGCAGGCAAATATATCATGATAAGAGACTGTCATTCAAAGCATCCTTTGAAAATTCTTAAAAAACTGCATCTGAGTTTTGTATCTGGAGATGTTTTAACAATTAGTTTATTTTTCTGTACTTTTGGAGTGCAGAAGAGCAAATTCATTACATGTTTAAAACTCAACAAACTTTGCAGACTTTAGAGATTCAAATACTTCTATTTCTGAAAGTTTATCCTGCTCAAATATATTACATCTTGTAAGGTGTAATCCAGAAGTGGCTGGACATACATATTGTAGGTCAAATTCCAAGTCATCAATCAGTTGTTTCAGTTTTTAAGGCAGGTATTTTTGTGCAAAGCAAAGTGTTTCCTCAACTTCATATTTCCAAGAATGGATCACAGAATTTCTCTAATAACCTACATTATAGATGGGACCAAACGTGGAAACTGCAAGACCCAAAAGATTATATACTCTGGACATTGTTAACAGTCAAAAACAAGATATCAAAACTGGGGATGGCTCACAAGTTTAGAGACAGCACTCATTATAAACCAAATGCTACAATAGTTATATTACTAAGGGAGAAAAAAGTTGGGGAGATTCTACAGCCATTTCATCTTCAGTAAATATTTCACTCACTAACTTTGTAATACAGAGAAGAGAATTTCTATCCATCAAGCCATTCAGTCATTTATAGCAGATAAAAATTTACAAGCACTACGTCAGGTACAGTCATCTTATGTCCAAGTAAAAAAAATTACATACATATTTGAATACAAAGGCAGCAAACTGAATTTTCTTATTCATATCAAGATTAATATAATATTTGAATGCAAATAAGACAGCTAGATGAGAGTTACAACAGAGACATGTGAAGTTCCTCTCATTTTCAGGTGTGATTAAGAAAGCAACACCAGAAATATAGGCAAAAGAGAAAAAACCAGGATAATCCAAATTAAAACTATATTATAAAAAAAAGTATGGCCCAGAATCTGTGGTAAAAAGGAGATTGCCGGTTAGAAGAACGGGAATGAGGTGGGATGCTCTCAGATATTTAAGAGCATAGTGTGGAATAGAGTGCAAGAGCAGGAATGTGCCCACACAGGCTGTGTTAGAGCTCCAAATGTCTCCAGCTCAAGTGACTAATGTGAATGTGCAAAGAGACAACCACTTCAAGCAGAACTTTTTACTGATTAAGTCACTACCATAACTCTCAATATGTTCCCTGCCATATTGGCAGCCTGTCTCTTTTTTCCTTTTAGCTGTGGGCCAGATCCTCAGCTGGTATAAGTTGGCATCGCATTTTGTTGCCTTCAGTGGAGCTAAGCCAATTGATGCCATCTGAGCATCTGATATTATATTTCTGTAGCAGTGAAAAAACGATACAGTGGCATTAATTACTACATAGCCACATCTCATAACCTCATGGCAGGGGTAGAAAGACTTCTCATTTATAGCCACCAGTCAACATACAGAGTGGAAGGGTCAGTTGGTCATTCCAAGCTCAGTTTGATGGCTGTAAAGTTACTAATCATTGAAAACACAGAAGAAACTGCTTTTCATTTTCCTATGTGATTTAAATACTTAAAATTTGTTAACTCACAGGCATGTAGAAGCTACACTATGTCCTTAAAGCACCACAACTTACTGCATCAAAAATGCAGTGCATGTGACATGTAGAAGAACAGGCAACCGAAACAGACAAAAATTTGCTTAACTGAGAATCCCAGGTCCCACTGGCAACAGTAAATGCTAAGGGAGAGAGGGTAGGGACACTTTCATCTGTAAGCTTTCTGCTACAGACTAACAGCACATCAGAGATACAAACACAGACATTCTCCAGCTTTGATACTCTAACAGAAAAGGTGGTCACGAGATTTTTTGGTTCCACAAAGGGAGAAATGGAGCACAGGACTTATTATGGACTGCGCATTAGTTTGGACTGCCTTTCACAATGACCTGACACTCATAGTTTATACTGTTTTTGTAAAAGCCCATATGTTCCATGCCACTGCAGAAGGAAATAATCTTAATAGGAAATTGTAACACCCAAATAAACCCCTTCTTCTCTGACAAAATAACACTTCCTACTTTCTACCCAACACAAAAAAGTGTAGGTTGGGACTCCAAAGAACGAGGGTGGGCTCAGACGCCTGGACATACAGTAGAAGTAATGATCATTTGCATCAACATTGTAGATGCAGCAAAATGTTCATTAACTCAGGTAGGTTACTGAGCGTTTTTGTCTGCGAGTTTGAGGGTGGGGTAAAAGGGGAGTTACCCTGTGGCACTGAAACTATCCTGGCCTGCCTTCATTTGCATTCCCGGCACTTCCCAGTAGTTCTCTCACACATAATTATCTCCTTAACTCCTAAGTTATTTTGTTTCAAGCACTTCATAGCCTCTGGACACTTAACGCTGAGAGCTTACTGAACATTAAACAAGCAGATGGCCATCTTTGTCTTTAAATGGGTAAAATAAAAGTACTAGCGCATCAGACAAAAACCCCCAAACTTATTCTCCACCTACTCATTAGAATTTACATGTTATAGCATCATGCACATTCCTAACAAGCTTCCAAATAGGGGATAGGAAGTAAGCAGATTCATTCTACAAGTAAATGTAAAAGAAATGGCCTTATGTTGGCTGAAGCATGTCCCAAAATACAGATACTTTGCTATGGATATAATGCAACTATCTGATAACAAGCAAAGACCAAACATGAGAAGATAAACCCTGGCTTGACTGACTTCAACAGGCATTTTGCTTGCCTAAGGACAGACCATGAAATCCAGGGGATTTAGCCACAAAAGAGCAGAGGTACTGAGAAATAGGAAATAAAGAAATAATAAAAACAGAGAGAAGGAGACATCAGAGAAGACAACATATGGGGGAAGGATAAGAGTAAACAGGAAAATGTTAGGGAATGAATAGGAAACAGGAGAAGCAAGAAACTGCAAGTTTCAAAACACAATAGTATTTAATGTGCCAAAAGACGAGTAACTGAATCTACTCATGTCTACCAAGAAAGTGGCAGGATGCTGGGGAAGTGTCCTCACAGCCACGCACAATTGCAATTAGGTTCCGATATGAGGACAATGACAGAAGCTACACTACTGTCATTCTAGAGAATGTTCCACCAGGAACAACTTCAGATGGAGAAACTACAGACTTTCTCTCAGACCTAAGTGTATCTGACTGTCACATTTAAGATCCACACTACAAAAAGGTTTGAAACCTATTACACACGCAGCAGAAAATGTAAGAGTATTTCAAAAAGACACATTCTGCCTAACTCAAACGAATTTAAACCAGTTGATTAACAATATGACTTAAATTCAAATGAAAAGTATCATCCATCTTTTAAAGCTTGGCCTCCCATTTTTATATTATACTCGGCAGAAGTATGTCCATATTCAGTCATTTTGTCTTAAGTCAGTGATGGGAGCCAGCTGTTCTGATATTAATGAAAATGAAAACTATAATCTTCAAATACTTCATTTAACCATTATTTAAGAAATATTATTGCTTAAATGAGACACTCCCTTCACAAAAGAATGCTCATGAAAATATACGCCTTTTTATTTTTTTAATGGATTTTTTGTGTCTAAATTTTATAACAATCTGTAAGTGTGTTTAGTCATCCTTACCACGGGGGAAGAAAGTAACTAGGGAATTTCTGCATGACAGAAATCCTGCAAGCAACAAAGCTCCTAATTTTGACTTCAGTGAAAATTTTGCCTCAGAATAAATTCACAGGATTTGGCCTATGCTTTGCAGAGAAGACTGGGATTCAAGTTTATTATTACATTAGATAATTGTTTTGCTACAATCTCAAGAGCATTGTTAGAAGAACTGGAGGGAATGAGTTTGACAAGAGACCAAAGAGATCAATTATTATTGTGTCCAATGGACATAAAGTGTCCAGTGCACACCAGCTGGATGGACAGTAGATGGGAATTAATAGTTTGGTTTTAGAATGCTAACATACAAAGTAGAATAGTTTCTTTCCTCCCCAAAAGCATGGTTAGAGTTTATATTCCCATTTCTTATGTAATGGAGCTTTCCTAATATTTATTATTTATCAAAAATGCTTGTTTTCAATGTTTCCCTAGGAAGCTGATATGCCCGATTTCAATTTCTAATCAGAAAAAGCATGCAGCTGTTACTAACAGGCCAAATGCTGAAATGTTTGCCTGGGATTTAGGCTGTCCACTCTCACAGATGCAATGTGACTAAGACTCCCCATGACATTTAGCTGGTAAGTCTGGAGAAGTCTGGCAAGGCACCTTGATAATAAACAGAAATATACAGGCTATGCAGCCTCATAACTTCCATGTCTCAAGCCTGTTTCATGTTTCCTATACATTGACCCTTCTTTCTTCCCTTTGAAGAAAGGAGAGAGGGAGCCAGGAAAGAAGCTACAAGCCCATAACAGAGTTGTTCTAAACCTGTCTGAAGAAGCAGATGGGACAAACAGCTCCACAAAGTGAATCCCAGGTGAAAGCTCCCTGCTGCAGTTCTGTAGTCCTAACAAGAGAAGGGACACAAATATTTTTTATGCTGGAACAACCTAGCCTTCAAATTTGTATTTATCCCATTAAATTGTTCTTACTTTAACTTGTCATTTTGCTAGCTAATAATAATTTTGGACTGTTGCTCAGAGGATATCTCTTTTCTTTGTCTACTATCTCTTATGACATGCATGTCACTGAAGAATTTAGCCATGTAAATCTTGAAAGTAACTTGCAGCTCTGAAACAATTTTGAAATATTTCTTTAAATTCTATGCTGTCAAAACTAAGTGAAACTGTGAAAGGCATATGAAGATAACATATATAAACACTGCAGCTGGCTACACAAAAAACTGCAAAGAATAAGGGTTACCAGAGCAGGAAAACACTATTAATTACTAAACATTGTGTTTTGAAGCATAATACCCATACCTGGGAACTACACATTCCTACCTGTATATCACATCAGTATTACCGTGGTAATAGAAGAAAAGAAAAACCAAAAAGAGAAATTTAAAAGAAAAAAAAAGAACAAACAAAAAAGGTACTCACTAGGTAGTATCTATCTGCAGATGTTCAACTAACAACTTCACTTTTCCCACTCTTTCTTTCAGCAAAATGTGATACTACGACCATTACAAATATTAAATTCCTTCTCTGCAGTGCCCAATGTTGGAAGTTCATAAAAAGTTAAAGGGTAGTACTCAGTAGAAGCCAATAATAATTTTGTGTTAAAATATCCACATAATAAGAATACCACTGTGATCCTAAATTTCCACCTTGCACATTAAATACTACTGTACCTGAACTTCTTCTACGCCTGTGGCTTGGGCAGTGCTCTGCTTAGGAAATTCAGGATAAGTCTGTCCTCAGATTATTCTGGTGTGAGCTAGCTCAGCAGAAGAGACTTTTATTCTGATATGGCTCAACCAAAAAAGTACTCTGGACAGATATACATGGAAAATATCCCACAAAGAGCAATCATATAATCATTTATTCAAATTTAAAGTATTTACAGGATTAAGCAGTAACAGCAGTGACACAGTAACACATAGTATGGCCTCATCCTGCAAGCCGCTCACATCTGAATAATCCTAAATATATGCAGTCCCTTGCAGAAATTAAGTGCAGAAAACTATGAAATTTGGGAGGAAACAGATCAAAAAGCTGAAGCTCAGAGCAGCAATGTGACTCACTTAAAAATCTACCGAAAAGAAATAGAAATTCATAAATTAAACTGCTTCTGACTCTCAATCTTGTCTGTGGGACACAAGATCTCTCCCATGAGAATAAGTATAACAAAGCAAAAGAAACCCCTCCCTTGACATTTTATATTTCTATAATTGTCTCAATATACCAGATCAATTGCATTTGAAAATGCAGCTATTAAAATATAACTAGACCATCTTTGGAGCCTTTGTTTGTCAATTGCATCAATCAACAATTCTTCTGCAGACAAGAAATCAGACTGTATTTTTACAATAATTGCAAGTCATTTCTAGGAGAAAAAGGTAGCAACAATACCCAAGGAAATAAAATAACACACTTTTGTGCTTTCCCATCAAACCTGATAGTGGTATGGGTTTAAATCAGTCAGAGGCAGCTACGCATGAGAGATTGCACTCTGCAGGCTCTATCAGTCAGAAGTCAAGGAGACACGTCCATGATTTATCATACTTCTCATGGTAATTAGCTGGAGTGCCATTTTGCTTCCAGTAGCATCACTCAACTTTCTTTTTTTAATTTGGTCTCTTTTTTTTTTTTTTTCTGCAAATGAATTTACATATTTCTCAATCTCTCATCCCCTACTATGTTTTATTTATGAATATAGGCCTTGCTGATGGTAACTTTAATGTGAAGAAGGTAGTAATTAGTGTACCTATCTGCTAAGTTAATCCCTTTCCCACAATGTCTGCAGAGAAGTTTAAGGTAAGTAAGAGTTTACAGTCAATATTAGGTTTAATTATGCTTAATGAGGGCAACTATCTCTGTTTACTAACTGCACCTAGGTGTGTAGCTCCTGTATGAGTTTTTCTCCCAGTCTCATTCCGCACTGTTAATGGTGCCACCGGGCAGGGTATGTGTGGTGCCTTCATCCATAAAACCACTGCAGGAGAGCCAAGCAAGTGAGGCACCTGTTTTAATACAGGTTCAGAGGGAGCAGAATGGCCTTAAAACAATGACAGCTTTGTGTAAAGAGAAAGTTTTACTGTCTTATATTTCAGCGCATGCAGTGCACTAGAGAAAAGAGGACAAACGCCAAAAACCACCACAGACATCCCCCAAGCCCCTCCTACGAAAAAATAAAATAAAAATAAAATAAAATATAGCATTTTGTCCGGGTTTTCAGGGATCATCCACATGAATATTTTCTGTAGGAGTTAATATGTTGTTTTAGCTCATCGAAAGCTGTGTTAACGATTAATACCCTGAATTTACACAGACAAATGAAAACTTCTTGCCTTACTTATATTTTATGAGCAGCTATCTTCCACAACTAAAAAGATTCTAGAAGCAACTGGAGGGACACCAGCGTTGTCTTAGACCCCTGTACTAGTAAAAGGTCAAAAGCAAAGCCTCAGATGGAAACCCAGTACTACTTCAACTGCTCTGTTTTTAGCACCTGTGCATTGTTGTTACTTCAGTCTGCATCTTCCCAATAGAAAGATCTAAATTTGAGTTACTTTTTGCTATAACATTTTCCTTTGTGATTTCATGTATTATTCCCTTAAGAAATTCATGCAATGGGAAATTTTTTTTATACATATTTATAACTGCCTATGAAAAATGTACCTTCCTAAATCTTTGATTCCCTAGGATGCATAGATGTAGGGGGTTTTGTATGTGTGCATGAGGGACTAACTTTGCAGAAGTGCTGAAAAACAAAGCTGTTTGATTTCTAGTAAGAAATGGAAGTGGAACACACAGAGAAATTGTTCTGTAAATGGAGAGGTTAGTTCATTTGATTTTTCAAAGCAGCAAGAAGCAAGTTCTGCATTTCATTCGTATCACAGAATTGTGACATTTCCTCCGACGTAACTTAGGGGGTTTATTTTTTTTCATTTTTTGGTTTTTGCTCTAGTGAGCACTCTGCATGAGTCCACATGTTCCCTCCTTATCTTTGTTACTGGCAAGGCTTCAAGAAAAAAATCTCTGGTTAGGAAATTGTTCAAAAAAGCAGGAAAAACTTCTGCTAAATCATGCTTTTTGCTTTTTAAAAGCCAGCCGTTTTACAATGACTTGACTGTCAAACAAGCAGTTACTGAAGTAAGAGTTAAAGGCTAAACTCTGTAATTCTGCAAGCTATATCCAGATCAACATGCTTTGACTATACAGGTTTCAAAATCTAAGCTTGAGTCTTAGATGTATTATTCCTGAAACACTCATATTACTGGCTATTAGGGAAAAGGTTTCTAAAACAGAAGTGAGATTTTGTAACTGAAGTCCCTCCCTCTCAATACCACGTTCCAAAAACTGTGATCTGAACATGTAAATACAAGTTTAACTGCCATGTAAACCTGCTAATAGCTACATAATAAGTAAGAAAAGAGACCTGTTTTCAAAGCGACAATATATTCTTCCTTTTGCCATTTAAGACATCAATATTCAGATAAGCATGGAATTAATTATGAGATGGAAATTATTTACCGGTACATATATTTTTCAGAAAGTTGGCGAGGTTTTGTATCCAAGAAGAGAGTAGAAGAGGTTACATTACTTCTTGAATATGAAGTTCAGCATCTAGCTTAATTTAATGACTTAAAAAATAATACAGGATTACTCTGAGAATCTGGAAAATTTAAACAACTCATGATTTCAAGGACAGATTATGGAAAATCTAACTGGAGAATGAAAACAGCACTTAGTACAACTGGTCAGCACCAGGAGAGGCCATATTCAAGTTACTTCTCACCTGCTGCTGCCTTTCAGTTAGTGGCATAAACAAAGCTTGGGTAACTGAACATTAATTTTACTAAAGCACAGTCCTCAAGTTAGAGACAACGGAATTATCTGCAGGGCACCGATATTCAGTGTACATACATGAGTAACTGTTTCCTCAAAAATTCACAGGCAGATCCCCAAATTACAGGAAGCAGATCTCCTAGACAGACAGACTCAGATTCCCCAATTACAATGAAGAACAGTGGGAGGATGAAGATTTTTAAAACTAATTGCAAAATAACTAAAGAAAAGCTATTTTTCAAATACAAAGAGTTTGATTAGGCAAAAACAGTTTTTCCAAGATTTAGGGAGGTTCAGTCACCCTTTAATGAACAGTATAACATCCTGGCAAAGAGAAAGACACGCTCCCTTGATGACCTCTGAAGTAATGTTAAGAGTCTCCAGCCTTGGTGGAGGAGATAACCTGAGAGACATTCAGTCTGGTGGCCTCCAGAATCATAAGCAGGCTTAAAGTTTACATTGACAGAGTGCATCTCATGTTTATAGCCAGCCAAACAGGTGGGATGAGAACATTATGTTTTAGCCACATACCAATAAACCTGTTAGAACATAACTTACAAGAAAACACATAGACACAGATACTGGGGCAATCTCATCTTATAAAAAGCACCAAAAATTTAAATGTGTCTATAAACTTTATTGTAAAGATATTTTAATTCAGAGGAAGAATTTTCAGATCAAAGTTCTCCAAACGGCTACAATTCAGATTAATAAAAAATTATGTAATTAAAATGCTGTATGAGTGACTAAGTAACAACATTTCTTGCTTCTTTATTTTCTTCTTCAATATTGATTTCTTGCCAGAAAAAAAAATAAAAGTTTTCAGCTGCTTGTCTCTTAGAAGAGCCTCTGCCTACTTTCATGAATTCTCACGGCCATCCTTAAGATATGCCTTCGGAAGGCATAGAGACTTGTATAATCCCCCAAGTCCTATTAATATCAGTAAGAATGATACAAGTTTGATTCAAAAGAACCAAAGGGAATGACTAAAATGGCCTCAAAGCTGTTTTTCAGAGTCAAAATCCTCTACCTCATCTACTTGGCATTAAAATGTGCTGCTGCCACATTAGTGGTCCAGCTCCCACTGCTGCTGACTTCTTGCTGTCTCTCATTTTGTTGTCTCCTAATTTGCTGGTACAGGAGAAACAGGGGGCTGGTGTTTTAATGTCCTACACTGCTGGTAACATGGAGTTATGCAGTAACTCTGCTCTGCTAATTGTACTATTGCTCAACTTAAGGTCAGTTTTGATTGGAAGGTTTACAAAATGAAGGATGCACTTGGAAGGTGTTCAGTGGCACCTCCATAACGTCACCATAAAAATGTCTGATTCACCTCTAATGGGAAAACTGACATCCAGCTATACAAAGAGGGGACAGGGAGACACACAGAGATACTAAACCAGGGAGGGAGAGAGAAAGAAATAGAGAAAGAGAAAATAAGAGAAATAAAGGGAAGGAAAGAAGGAGAGAGGGAAGGAGAGAGAGAAGGGGAAAAGGATTTCACTGTACTGCTCAGTGGAAGATATATGTATTGAACTTTGCTGAACACAATAATGTTTGAAGTTAAAATCTTATACCACCTGATGGAGGATTTAACCCCCCCTTTTACAATTAGTTCCCTGTCAACCCAAGTTCTACTTCCATGGAAAACCATGGAAGCCAAGTGCCAGCTGGGTTTTAAAAAGACAATGGAATAGAAATCTGACCAGGAGAAGAGGCAAAAAAAAATTCACTGTCCCGAGCTATCCATTGAAGAAAATTAACCTCCCCAAAACAAACACCAGAGGCATTAAAGATCAGTACTTTAATCTGTCTGGACACTTAAATTTGACATCTGGACAGCAGAATTGCTATTTATTCTTTCCAATGAAGGTAAACTGACTCACTGACACAGAAAAAAGAATTTAAAACCTATTTATGTTTCATGTAGTAAAAGTACCAAGTGTCACCTGTGCTACATCTTCTGGATACTACCAGATGATCTGCAGTTCAGATGAAGAAGAAAATGAGAATGACTGAAAGAAATTGACCCTAGCATATATTTAAGAAAAACCATTGTGGTTTCATACTTTCTTCTGAATTTTAAAAGACTTCCCTGACATGTATTCCACACCCATATTTTTTCCCTCCCAGTTAAAAGGGACATTGCCTTTTTCATAGGGGAAGTATCAGGCCATGGCCCCTGGCAAATGAACATGAATCACTGACCACATGATTCAAATGTGCTTCAAGAAACCAAATTTCAGCATCCTGAAACTCCACTCTTAAAGCACTGAATGAGGAAACCTGTTGTGCCACTGTGTTAGTTAGAGAGACAAATCCTTTCACATTGATTTTCAAAAATGGTAAAGGAGGGAGGGTAAAACATTACCCCTCCAACCTCTACTTCTTATATAGAAAAAAACAGGCACCGTGGCCTTGCATTGTTAGTTTTAGTATCTGCTGAATAACACAATGCCTATGCATGAAGGTAAACGTAAACACACACGCACTCACAATACTGAACTTTGTGTTGGCAGCCAGACTGCAGTAACCCATGTCCCCTGGGCAGAAATCAGCTAGGAAGGAGCAGGAAAAAGTTAGTGTAATGGTTAACTAGCCCAGTGGGCTGTTATTCATGACGAGTAGAGAAGCAGTAATGCAGGCTGTGATGCTGGTCACCTCTCCCTCTGGAATGCTGCTCGATGTCTGGAAACAAATCCAGCACTGGAAAAAACAGCAAATGTAGTGTCAATATGAAGAAAGAAGCTGAATTTGCCCTCTTGGAGTTTGCACGTAAGGAAGACTTCTGCTGGCACAGAGACTTCCTGTGAAGCTCGATGTTGAAAGAATATGACAGATTCCAATATCACCGTTGATCAAATATGAATGCATAGGTTTTGGTAAGATTAATAAGGTTATTGGTATCACATCTAAGTAATTATTCCCTATACAGCAGTAAGCAATCAACTGTTATGGCAACTGGGAAGTATCAATGCTGATGGCTGCAACCATGGCATCGGGACTGAAACAGATGGTTAAAGTGCATCCAACTGGGTGAAAGACTAAACCATGAGTATTCGTACAGCAAATCAGGGAAAAATCAAAGTCATCACAGCTGATCCCCCTCCTTCGGTGCTTTTACCATACAGTCTCCCACGAGCTCCAGAAATTCTTTCAAAATACTTTCAAATCTTTCAAATCCCTTTATGGCAGTGCATTAAAATGAATGTACCACAACACCCACTGTATTTCTTTTGGTGCTACCTCAGTCAGCATTTTGCAGGGAGGCAATACACTACTACCTGGACTTGAAAGGCCTGAAAAGACAAATTTCATCTGATTTTTTCCTGGCTTTCAATAATTTAACTTCATCAGCCATCGCAGAAATGACAATCAAAAGTTCAGTTTTATTTTCCAACAAAAGCATTTGCTTCTTATTGAAGAAGACCTTGAAATTAACTATTCAGCAAAAAACAAAACATAAAAAAGCAAATTCTTTCTTTCAGTAAACCCACTTTCCCTCTGAAAGGGTTTGCTATGTGTGTGGATTATTCATTTACTTTAATTATTTTGAAGTGCCTCTGTTTGAGTGGGTAGGAGTTAAGTATCCACAACACCAAAGTAGGTCCTAGAATTAGTTGCTGTAAACAAAATGTTCTGCAGTGGCCTAAATCTGCACAAGCAGTAAGCCTTGAGTATTTTGGAAGTCTTTTTCAACAAAGAGTACCTTGGGGTACCCTGAAAGCTATGGGACCCAGGTCCCTGAGAATGTATTATGGGTCTTACATTGTATCTTTCCAATCAGGAACACATAGAAATCCTTTTCTTTGTTTTACAGGAAAACCAAAATGTTACTCTTATTTAAATGTAGAAAACAAAGCCCCACCTGGAAGAGGCTCACACTAACTAAAGCATCTGACCAGAAATTTTAATGTGTCATAGAGAAGGACCTGTTAGGGCACAATGACCAAGTGATATAAGAGAAGGCAGAGAGACAGAACAACACACACAACTAGGCATGTAGTCCAAAACAAAAAATGATCTTTCATAATCTCTCTAATCACAGCTCTCTCTTGCACATGCATGCACTGCACAGATACAGGAGTACTTAAGTTGTTACCCTTTGTTGAATGTTTCCAGTCCAGATAGCTTTCTGGTTAATTAGGTATACACACTAAAAACAAGAAGAAGAAAACAAGCCAAAAAAGCCCTAGGAAAACTTAAGACAGAAGCGTTTGCACATAGTTATGTGCACACATCCACACAGAGAAGAGGAGGAACTGAATCTGGGGAAAATACACAAGATTATCACTTTATAGGCAGTGGGCACTGACTGGAACAAGGATTCCATAAATAAACACATCTAACATTTAAATCCCAAGCTGCATTTTCAGTGACACTCTTTCTGTTATGATTGTATGTACACTCAAAACCAAAACCCCAGCAGCTAAACATCCACAGTTTTGAGGAATTTCAGTTATCAATCTCATGGAAAAGCTATCATCTAAATATGCCACTGTATCCATGGGCTTCTACTACCACATTCTGATTTAAGGACACAAATGTACTAAAACAAAGAGTTTGTGCTACCTATTCCTTCACAGATAAGGAAGATGTAACATAAGCATCCTGAAAAACAGAAGATATCTTCTAATTTCATAAGTCTCCCCACTTCCAAACTGCGCTCCTGTGCTTGGCACACACTTCCATATACATTTATAGCTCCTCTGCACTGTTGCCCATAGTTACATCCAGTATTTACAGGTAAGCCTGCAACCCTGTTCCTCCATGGAGGTAAACAAGAGAGGAAGGAAAATAGCATGAAGGAAAGTAGGAACCAATTCTGCACTTGCTGGTCTGTAGTTGGTAGCTGTATCTCAGGAACAGTTGCTTTAAAATACAAGTTGTTGTTGAGGTTTGATTTAAAAATCTCTGTCAGTTTTGACATTCAGGTGAAGGTATTGCTGCTGGCTCCAGAATAATTTGCATATCTTATCAACAAATAAAATGTCTGAGGTGTGCACCAATCTGATGAAATTATAAACAAGAGTCCACACAAGTACACTTGCCTTCCTGTTTGATTTCTGTCCTGTTCACTCCTCTATAATAAATTATATGATCATCTCATTCTAGCTGGAGGTTTAACTGTGCATGTAAAAAGGAAAATGATAGCAGCTTATTCTTCTCCACACTTTACAGCTGAGAACCTGACAAAAATGTGAATTTTGGGAACAAGCAAAAACCTTATTCTGTTACCATCTACCTCCTCTTTAATTGTCACAAAATTAGCGGAAAATCTTATGTGTTTATGTATTTTTAAAAATAATTTCCCCCTCTGAAAGTAAATAAATAAATGAAACTACACCTCTTTTACAACAAAGACAAATATACATGCTTAACTTTATGTCCTGCAATTAATCTCATGTTCTTCAACAGGATTACTCATAATGCTGTAAGTGAAATACATGTGCAAATCCTTGCAGAATCATGGCCTGAATTGCCAACAAAGTTATATTGCACAATTAAATGGCTAGGTTTAAACTGGCTCTACAGAAGGTCAGGAAAAAAAACCCTTTAGGCATAATAAGTAACAAAATCTACTCCAGGGAGTGACTAAGGGAGAAATAGCATTGAGGGTTTCACCCTGCCTTGGTAAATTCGCCTGCCACCAAAACCTTTCATTAATTTACTTTTATTCCCCACCACCTTCACTTCACCACTCCTTTCTCCTTTTCACCCATCAAATACCATCGTCCCTTTCCACATTTCCTCTGCTGCTGTGTGAGGGAGATGCATCTTACCCATTCTTCTGCACAGTTAAGGAGGATGAGAGCACAGTCTGACCCTTACAATTTACTAGCACAGTAATAAAGGGCTCACGCGCTAATTAACAGACCCGGGTGCACAACTTGGCTCCTTAGCCTGTTGCCAAACTACTCGCATGCCAGTGTCTCACTGAAAATAGAGCAGTAAATGCTATGGACAATCTTTAACGTATTACTGGAGTTCATTACAAGAAGCTGCTGATCAAAATGTATATAAATTGGATACCTACACTGCCTAGCCCTGTCTCCTGATGAGTAGCTTTACCATCTGGTTTTTTCTGCTAAGACACAACAATGGCATATTAGAAGTTACTCTCTGTACATGATCAAGTTTTTGACTAAAATCCCTGGCTTCCACAAACACTTCTCCTTGTAAATTAACTCAGTCAGAAATATTAACTAAAATGCCAGGAAAACAAAGTCAATCCCTTAAAAGTTCAAATGACTATTTGTCACAAACATTTCACCTCTACTAATGAACTGCAAAAATGAATGATAGAAAATGCAAAACCGTATTATGTTTAGCAGTTAACATTTTAATAAGGAGAAGATTAGCAATTTTTAATACCTCCAGTGCTTTGTTATATACAGTAGCACAATAACTGAATATTTTAATTGCTAATTATTTAGACCTCATTCAGTTCTCACTCAGGCAAAACTCCCATTGAGGGACTCTTGCCTGAGAAAAGAGCTACAGGATTTGTTTTACTGTAATTTGAAAAAACTTTATATATCATAAAAACTATCAAGTTATAGTGAGACAAAAATCATTAAATCCTTAGCAATATTAAATCCTACTGAAAGTCCCACTGACTCTTAACGCCAATGTTTTCAAATTAAGTAAAATAGATAATTGCAGTTTACCAGTTGTAACTTACCTGTATAATTTATGCCCAGATATGCTGGTGGCTCTTAAAGAGGTCTAATAATGTTTTGATTCTTCTTAGTTTATCCCTGCTTTATACCTGTGGGAAATCTCAGTTCAAATGTGATAAGGAAACAGCATTCGCAAGCAATTATGATATCAACACATTCAAAAACAAAAAAATTAGCATTTGATTTTACCTTTTGACTTTGGACTCCAAAAGGGTTAAGAGCAGCTCTCAACACTTCTTTCTTGTGCTGCTGTAAAGAAAAGAAATGCTTATGTTTAGGGATTTGCACACAAAAAACCTTGAGTTTCCATAACAGTCAAATAGCTCAGTGTTCAGTGGGGGAAGTGGGTGGAATGCTGTATATACATAAACATACAGCTATCTGAAGGAAGACAAAACAAAGTCCTACACATTCACATGTAGTACACAGGTGATGAAAAAATAACTGTACCAGTATTTCAAATGTCATGTTATACACATGCTTCAGAGAGAACAGTTAAACAGCTGGACACCAAATTCACACAGAGCAATTTCTATGACTCCATGCTTAAAAAAAAAACCAAACAAAAAAAACCAACAAAAAATCCTTCATTTTTTCCATTAAGCATAGTTTCATTCCTCTTAGGGACGGGGGTCACAACCAAAGTTTTCCCTTTATATGCACTTCAGGAAAAGTCATAGGTAAGTACTCTAACAAGACAAAAATATGCATAAGGTCTTCACATCTTTCAACCACAAATGGCTTTAATGACCAAAATGCCCAGAAAACCTCTCCATAGGCTGCATTGAAAATAAAAGAACTAAAAGCAGACTTCGTACCATACCCTGTTGATTACCAAAATGTCCAGAAGTAGCTGGCATACAGCTGAGGAAAGAGTTTGCATTTTGAAGACTGAAAGTAAGAGTTGGGCACTCTGCTTCACAAATTCAGAATCTGGTTTAGGAACCTGATTGGCATAGTTTCCTATTCCTGTTATAAGATGTTCACTTAGACTACAGTGCTCAAACCCATTCCAGCCAGGTCTCTTGCTTCCTTGCAGAACCAATGATATCCCTTTGTTCCCCTCTGGTGCTGACTTTACACCCAGGGACCTGTGTCCAAAGTTAATGCCAGCCTGAGTATGGCAGGACTAAGACTGCTGGTAATATTTAATAATATTAAAAAATACATTTTTAATAGAAAGCATATTTTAGATCAATTATTAAAATAATTTCTCAATTATGAAATAAGTTATATATTATAAAAATAATCTCTGTATTTTGCTAGCGGGAGTTTTACATAACTAGCTATGAAGACATTTTAACTACTGGGATTAGGTGAGAACAGATTACTTAGGTGAGAAACGATCTTTGGAGCACCCTTACTTATTTCAAAAGATCTCAGATAAAGAAGAAGTAACACGCGTAGGCTTTCAGGCTTGGCATTTCTGAGCCTGACTTCCAACCATTCCTGGCTACTACAGGGATGCTTCTGTTTCTTTCTCTGAGACATGCTCACGATTTCTTTTCAGACCTTGCCCTTTTCCTCTTGTTTTCTGGGTGCCTTCTCCCTCTGATCATTACCATCAAACGATGCCTCAGCTTCAGCACTTGTGGAAATTTCCCCATGGCAATCCCCCAGCCTACACGTGTCGGTCCTGAGCGCACTCAGCACAGTGCGCTCGGTAGGAGCTTCCACTGTTTTCAGGGAAGAAGGTTTATTTGGCTTCATCTAAGGCTGTGTAACATGTGCTTCAGCTTTCCTAAGGTCTGCAGTTGCCTGAACAGAGGGACACGCTGGACAGCAGCTGTTTGCATTTTCCAGCATTACACAAGGATGCTCTGGAACAGTCTGTCAGTTCTGCACAGAAAATGAATGAAGAGAAACAGAAGGCCTAAAATATGGACTAATGAGGAGAGGATTTTGACCTTTAAATGCTGCTAGACGTATTGCACGAGGGTATGTTTGATTTAAGCAATACTGTTAGGTATGAAGTTGTACTGTTTGCTTAATGTCTACCTACTCTGTACTTGCTGCACATCACGTGGCTCTGCTTAGTAAGCCCAGTAAGAGAGGGAGGCACTGGCGAACCTGGAATAGCTGAAAACCATGGGAAAATCTGATCACAAGGTGAAAAAGAGAGTTTTCCATTTCAAAACCCACTGATCAATCAGAACTCCAGTGGTGTTTAGACTCCTCAAGCCCTGCAAAGGATTAAATCCAAGTGAAAAGTCTCAGTTTCTCTTCTCTGGCCTACTGTCATTCGAAATTTTGTACAACTACTCGAGATGTACCCAGCTACCCTCTTGTCAGTTATAATTTTTGCCAGAAAGTGTTGTACAAGAGCCTGTAAAACTGTTCCAGTTACTTTATTTTCACAATCATTAATTGATCCTTTCTTAACATTTCAAGGCCTGAGTTTAATTAGTGGTAACATTTCTGCCACAGTTTTTAAAACTATTTTTATACATGATTTAAATTAATCAAGTCTTATAGTTGAGATGGTAATTTGTTGGACCAAAACAGCTACCTCCAGAAATTAATTTTGTTTTCAATTCCAATCTCCACATATAAGCTTAGATCAACAGCTTATCAATGATTCAAATTACATCATATCAAGTAATACTCTTGAAATCTGACATCAGTGGAGTGAAAAACTATGCACACAACTCAGGAAACCACTTTTGCTTTTTCACTTTTACATGAAAGTTAACTCCATGTACTAAGTAGAGGTGAACGCTTTACAGCATAGGCTCACAATAGGCTTGCTGGCCTCAAAGTCATAAGTATATCTCAGTCCTCAGAGAGGCTTGAGATAGGTCATGGTAATTTCATACAAGAATGTGCTTTCAAGGGTGACATAAATGAAGTACACTTATTAACCCTACTTTTTAAATATCTAACCAGAACAGGATCTACCACAGAACTAAAAAATACAGAAATGGACAACTTAAACAGTTCTAAATTAAAAATGCCTCTTCACTATGCCAGTTGCTTGTACTGTAAAAACAGCATATTGTACTGTTGCTCAAATGCAAACAAGAAGGAACTATACAAACTTGTTCACTTCCTTATGCTGATGCCTTATAGACTGCATGGACTTTTGACATCTGCTGCTAATGAAAAAAACACTATTCAGTGATCCATCAGCAGATTAAGGGAAACTGAGATAAATACATTCCATTCAAGAACATGTAAAGAATATGTCAATTTTATTTATGTTTTCTCTCAAGGTTATCAAGCTTTTGTGGTGGAGGGGGAGAAAATACTGTAGGATGGTAACAGTGAGGATCTTCTCTTTTAAAGATTCTATATTTAAAAACAAAATTCAAAAGAGTAAGATAAATTTTATTAGCATCAGTCCAGTTCAATTCCTTCCAAACACAGTCATCACACATACAAACTAAACTCTGGTAGCAAGTAAATGAAAGGAATCACTGTTGATCAATGCTGAGAATACAGAAGCCAAAAGGATTTCAGACAATGATTCACTGTGAGACTACCCGTAAATCTCTTGGTCTCTTTTGAGATTCAGTCAACCTGGCAGGAAACTTGGGCAAAGTATGTCCTTAGCAAAATGGACAATGCATCACAGCAATGTTCTTAAAAAAAAAAAAAAACCAAGAAAAAAGAAAAACTATTGTGTGAATCTAATGCTTGTGGAAAAGTCTTAGCTGGCAGACTTAGAGCTTCAAATCCTCTCACTTTCAGGGCAGTATTTCTAGCAGGAGAACAGATTGGTTCGTACAGGCTCACCACTACCCCTCACTTTGAACTGAGGGACCATGTTGAGTGGTCAGGTTTTGTGCCTGGTTCAAGCTTTCACTGGACGTACGATCACAAACCAATTATTACCAACTATAGGAATGGTTTTTGTGATATGGATATTGGTCCACTGATAACTAGAGTTGAGATCTCTTTAACTTGAGTCAAGCTTGTGTGTCTGGGGGAAAAAGAAAGGAATAAACCAAGTAACTAGCATTAAATTCCATTATAAAGTCTGTAGGATTTCTGAAGACCATTGACCTGGTCTGCAAGTATAAGACAATGAACTGGATATGAATTGCCTTTTTTGCAGGAAAGGAAGCTTTGCACATATATGGAAAAATTTCACAGAAACAACAATACTACAGTTCCATTCTTAACACCTGAAAAAGTCTTTCAGAAAACAATTTAAGTTCCCTATGCACTTTTAAATTCTGTTTGAAAAATACTATCTGCCCATATTTATCTCCATGGAAGACTTGGATTAGCTGTCTAGGCTCAGGACAAAACAATTGTTGAAGGCAACAGTCACATGATGGATAAAGGGGAACATCTGTAACACTATCTGTCAGGTTAGCCTCCTCTTACCTTCATGTAACATAAACAGAAATCATCACCTGGGACATGAGAAGCAAATGGCATTTTGAATATCAGAGGTACTAGCAACAAGCCTGTGTATTTCTTCAGAAGGAAATACCAATGCAGAGAATGAATTAAAACATGCCATGGTAACAGATGAAGACTTCAACTGTCAACAAAATCAGGCTATTAATTCTCACATAAACAAGTCTTTTAAAATCTTTGATTTTTTAATATACAGTCCAAAGATCACTCTCACATTTCAGCAGCTTTTGTCTTTTAATGCTGATCACTTGAACTGACTTTTTGCTCTACTCTGTGCTTTTTCTCCCCTTTGGAAAAGGTAAGTGAAAATACCAAATGACATCTTATTCTGCCAAGACCAAAGGAACAGTTCAAACGTTCAAAAAAATTAGGCAATGGCTTTGCTTAAGGTACGAAGGGAATGTGATTAGCAGTGGGGTGGATCGCTGCTTGGCAGCAGAAGAGGGGGAACCAAACCCGAATTCAAATTTCTTTTCATTCTCTGTTTAAATCATGTTCAGATCTAGACTATGTAAGCAGCAAACAAAAATTACTGGATGGAAAACACAATTATTTTGCTTCCCATCACATTTTCTTCTCAAGCGACAGATATAAGATTCAAGGGGAACCTGTGAAACTATTGGCCTGTTCATTACCACCAAAAGCAAAGGTGCCCAGACTGATCCACTTGGACTGAACCATCACCTGGCACAGGATGCAGTCTCTCCATGATGTGTCTGGCAGAGCAGCTCACACTGCTGTTGGCCTCTCTGCACCTCCTCAAAAGACAAAGATTCAGACTTTGCATCTGCGAGCTTAAGCCAGACTGCAACTCACTCAAACAACAGGAAAACAGATACGCGATGTGTCTGTTACCTGATCTTTTCCTTCAGGTTTCTGTTCTACTTCTGAAAGAGAACAAGGCTGAAACTTTCCTTTGACTGAGATGAACCAAATGTCACCTCATAACAAAGAGAGACTTCTCTGTCTCTGGTCACTGGCAACACAAAGTAGGAATCAAAGGTGCTGCTTTTGTCTGAAAAATCATTATCACCTTTAAAATTTCATTCCCTCAAAGCACTAGAGACTAGTCTGGAGGAACGCAGAAGGGACACAAGAGATGACAATTCTCCGTTCTCTCCAGAGACAATGTGTCCCTACAGATTTTGCTTCCTGTGCAATGCTTAACTCCTTGATGTCTTTTCTCTCATGAACCCTTCCTTGTCAGAAACTTCTTCAAATTTAAAAATCAGAACATGAGCCAAGTAAATAAAAATAAATAAAGTTCAATGTCTATAAAAAGTACACAGACTAACCTGCTTAATTATTAACAAGTAAACATAACAAATTTTGAATTATTTACTTAAACTTTTTCAGCTACAAACCTCAGACTTCTAGAGCATGAAATACATGCTTTATTTTAAGACACAAACCAGGTATTTTCTAAGGCTGTGGACTTTTTTTTTTTTTAAGGTGGGGTTGTTTGGAAGAATACACATTTCTTATTAACCCCAAAATACCTTCTTCTCACCGAACCATGCTGGAATTTTAAATACAGAATGAAAAGTTTTAGAATAGAGATCCTGTATTCACGTGTTTGCCAGTGAAAGAGATGGCTGTTTCTGACTTGCAGCTGAGCAAAAATAAGATTCCTGTGAGGCATATGCACCTTCCCTGTTTCTGTACATCTGCTAGGAAGATGCTAGATTCAGAGGGGGAACCTGGGGAATGTTCCAGACAGAAATTCTACAAGAAACATCAAATAGTCCCGTTTTCTTTACTGAATAAAGCTACCATGCTGACGGAATCCTTATCTGCGCTGCAAATAAAAAAAATGGTCATTACCCCTGGACTCTGAGGTTCTGATGAGATGCTGTTCTAGGCCTGACCTCCAGCCGGGTCCATCTCCTTCTGACACATCGTTCTGCCTAATGCAGTGCTGATGGGACACAGCATTCCTGGATAGTATGCTGAAAATGTGGGAAGTTCAAAGTTCCTTGCTGGAATAAGTGACATTTCTTTACCTGCTGAAGTTAGCACATACTCATCGAACTCCACATCAGTCATTAGTGTAAAACAATGCCATGTCCTCCGCAGTAACCTCAGGCCATCACACTGTCACAACTTTTTTTCTGAATGGTAGTACCATCATCACCACAGAAGAAACATGGTTGGGAATATTAACCAATTTTTCTTAACTAGCATTTTCAGGGAAATTATTCTATAATATTGTTTTGAAGCCCTAGATTAATGAAGACATATGTATATATGCCGAAGCTGTACACACATGTCACTGAAAATCTATCCTAAAGTTTCACATAAAAGCAAAGTTTTCACAAAAACATTACGATAATATTTAACAAGGTATTCACATATTAATATTCCCTCATCATTACTACTAACGTGTACAAGGTGACATCTGATAACACATTTATTAATCTATTCTTAATTGCTATAATGTTAAAATATAATTTGGGGCTTTTTCCTGGTTTTAGATCTTAAAAATTTTGTCAATATTCATGTACTACACTTTTTTTCCCCCTACCCAAACCCTTCCAAAGGTGCAATTCAGGAGATGAGACAGTTAATCACAGAGCTGGCTTAGTCTCTAATTTAGGTGGCCTACTTATGTTAGCAACATTTTATTAGCACATTATGCTGTATATTTAATATTTAGTACACTGTGTGAAAATGGTTTACTGTGTACTGCTCACACAAATGACTTACAAATTCTGTTTGACACATAGAGAAGAGTGTATAAGTAATACATGCATTTCTCAGTATACCTAACGCTACAGAAAATAAGGATAAACAGAAGACATGTAGAGAAAACACTAAAATGATGCAGTTAAGCTTACAAATACTTCGGTAGACAAAAGATGCAGCATTAGGGATATATCCACAATGCCCATCCCCTCCTTTAACTTTTGATTTCAAATCTTCCTCTGGAAGCCTTGACTGAAGGAAAAGGACTTTCATGATTGCTGAAGTCTCACAATGGAGACAACTGCAACAAAACATACAAAAGGTTTTGCGAGGATTTGCTGTATTTTACCAGTTGCAAAAGACAAAGTAGTTGAGTTTAGAAGTACTTTCAGGACATTTTTCGAGAGGCAGAGAAGCTAGCTATGTCCTCATGAATTATGCAGCCTTTCCAATGTGTACTTAAACAATGCTAGCTGGGAACCCAAGGAAGGGTGCCCAGCGCAGGTGAGCAGCAGGTGGTACCAAAGGAGAATCGCTCAGCCAAAGCAGATCCAAGTTTTCCTTGAAGAGCTGGAGAGCAGCTCTGAGCAGGGATCCCAGTTATCTAGCTATAGCTATAGCCATTTCAGTTGTACTGATGTTCAGAAATGACCACCAGAAAGGAGATTTTCACTTTAGTCTTTAGTTATGAGGAAAAGTATAGTGGGTTTCATGTTCCTCCTACTTACAAAGTGAATCAAAGCTACACCAGCAGGCATTTGTAAGGGTCAGATCAGGGAAAATCCTTTAGCCTGACATGAATCAGCCCTATGAGAAAACACCCATAAGCAGTCGTGGTACAATAATTACACTTGCTTTTGATCTCTAACAAATGAAGCATTCACACTTATCAGAAATATGTTTTTCTGAAATCAACACACAGGTGAATGCATCAGTGTAAAGGAAGGAAGGATGATAACCTTCTAAGACAAGTGATTTCCAGTTGCCTCTGAAGCTCACGATACCCCAGCTAAGAAAGGTCATCAAAAGGTAAGAAAACATTTCTGTAATCATTAGGTTATAGCTTTTCTAATTTCTTCGGCTGTGCAATTTGTCAATATAGCTATCAATATTTTCACAATGAGATAGTTAAGACAGGTGCTAAGACTTCAGTAAATAGCAAAAATCTTTTCTGCAAAAATATAGGCTCACACCAAAAGCCTTTTTTTCAGCTGTTGAAGTATTTTCAGTATTACTAAAAAGCACCTTTACTGTTTATTACAATCCCTGACAAAATACCAGTTCAAAGCTTTACTCAGTATCTTCAGCTCATGTTTGTCAAGTGACATTCAAAACATTTTTATTTTGAAAAACAAAAACAAAATTGAGTCTATTTCACATTCTTTTTATTCTTGTACTTTACAGAAATTTTCAAAATTATTCCAATACATGTATAACACTTACATGGCATACCTAAAATGCTTCACAGTAGAAAAATTTAGTTCACATTTCCTCTAGGAAAAAAACCCACAAAACAAAACAATCTAGAAAACCTCTTAGAAAATGTATCTTTCCCCAGTTATATTCATTGGGGAACATTAAAAATTCAATATTTGCCACTTTGCAATGACTTCTGGACACAAAACAATTCCTTCATGCTGCAATAGGTTCCTCTAGTCTAAACATAAGGGGAATTAGAACAAAAGTACACACTTGAAACAGTACTAAATATGACACCCACAAAGCATCTTCAATCCTGACATCACTTTTCCCCTTATTTTCTCAGATCATTCCCATCATTCACTACAGATACAGTATTTATTTTTTATGATGATTAATATATAAAAACGAGTACATAGAAACCAAGTAACAAGAATGGGTCTAATTAAAAATTAATAATTACAAAAATAACTATTATATTAATCAATATGAAGACTGAGATATTCAGATCAGTAGGACATTTTTAGTTCTAACATTCATTCTCCTTTAAGGACATGAGGACAGTCGATTTAGTAAAAACCTTAGCTGAGATAACATCAATACACAGTATTTGGATTAAAACCATGCTGGGACCTATATTGCAAGCTAGCAGATATCTCCATTATGAGAATGCATTTTATCTTACAGGACAAATATAAAGTTTGTACAGATTAAGATCTGAAGGAAACAATCCAAAAGGGTGACTACACTTTTAGCTGAAAATTCACCAGCAAAAGTTAAGGGATACTTGTAGATCAAACTGTAATCTTACCAAAATCAGTGAGATTCAAGGATGAATTTTACTCACTGTTTATTACACAGTAGAGTTTTTAAACTAAGAAAGCTTTATTACAAATACTTTCCATAGTAAAATCTCTTTCTTTAGGTGATACCCCTCAAAATACAAAATGCACTGGATAATATTTAAATTGGACCTACATAAATACCTTCTACCTATATTTTTCTCAAACTTGCACTGTTCTTCCATTTTAATACAGGTCAATGGATTATCCAGGTTTTTGTCCTGTTACGTTAAAGGAGGCTAAACAAAGTTTCTGAAATATGTAATGTAACACAAAACTATGGTTTGAGGTAATAAATTATTTATTTTGCACTTGAGTTTCAAGATGGCAGTGAGATTGATGTATTAGGCGCTGCAGTGACACAGACTGGAAGACCATTGTCACTAGAAAAAAACTTTTCAGACATGCCAGCCAAAGAGTGAAAGAGCAGGAACTACTTTTTCAGATGATTTGAGACACACAGATTGGAGTTACTCAGGAAATCTGCAGTGTTGAACTTTTATCTCAGGTTACACTCCACTGCTTTAACAACAAAGCCTTCCTTCCTCTCCATTAATTACTATAAAGCCAACAATCCCAGTTATTACATCTACCCCATTAACTTAGCAATTTTTCATGCTACTTCATGTTTGCATAACTCCAACATCAAGAATCTCAAAGCACTTTAAAGCAAACCCAAACAGAACTAGGTTATTCTCACTTCACAAGCGGTAAAATAAAACCCAGAGACATTAAGGGTAAGGTCATCCTACCTAGCTTTGGCCATCTAAAAGACACTGTTGCCTTGGCTGCTCCTTTCACTGCTGGACCAAGGTGAGCATCTTGAAAGGGTAATTCCTTCTCTTCTCAGATACCTGGTTAAGTCAATCACCAAAGAAGGGTCACCTTTTCTTCCACCTAGCCTAGATCCCAAGATTAAATGCCTCATGTTTAGATGAGTGATCTATATATCCATATTCTATCACAAAGTATTCCTATTCCCTATTCTTCTCCCTCTTTTCTATGAGGCAAAAAAATGGGGATGGCTCAAGGTCTGTATGTGCTGACTAGTCAGCACACACACGTGAAAACTTACGTGCACACAGCTAGACCTGCGAGTGTCCTGACAAGTGAGACAAACAGAACTCATTGCTTCTCAGTCCGGGCATTCAAACATTTCTGGAGCTACTGGCAGGACAAACAAAGGGGTGTAAGTTGCTAGGTCTAGCTGAGATTTGTGCTGCTTTTAGCCCAGAGTGCAAACCCAGCAGGAATATTCATGGTTCTGTCACAGTATAAATAATGTTAATAAATAACACTCAAATCACAATGAGATTTTTTTCCCAAGAAAGGTGATAGAAGTCTGCTATCAGACTTTGATCACAAGACCTACTATTTGGAAAAGGAAATACATCTGAATCTTGGTGAAAAAGAAATAACTGTGGCTGAAATAACTTTTAAAGAGCAGAAATGTTTATATTGTCAACTCAGGGATCAGATTTGGAGATCCAAAAATATTTGACTTTTTTATTCCAGATCTGCACACATCAGAAGAATCTGGCACTACACTACACGATAGGACCTTGAAGCTCTGAGGTAACTGTGAAGTGGTATTTTAAAATGAAAACTGGTTAACACAAAATTAAAGTGATGGCTCTTCCAACATTAAAACAAACAGACAATAGGAATGAGAAATACATTGTCTTGCCTCTCCCACAAAAGAATGGCTTTGACTAACAGCCGCCATTCTGTGCACACAAAGTTAAGCAATGCGTGTCAGTGTTTTTGCCAAATAAAGCCTGGGAAGGAGTTGTCTGAAGAAATCACAGGATACCAACGGAGTCGCGTGAAAAACTACCAGCACTTTCACTCAAGCCCTTTCCAAGTTCTAAAGGGAATGAGAATCAGACTTTGCAAATTCGAGCTTCTACTCTCTCTTCAGTTACTGGCAAAACCCACCCATCAGGTACATGGAAAAGCTCTAAAGTCTTGCTTTAAGACAAAGCACTGTTGAATGGGCCTGACCCACACACACTTACACAAGCCCAGCAGTCACCACCGAGCCAACTGCTCGAAACACCACTGCCACACTCGCACCTCTCAGCTCAAGTCACTCTGTTGAAAACAAAAGCAATATGCTAACACTAAAGGTTATCTGTTATCAGCAGAGAATTGATATTAATGCAGCAGCTAAAGATCAACTCTCACTGTTTCATGGCTGAGGGGAGAGAAGAGAGAAGGATGCTAAGGAGCTGGACTCCGACTGCAGATCCCGTTACTGGGGAGCACAGCAGCAGTGAGCAGCTGATCAGTTCATTTACCAAAGAGCAGAAGGATCTTCCAGGACAATAGTAGTGGAATGGCCTTTTCTAAGAACAAATTTGCATCACAGACCATACCACCTCCTTCCTTACATGCAAAATTTATTTATTTGAACTGCCCACTGCAAACAGAGCTGTGTTCAATGGAAAACACCTACCGAAAAACCACAGTGCTCTTGACTCTTTCTCCAGGTAACAGGATGAGAAAACACACAGAAAAGTTCTCAGTGATGAGTATATCCATATGCTAATAATGCTACTGCTAACAATTCCTCCTGCAGGTACTAACTTGTCAATAACCCTTTGGGACAATTTTCTTAAGGGTATGAAAGTAATCTTAATACTTTACAGAATAATAGCTTCATATCCATCTACTAAAATTAACTTTCCAAACCAGAGGAACTGCCATTAAGCACAGGAATTAGACTGATTGTTAATGTTTATTTTTATGGGGAGGAAGAAGAATATCTTAGCTCTGAACTTTCCACTTTTGTTAATGGTTAAAAAGTTAACTAAATATTAACTTTATTAAATTAATAATTTATATGACACACCTAAAATTTACCTAGTACTGACACATAGAAGCCAAATCTGTTTATTGTTTTGGGGGCAGATGGATGGAGTGGGTGAAGTATTCAGACAAAACAAAGCAGTTTCCAATAGAAGGATACAGACCATCTTCTATTTCTCTGAGAATAACATCTATTATTTAGTGTGGAGCAAATATGTTCAGAGGCTAAGTGGTCTCTTTGAAATGACAGAGAGAGTTTTTCCTCTTTTTGTTTAGTACAACATGCTTCTGATATACCCAAATAGCTTTTATTTAAAAGGCAATCTTTATTAGGTAATTTTTAAAATGGGAATTACAATATGTACCAGCAAAAATTGCTTGGCTGTTTGCTTCCTGATTCTTTACAGAGGCCAATCATTTTACAAATGGCAAGATGAAATCTGTTTACAAAAAAAAAAATATATATATATATGGGACTTATACTTTAAATCCCATTTACAGCAGAGAGTTATTTTGTTTTTAGGTCTGCCCACCTAAAAAAAAGGGACAATAAACTGAAGGCTGTATCATACCTCAACAATAATAATTGGTGCTGCAAACATTTTCCATCACAAATTTCACTGGCAGGATTCCTGCTTTACAAGGGAGAAAAAGCCATCAGAAAAACAAGTAAGGGTGAGATAAAGAACAGAAGAAAATAAAAAGCTTCCTAACTTCCAGTCCTGTGCTTAGATGATTATGTTTCTGTTTCTAACCCAGAGACATTACATCATCTCATTTTTTAAAGAAAAACACGCCAGCCTTTTAAACATCTGTCCTTGTATATCCACCTTTGCATCTGTATTTGTGTAATCCACTATCATGACTAAAATAATCTATCAAAAAGGTATCATGGCCATTCAAATCTGAAAGTGAGTATAACATTTCAGTCCTTATGATATTGAGTTTACCTGTGTGAGCCCCTCAAAGTACTTTGATTCAGCAGAGTCCCTCCAATGCATACACTTAAACAACCCCCCCGTGATACCAGAGGCAGTGCTTTCCAGTTACATAGAGCCTCACCAACTAGAAAAAAGCCAAGAGTTAACAGCAGGATGCTGCAGAGAAAAAGCTTAACTTAGGAACATGTTCAGATTGCCATTGCCCAAAAATCTGAGTAATGTTCCAGATATGTTATATTAATCTGTTACACAAGATTGTCTGTAATGTGAATATTTTTTTTAAAGAGTACTTGAGGGTGGTGTCTGGGGTTGGATGAAGGCAGGTGGCCAAAGTTATTACTGAACCGAAGAGGATTATTTTAACTATTATTGGACTATTAACCCTCTGCATGGTCCTATTTAACCAGTTTCATTGTGTTTACAATTTATATGATCTATAACTACTGTATTTGAAATTGCTGTTGATCACTGAACATTTGGGAATAAAAATAAATATGATTAGATGTGCAAAGCTCATTTGAATGCAGTTTTATGCATAGACTGGATTTCTATCCACTGAAAAAATAGCCCTTAATAATAAGATATCAAGGAAAACACAGTGAGAAATGGTATTTTCTGTATGTGATCTGTGTATTCTAGATATACCTCATAATGAACGTGACCAAATACTGAACACGAACTGAAAAACAAACCTTTTGTGTTGATGCAAAATTTGAGTGGCAGGGAAAAAACCTAACAGCAGATAAGGGTTTTCATTCACAATGCAATGTAAATTAAAAAACCATGGATACAAAAGAGTAGAAACAAGAAAGGTAATATAACAAACTTACATTTCACCCTCCATCTTTACAAGATCAAAAGAAGGGCATACATCTTCATTCTAGTCAAATGGCCACTATAATAGTAAATTATAGCAGCTCATACAAGAAGTAAAATATTAAGGACTTGGTTATGTTTTAAACCGAAACAATGCAAATCATAAAAAAAAGGCAAAAACCCCCCCCAACAAAACAAACTGTAAAGTCTATGGGGTTTTGTTTAGTTTTTATTTAAACAAGGGGCAAAATATACATGCAAGTAAGGCATCTCTCTATTTATGCAATCACTTTGCCTTTAACTTCATTGGGAACAACATGAAGCTCAGAGACTTCCCTTACCAAGTCTACATTCACTCTAAATAGGTCTTGACGGTGCTGTAGCTGCAGAGCCAAAAAAAACGAGGCCAAATTTTATGTGGTCATGCTAGCGTGGTGGAAAAGCTTTTGTGAGGATTTGATGCTGTAACTGCATTTGTACATCTGGCCCCTCACAGACCTTCAAAGACTTAGACATCTATAGATACTTACATGGATTATTAAATGGCCTGTTAGTAAGAGGTGGATTCGGGACACTGACACATTTGAAATTGGTATCTGCAACTGGACCCTGACATTTCATTTGGATACTTAAAGCATTAATGTTATTGTATCCTGAGGACCTATATTAACAAGTTTGACGTAACAGATGGAAGCTTTTTCAAAAAAATGTAAACAGCTGATCTGAGAGCCAGCACTTTCTATAGACAGAAGTTACAGTGAAATATAGCACTCTACTGTTTATTCCAAACACATCGCGGCATGGTAAGTAGACTACTTTATACAGTGAAGAAATACAGTAAATGTAAAAGGAACACACATCAAGAATTTCTCTTCCCACTTTCACTGATTTTAAATAGAACATTCTTCCAGAAATTCTCTGCTTCTGACCCATGAAAAAAAAATCAAGATAATTACTGCCCTCTCTAAGACAGTGCACATAATTTGAACCAAACCTCACTGCGTCTTCTTGCGGGGCTCCTCACTGTGCATTCTCAACATCATCACAATTCTGAATTTTGCTAATTTAAATACGATGCTCATTTAAATACTATCTATTACACTAGACCTTACTGATTGTCTGTAATGTGAGCAGCTTTCTAAACATACACTTGCAAACCTGATCCTCAATAAAAATAAACAAACTACTTCATAAATAAGAGAAGCACAAGAAAGCAGTGGGGTATTTTTGGAAATGGGGGTCTTAACTATTCTTGGATCACCCTCTTTGGTCTCTGAGTTGCATGATTGTTCTTGCACATATATTTTAAAGGGCATATTAATAATATAAATGGTTACAAATACAGGACCATCTAGTTTCTGCATTTTTCACACTGTATATTTGCTTTTGCAAAATGGAAATTAATAACAATGGCCGTATCTGACTGCTGTTGCTTCTTGCATGATTTCTGTGATGCACTAATAAAAGACACTGCAAGTCCAGTGCTCTGGAACGATAATTCTATTTACTGTAATGTTTACTGCAGTAATCTACCTATTGGATAACCCTGCCCAGAATGCTTGGCTGAAAATGGGACAAATTTCTGTTTGTGGAGAGAAACAGCCAGCCCAGTGCATCGTTAGCAGCAGTGCCTGAAAACTGTCCTCTGTTACACAGGATGAAAGATGGAAAACGGCAGCTCCTACATAAGTGCAATATGCAAGAGATTCCCAGAACTGTATCTGAACATGGACTGGTTTTTGTTTTTTTCCCTTGGAAAATAAGGAAATCGAACTCTTTAAGGCAGCACTCTCAAGTAGTTGATAGCATTATCTTAATAATTTGATTAAATAAGTAAACAACAAGAAAAAAAAAGATCCCTGTTCACAACAGAGAGCAAAGGCAGCACAGAGCTGCAGGACGGGAGTCGCTTAGAAGTAGCACTAAATCTCTGTGGTCAGAGTCCAACTTGCATACCCTTTTATTCAGATGCTCTTCCCTTTCTATGAGTCCATAACACGCTCTTATAACATGGCTAGTATGCATCAGAGAACAAATATCCACATTTATTAGGCTTATGACAGTGTAAACACCATTAGAAGTGGTTCTGGTATGACAACCCTCGTTTTGCACTTCCCCATTTCTAACTTCATTCGTCAGTTTTCACTCTCATCCACTTAGCACTTCCATTTGTCTCAAGGCCAGATTTTCAGTACTTTCTGTTCATCTCCAGCTCTCTCTGCAGCTTTGTATGACAACCAAACTGACTCCCCTGCTGTCATTTGGGATACTTTTAACATTAACTGGGCAAAGTCCACATTCTGTTACTTCAAATATTTCTCAAGTATCTATTCACCCTGTGCTTTGGTGATCTCCAGGCTTTGGTTTACATTCTTTAAGATTTGATTTTTGCCCCCAGTCCAGTGGTTTTAGAATATAACCTTTATAGAAAACAAATGTTCCAATACATGCAGAAGATTAAAGGAATGAAGGAGGTACTTGGCTGTCCTTTAATTTTACATGTGTTTAATGTTATCTTGGAGAAAGGTACCTATTTTCATTTCAAATCTAATCTACAAGCTATGTTGGATGATTGTGCAAAGAGTCAGCATGCTAGTTGTTTAAAGAAACAAAATGGAGCCAGGAACAAGCACAGGATGTTCAGTGGCAAAATCCACGGGATAATGTTTGCTTACTCTCTGATACTTGGTACCTTTGACTTTATCATATCCAGAGGATTGGAATTCAGAGGCAATCAGGCTGGTGGTTTTTGTTTGGCCTCTTACACATAGAAAGCAGCCAGACATTTCCGATCTGGGTTCAGCTACCCAACTCTTCTTCTAGTCTTGGGAATGGAGATGAAAGCAGGCTGTTTCAATTAGCCTGGCTATAGAGACGATCTGGAGCTGTGAATTAATTGATTTGAAGACCAAGAGGGACAGCTCCTGCATAATAGAGGCCATGGAATTTCACTCTGTAATTACAGCTAAGTTCAGCTCCAAATCCAATAGAAATCAAAGGTGACCATATAAGGCCCATCTCTAATCAAAAGTGGCTCTTTTCCCTAACCACTAAGTGCAAAATATTCTGCATTTCTTTCTACTTCAAAAAGCCATTTGGGTCTAAAATGAACCTGTGTGAAAGATCTTTATTCCTGCATGGACAGGAACAAATTTTCCACTGCTGCATGAAAAGACTAGAACAATGAAAGTATTGGGAAGGGAAGTGGTGGGGGGGAGGAAAGCTCTGCCTTTTTGGCAGTACTCACAGAACATTAGTTAGGGTAGGTGGAGTCCTGCTGGGTCTAACCAACTGCTCAGATCCCCCGTAAAATTTTTCTGACCCCCAGCTTTACCCTGTGCATCTCAGAACACGGCAAAAAAGCTCATATATGTACATATATTTTAAAAGACATAAAAGTCTTGAGCGCATATCCAAAGCAGATCAATTGCCTTTGTGATATTCTCAGAACAAAATGTTCCACCAGCAGATCTGATAAGAAGAGCCAAAAAATGGAAAACACTTGCTACCAATTTATTGCAGTCACCCATAAACTATTACTAGAACATTATGTATTGGGGTTCAAGCCAGAAAGCTATTAAAGCGGACTGCACTAGAGTCTTTCCACTATGCTACTGAAGCATTAATAAGTCCTTAGAGAATTGTGTTTATGTTGAAAGAATAATCTTATAATCAAATTTTCACACACAAAAAAAATGCAGCTCTTTCTAGAATTACTGTGTGCCTTTGCCTCTCTCCCCCACATTGGCTAGTGTCTCCACAAATACCATAATTTTATATGTTTCTGTCTGGCCCAAACCCTGATGTGCATACTTTGTGCTCCAAGCTGGACAAATTTCAAAATAAATGGTGTTAATCGACAGCGTTAATGGGCGCAGGATGTACCACATCCTCTCCCCTGTTGTCACTGCCTAAGTGCCTTTCTCACACCTTACAGTCATTCTTTGTACAAGACATAAAAGAGTTAAAAGACAACGCTAAAACAGCATCACTACTTTTTTGGTTTTTAACTTTGACACACCAAAAAACCCACCCAGTGGTATTTTGTGGGGCTGTGTTTCATCCCTGTTACAGGAAAACCTCTAATAAATCAGAAACCTCCTTACCCATTTCAGAGACAACACTGATGCCCAGCAAGATGATGATTAATCCAATGATTCACTGCTTTTACCTCAAGAATTGATATTTTTCTTTGAAAAGGTGTATGCTTTCTTTTCAGCCACTTTCCTCTGATAGCACCCAGGTGCAAATCATATAACCAAGCAGGCCAGGTGAAATTAAGGAAGCTCCTGTATTTCTGTAAGCTCCTTAAAACAGTACATTTTGACTTTAAATGTAGTAGGCCATCACTCCAGAAAGGCTTCAGATTCTACTTGAATTCAGTAAGAAAGAGACCTAAAATTTCTAGAAGGGAAAACTAGTCTCTTGTATTAATTCATTTGTATTATCCTAAGTAACTAGTTAAGAGCTGAAAACTGTGGTGTTTGTTATTATCATCATCACCAGGTATCACCTAATATCCCCACTTGGAGTCTTAGAGAGTGCAGGCCAGGGGAACAGTAGTATGTTATGACAAGTTTATGATAACATAACACCTTTCCTGATATGTGTCTTCAATTCCTGGAATATTCTTAAGGTTTGAGAGATGACTGGTAAACCTCTCCTGGCCGCCAGCTGACCTGTAGGATGCTTTCACTGGGCAGGGAAAGTTACTTGCAAGCAGAGAGAACTCTCAGCAATAAAATACCATTGTAATGGCTGTAAGTACTAATTTTGCTATTTTCTGACCTTGTTGGATAAATGCCATTAAATTGGATCAGACAGTACTGATATGCTTGACGTCAAAGAGGCTGATTTGAAAAAATGTTAAAAGCATGCATCTCTCTGTCATGTCAATGGAAACTGTAGAAACTTAGTATCTTTCCTTGACTGGGGCCTTTAGTATAAACTGAGAAAACATGAATTGCGGGTCAAATGTATCCCTTAAGTAACTTCACTTTATCCCATGTGTTTTTTATCTCTTGATTAATGACTGTGGGATATATTGCTTGCTCAGGCAGCACATTTATGTGAGGAGCTTGTGTAATTAGTTACATTTCAATCAAACTTACAACAAAAATAATAAGAAATCATTTCTACCTGCACTAATGCACAGGACGCCAGAGAGTGATTTTGCAGTAGATAAATAGACCACATCTACAACTAAATCTCTCTCTACAGTTTGTCTCTTCACAGCAGGACTCAGGCTCTGCTGTCATCATTCAGCCTGAGAGGTCCTTTTCGATTCTTCAAAGAATACAGAGACACGTGCTGGCACAACAACATGTCAGCGAGCCATTCTAAGCAAAAACCTTTGCATAATGCTTTAACACCCTCACTACGCCAGGACGAGGAATGAAAATACTTAATCACAAAAATCAACACCCCAGAAAGGCTTGGAAAGCGCTCAGGTCTCCAGAGGAGATTTCATCTAGGACCTCTGTAGCATCTGAGTTATTGCACGTTCTGCTCTAGCTCCATTAGTCCATACACTTGCAAAAAGTTGTCCACTGCTTCACTGAAAGGTTTACATTAAGGCAGAAGTCTGGTGCCCAGGAGAAATGCCCTAGATGTTTTCTATGCTTAAAAGGCAAGATGTGCCTAATACGATTTTTCTGTAAAGAGCAACTGAAGTATGGTATGAATAAAAAATAAACTATGTTAACTTATGTTAAATCTTCCTCTCTTCTCCAAAAATACACAGCTCAAAACCCCCTACCCCAGCAGTACTAATGCACAACCAAGTCTTCTCCATCTGCCAAATATGTAGGTCATTTCAATGAGTGACAGAGACAAAGAGGCCTGATTTTAATTCATGAAATATTTCTGCTAATAGCAAAGTTATTGAGACATCTGTTAAAAGCCTGACCTGTTATAATGGGGGGATATCTAAAATGACTGAAATTTCTATTTAAATTAATGCTACACTATTTTATTGGGCATTTTAAAGAGGTACTGCTATTAACAAAAACATTATATAAATTAGAAACAGGCCTGCAATAATCCTCCAGATGAAATCTGGTCCTGTCTTCTAATACTCCAGTATGAGCTTTTATTTGCATGTGCACTATGTGTATATATTACAATACAGCAGATATGTAGGGAAAAAAATAAAATTAAAATCTTAGAGTCATAGCAGCCCAGTTTAAAGTTTGGCAGGGAACAGTTGGCAGACATTAGAAAAAAAAAAGGAAAAAAAAAGTAAATATGTCTCATGGCCTGTATATTATTGAACATTCTTCCAATTCCTGTAATGGAAATGTCAATACCATGGAAATCCTTGAAACATGGACACAGACAGACAAATGTGACTGGAGCCAAACACCTCCACCCAGAATGAGTAACAGGCCTTCAGACAAAGAAAATCTACACAATAATAAACTACCCACTCAATAACACTAACTAAACAAAGTTTTTGCCTTTGGAGTAGTGGTGAGGTGAGCAGAGGGAGGTGGAAGGTAGGTGATGAAAGCTGCCAGGACTGCACTGCAGAGGCAAGGCACAGATGGGATCTGCCTCAGTCGGCACTCAGAGAAAGGGAGCTGAGCACCAGGAAGGACCCCCGGCACTGCATACAGGATGGTGCCCTGGGGTGAAGGCAACAGCTCTTCTGTTACTGACTTCAACAAAACAGGGCTTATGACTGGCTTTCTTCTCTTTATGTTAGGTGATGTGCTAGAGGATGCATCACACACAATAAGTAGCCCATTCTTGGGGGTTGAACCAGGAGCTCTTTGCTGAATGCTCTTCTTCCTGCTGGCTCGCTCCCAAAAGCCAACATTAACAAGGGGAGGCCAGATTTTCCCAGGCCACAGAGAGATGAGCTAGAATGAGGAGTACAAGTCCCAGGTCATCATTACAATTCCTAAGAAAACACCCAGCAGAGCATCTCAATTCCAAACCAAAGTGAACGTGCACCAGCATTTCTCCTCTTTCTCACCCATATCCTGGTCCTCACTAGATGCTCCACCCCCACACAGGTGGATGTTGTAGGGCTTTCTGCAGTACTGCCCTTGCTATGGATGCCTTGGACTGATGCCGTGGACTGATGAAATACTGAAGTGTAGAGCAGAAATGTAAATAACCATATTCAACTTAGGAAAAAACACTCCAGAAGTTGCTAAAATACTTGGAATCACGCTACATGGTAAAATATAGCTCTGAAAGTTTACCAGTAGATGATTTATATGTCTTATATTTAATCCAAGGTTTCCTTTTTCTGAACCAAAAAAATACTAGTAGAAAATCAATATATTTTCATTAAAAATGCCACTTTGTTTCCAAGGGAGAAAATGCAAAGATGTAATTTTTTTAAAAGTGTGGGTCAGCGAAGACAAACCCAATACCTATGAAAAAATATATCAGCATATGAAGAAACTACAAATTGTAATATATGCTCCTCTGCTATTACAAGATATTGTTCATCCCCTCGCAACATCCACTTAAGTCATACGATACAGCCACTTGATGTACCACCCATGTGAAATCTAGTCTTTATGAAATTAGCTAGGCATAGGTCTGGTTTTAATGTTTCTCCTGAGATGCCCTGTGAATGTTCAGAGTTTTACAAGCATGTCTTTATTTCTTCCCTCCATGATCTATATTTTACCACTTCTCTTATCGCTTTATCTTTCTTCTATTGCTGTGTGAGACATCAACGTACAGTGTAAAATACATAAAACAAGGAGGCAAAGCGGCTCTACTGAAGGTCTACCAAACATACAAAACAAACAGATTCTTTTCTTCAGCATTCAGCTACAAAAGCACTACATAAACCTAACAACAGTAAGAGGGAAAAGTGATGACTTTAGGCTGTCAGCTTCCCTCGAGCAATGAAATGTTCAGTGTTGACTTCACCACTCCCTAAACTCTAAATATTTCTCTGTGCAAGTCTAGTAACTTCTTAATTGTATTTTTGAATGGATTATGAGCACAGCTTAACAAAGCAAATTACCAGCAAAAAGTGCCTAGGTGGGCTATATTTTCCTTTGGTAAGATCAAGGGATGTTTTTGTATTATTCCATCCCTTTCTCTAAATTTATGCTCTTCTGGCAAAGATAGCGGTTTCAAGGAAAATCCTTAAAATCTCTACTCAACTGGAATCAAATAAATGTCACTGAAGAACTCTGCCTTTGCTTGCAGTCATTACGAAATGGACATTGTAAAAATAAAATGGAGTAAGAGTCAGATCTGTTCAGAAGCACATAAATGTCCATCCTTACTCAGTAATACTTTCCACTCTCTCAACCTCATTCAGGATCTTACTGACAGATCTTTCTCTTAAACCACCATTGCAAAAACCAAAAAGCACAATCCTACCGTGTAGTTCAGGGTGGGACAGAAGGACAAGGGATATCTGCTATAGAAACCAAACTTGTGGGTAAAATTCACTATCAGAGAACTGCACTGGACCCTTCTCAGCCCAAGGAATGCTAACAAGCAGAATGATACTTAAGAAGTAGATTATTAACAGAAACAAAAACCTCTTATAAAGAAGGGTCTTCCACTTGGGAAAAAAAAATCATTTCTCTGCATGTTTTTTGTATTTAGTATGGCTAAAAGTAACAGAATTGAGAGGTGCTAGTGGGAGAAACCATTATCCAATATTCAGTGCACGTGCACTTCACAGCTTGTGCAATAACAAGACTCAGCTCGCCCATGAAGTCAGGAGGTCTCAGTCCTGTGGGAAGGTCGCTCTCCTCACACACTGCACTCAGCTGAAATCATTGCAGTTCTGATAGAGATTCCCCTCAAGAAATTTCTGTAAACTCAAGGGCTTGGTTATTGTCTCTCTCCTTTAGTAGGTCCTTCTAATTTAGTCTTGGAGGACACAAAAGTCCTTATTTACCAAAATTTTGCTTTTTAAAGAACATCAACTGTGCTTCTCATGAGCAATACAGTAGAAGCTGTGATTCTCTATCTTGTTCTAAAATAGTCATTTTATGAAACTTTTTTTTCACTTTAATGCTGAAAGCATTGCTTCGGTGTTTTCTAGACCAGAACAGAATTCCCCCCTTGTTCCAAGAGACTTTATAGTGTCATTTTTTCCCCATTTTGGATCAGAAGAGAAGCACATTCTCTTGAGTCTTTCATGAAGAGAGTGAGAAAGATAAAAGAGATTTCATTTCAGATTTGTGAAGCTCAAGGACAAGACTTTGCTGTCTTATTTAAAAAGAGGACTTGTACATGGTTGGTCCCCATCTCATCTAAAGTGACTCAATCGTAAGACAGCTTTTTGTTGCTTTAACTGTTTTGGGAGAGGGGTTGTTTGTTATTTGGTTGGGTTTTTTTTGAAGAAGGCTATAAAACTCAGAGAATCATTAATAAGATCTGGTAAAACACTGGGGGAAAAAAAAGGCAAACTGAAAAAAAACCCACTGAAGTCAAATTCAATCTCCACTAATGGCAATATAATGATTAAATATCAGTTACTCTGAGGTGATCATTTTCTCTAAGTGTATTTGTACACACTTTTTTGTAAGCCCTTTTTCTGGCTACCAAGCTTCACTGAAAAGTTGATGAAATTTTAAGGGAAGTAAGTATAATATTCTTTAAAATATGTCAAGAGAGGTCCAAACAGACCCTCAGGTGGACCAGAAGCCCCCAGGTTTGTCCCAGCCTTCTTTAACACCTCTGTTAACACAGCAACACCGAAGCAGAGGAAACGTGATAGGAGAAGCTGGGGGACCAGATGCCATAACAAATCATCACAACAACTTTTAGGCTCTCAGAAGTATCACAGAGGTTTAGAGGGGGCCCAGTGCTACTAAAGGTAATTCAGAAGTTCTGACTTCTACACTGCCAGTTTCAACGAGGCCATGGTTCCAAACTCAGAAGTTTCAGAGCCAACCCTTCACCGACTTAAGGAGACTGCGTGAGTAGATTTCCACCAGATACAACTTTTTCAAAGGTTGATTTCAGAGGGATATAGTGGAGCAAATCAGAGATCAGTTCTCCAATTTAGTCTTCAAACAATACAGCTGAAATCTCAATTCCTTTTTGGCTTCTTGAAAATAAAAGCCTTGGGATATAAAGGGAAGGTGAAGAAAATCTCTGTTTCGTCACACCTTGGAGTGCACCAGGACAATGACTATGAGGGGACCAGGGGCCTCAAGTTATCTGCATCCTGCTATGAATTTTGCACTTAGACCTGGTGAAATCTTTCTGATTACTAGTGTTTTTATTTCATAAAAGAGAATAAGAAGATAAGTTTCAGTTTCCCCCCTTCTTTCACAGCCACAAGGTGCTTCCAAGAGCAGTGCCTGACCGTATCCCTAACTTGCCCTCCAGGTGCCACCTGGACAGGAAATTACTGTTCCAAATCACAGCCTGTTCCCTTTTACATTAAGTTCACTGTGTATTTTCACTCAAGAAGCTGGATGGTTGAAAGGGGTTCTGTAAAGGTACCAGACCTGTGAAGTTCAAGCCTTTGTAGAGATTAGAACTTTTCTGAAGTTCCACTATACACACAGATTGTGTTTTAATGTATAAACACAGAAACCTTGCTTCAAAGCAGACAAGATTGAAGATACTTTTCTTTTTTCCCTAGGAGTGAGAGAAGATTATAAAAGATTTCCTAAGTGGCTGTGATAGATCTCTCCACAACAGCTTGGCACATGTTGTATGTACTAATAGTTTGTCATAAAAGAATGATCAATACTCCAGAGCACCAGCCATAGGCTGTGGAGCATCAGGTTCACCCAGAGGCTCTGCACATATGCTGTTACTTTTGGCAAGTGGCAATCTCACCATGCTCCAATTCCTCATCTAAGAAACAAAAATAACAGCTCTGCCCCTCCATCAGCATTGTACAACTAACCATGCTAAAGTTTTGTTAGTAAATATGAAGGTAAGAGGTGTATCATTCCATTTTGGTTTAAGCCTAGCTAGTTGGACTTTCCATGCTGAAAGCCAAGAGTGGTTTAGGATTAAATTTATGGCATATTGGACAAAAGCAACAGTATACATGCACAGAAGCTACTTTTCTCATCTATGTCTCTCCCTTAGTTCTAGGGAACTGCAGTGAAGGGAATAGTATTAGTTTCAGTGTCCTGAAAGTTGTGAGACCTTTAAATATTATGCCAGTCATAAAATAAGCATTTAAACAGCTTCTGAAAGTAGAAAAGGGTTTTAGGGAATTCAGTGCAAAAACACAGGATGCTAGGAAGCCATACGGACAAAGACTAAAAAGATTTAACCTGAAATATTTCTAAATTTATTTTCTTATTTGCATTTTGAACTCTAATATTCAACCCAAATCTTCCAGAAGTTTCAAATAGTATTTTAATATCTGTGGAATACAGTCTCTCAGCCTGAATTCAAAGCTTTTGTCCTTTATACTTGTTTTCCAACACTGTTACTATCCCATATACCTTAAAAAAACCCCACCTAATCCATCAAGTTTGGTTTAACTTACACAGAAAAAAAAATATATTTCTCTGGACACCAGACATTCCTATTTCCAAACTCTAGACCAAAAACACAAAGTTAGACCTCCATGTGGGCTTAATGTAGACTTAAACTGGCTGGTTTTGGTTAAAGGCAAGTACAATTAAACTGAAGAAATAAGAAAAAGTTACATGAGAGAAACCACTGGTGGTTGGATTGTGTTGGATTTTTGTTCATGTTTATTGAACAGTTCCCAAGAAAGAAAACACTTTTATCATTGAGTGCCTTCCACAGGAACCCACTAAAGAACATTCCACCTAGTCTAAGAAACAGAAACATGCCAAGGAAGAAATAAAGCAATGATGTTCACAGGATCAATGAAATTCCCTTTTCGCATTCCCAGGCCAGACAAAAAGTAGCCCAAATGCATATAAACAGAAATGATGAAGATGGGCCAGCACAGAAACCTCACATTTTGATTCAGCCTTACCAGGCAGATTCTCAGCAAGCATGTATCATCACAGACAATGGAGGCAGGCTGAGAGAAAATATCTGATTATTTGGCCGCATACTCTGTCCTGACTAATGCTGGAAGGAGAGTCTACAGGGGAGAGTAGTGTTTCCATTTACCCACAAACTCACTAGTACAGTATACCCTCTACAGCAGTCAGAGAAGTCCTCAAGTCTTCATTTAACTTCAGTTGAGAATCCCAAATGGTGGCAGAGAGTGCCAACATCAAAGTGAATGTTCTCACAGACACATTTCAAGTCCATGAGATCTTTTCTTGAGAAGGCAGAACAGCAGCAGAACACACCCACAAACAATGCACGGCAGAGGCAATTCTCAATTCACATTAGCACAGAAAAGAACTACTATTTCACTTCAACAGGATCTTTAGTGTAATCAACCCCATCTATCCCATTCTTATTGAGACTGACTTTTTTGCCTCAGGCAGTTGGCTCCTCGCCACACAATGTCTCTACAGTGACACAAAATAGTTTCAAATCTGAGAGCAATCCGAACTCCTAAGCCGATATGGCAGAGCCAAGCTCATATCCCCACCGCTCAGAGCTAAATGTCTACAGAAGACTTCTCTTGAACAGAACTACTTGGGAAAGTGCAGTGTGGAGCAGCAGGGAAAGCTAACACATGAACATGAATTGCAGAGGTGATCAAGAGTCAGGTGCTCAAACTCACCTCCCGGCACTCTTTCATTTAGGAGAACAAATCAGCCACAGTACACAACTTTCAAACTTTGACTGAAGTTACTTTGGCATCTACAACTAATTTTCAAAAGTGACTTTGGGTATTTCTGATCCTAAGACAAATCAAGCCTGAAAAAAATGCAGAGGGCATTATCTTGTAATGGATGATCCACTCAGAAAATGGATTGTAAGAACTTCAGGCATGATTGAATCTAGTATTGAAATAGTGAGCTGACATTTGAAAAGGACAAAATAAATGTGTACAAATGAAAAACAATTCTAGAGTCAAGCTTTTCTGACAGAAAATTTAAGAAGGTTCAAGGTGTTTTTCACACAAGAACCAATGAGAAAACCCTTTCAAATGCAAACATCAACTACCTGGCATATAATTTTGTTCTTTGGGGGCTATTGAAAAAACCTTCCATTTACTAAAGTGATTACAGCACTGAGCTTTCTGTCTCAACTGCCCAGTGTCATGCCATCCTTAATTTATCTCTCACATAGAAACCAGTTTCCAGTAAAGACTACTACAAAAATACTCTATTGAGTACTGTGGTTGTAAAATTCTGAGGCTGCCAGCAAACTCAAAGATTGACAAAGCTCTGTCCCCACTGATCACCAGTGGCAAAGCAAGTTAGAAGACAAAGTTCAGCTCCTTTCCCAAGGAAAAAAAGAAATTAACTAACCACAAGGAGAAGTTTCAAGTCTTTTGATCTGAAGTGTTCATTCTGTATTCAATTCTGGGTTATGTAATGCCTTCTTCCCTCCACACCCCAACTTTAATTTCTACCTTTTTTGTTTAATCTCTGAAAAATGGAGTTTAAGTATAGCTATCTGTTATTTCTGCTGATCAATACCATCTGTGGCAAAGTACTAGGGAGTTACACTGGACAGATTAGACACTGAAAAGCTTTTAAAATTACCAAGAAATCAAGTGCAACATACAGTTCTGTTGACTGGCCTGGATTAACTCCCAAAATTGGCTGATAGAAAGATGTGAGAATCTTTCCAAGAAGTCAAAACCTGTAGCTAATAAAAGTAGCTGTAATATGAAAAATTAGGTTCTTCTCCCTTTAAATAACAGCCCATAGAGGCACTGAAGTAAATCCCTTAATCTCTTTTTAAGTAGCTATTTTATCCCAACTTCCTCTGTGGTTTATACCCTCAAAGCATCTACACCACAACTCAAGAACAGCCTAGGCAAGGGACTTCAACTTCCTTTTCTTCAAAAAGCATATAAAATAAAATAAAATAACCCCCTGAAAAAGCCCACAAAAAAACCCAACACACAAAATCCAACCCCAAAACAAAACTGAAAAAACTTCAAAAAAACCCCCAACAAAACAAAAAAAAAACCATCTCAACAACAACAAAAACCCCCCTCAAAACCACGAGAACCACTAACCTTCCTGATCTTTTAACCCTTCATTCAAGACCATGCATCAAAAAGAAACATTCTCCACGCTTTAAACCCCCAGCACATATTCCCTGAGGCATGTAAATGATTAAAACAATGTATGTTTGCAACTTTTACAAGTACATATCAAATAATGGATCTCTTTTCATCCTTATAATCAATTTACCAACAAGAAAATTGCAAGAGCAATTTTAAGGCCCCAAATCTGTACCCATGGACAAGTTTTCTGCTTTCTTCACCACAGTATTCAGTAGAGCACTGGGCAGATCCAACAAGATCTGTCAAGGTTCAGTGCATGGCAGCCAAATTAACTTGCTCCAGGACTTCTAGCAAGCCAAGGATGGATTAAGATGCAGACCCCATTTACATCTCTTAACTCTTGCTGACGCTGAATGGCCAAAGAAAAACCTTAGCAAAAAAATTCAGAAGAAAGATTCAGTGACAGCTTTTAAATGCTGATGTTGTTTCTCAGGGAAAACCAGAAAAGTGTATTTTAGATATTGGACCATGCCTTCCTCAAACAAGGACAATTCTGCAGTGTCATAAATCTATGCATGACTCACTAAACAATAGCATAAAAGGTGCTGGATTATGAAGGTGAAAGTGTTTGCTTAGACAGTCTTCACTTTAATGGCAACACATAATTTTTATATATATATGTTTTGGGGTTTTTTAACAACCCTTTGCATTTTCACTGAATTTTACAAACATTAACCAACTATCATAAACTTCACCAGGGAGGAGAGTGTCATTATCTACACACTACAGATGGAAAATTCCAGGCAGAACAGCTGGGTAACGCATCTAAGACCACAGAGGAAGTCCCATCCATGCCAAGGAGAGTAGATCCTTGCTCTCAGACTCACATTCACATCATGCCTCTCAAAGCGCGTATGAGACCAGTCTCCATTTGATAACAAAGGTCACTCCTATCTTTCAGTTTTTATGAAGACTAAGACTGTAGATGTTGACAACATTTACCTTGTGATCTCGACGATTCCACTAGCTCAGCAAAGGAAACACAAGTGCAATGATGAAGGCTACAGTCTGAAGTGTAACCTCACCAGATTTTAAGGAACATGCCACAGGCAGATGGTTATATAGTTATGAAAGGAGAGCATTGTAAACTAAAACCACATTCTGCAATCCCCTTCCTTGTTTAGACATATGCACCCTGACTATTTACTAAACACGTCTCACATCTTTATATTTCATCATCTGCATCAGCTCTGAAACCTTTTGTGTTTGTTTTCGCTTAAATAAAAATAAACAGAAATCTTCACACCTGGAGCTCACATATAGTCACAATACGGACAGAGAACCGCTCATGAACTGAGATAAAGGGACACTTGATAGTTGAATTACGGGTTCCCATAACATTTCATTCCTTTGGTTAATGCATTTCTTTGAACTCCTCTGTCCTAAGTGCACAGGATATATGAGCATATCAACACTTTCATGACAGCCCAAATCACCCACTTTCCATAGCAGTAGATTGACATGTCATGGAGAGTGTGATTAGGAGGTCATCAGAGTACACAAAGCACCAGATTAAAGCTCAAACCCAAGACATATTTGCTCCTTGGGTTATTAAAAAAAGATCAGCAGAGGAAAAAAAGCCCTGTTGTAATTGAAAAATATGAGGCTTAATATACTGTTGAAAACCCTTCCGTGCAAGGCCATTTGGGATTTTTTTTTAAGCCAACAGTATGTTATCTTTTGATAGTGAAAATATGCATTTATTATAATGTGGCTTCTACTTAGGCTGGCATCAGGTTGACAGGCCAGCACCATTTGTTGCTGCACCAAACTCTTGAAAGACAAAGTAAAGGAGGGTGGAGGGGCAGGGAGTGTAAGCAGGAGAATGAATATGTGTTCCTAACTCTGAGATCTTTTTGATTCTGTTTGTAGATCACATTACTGATTATGTTACAGAACAGAAGATAATTCTCTGGATCTCCGTATTTCTCTCAATTCTAGCCCACTACGATCCACCTTCTGCTTTTTAATACAGGAATCTGAGTCTGCCAATTTGCTATCCGTTCTGAGAAAATCCATCAGAAAGAAGGGAAGCAGACAAGCTATCATCATAGCCCACTGATGTCCAGGAAATGCCAGCCTAACAGCTGTCACAACAAAGGAACTTCAAAGTCACAGCAAAAAAAAATAACAATTGCCCTTACTAACACTGTATCTTTGAAGAAAAACTTTATGAGAACCAGAATCAGCTTAAAGAGGAAAAGGAATAATAACAATTAAAAAGAAATAAAAAATAAAAAGGGTAGGAAGAGGGGTATTTGGTTGTTTTTTCCCCCCTTTTTTGAAGGAGAGATCCAAACAGCTACACTCTCCTAAAAGTCCTTGATTAAAATCTTCAAGAAAGTTATCATTCATGCCACCTCTAACCTTATGTCTTCTTACTGAAAATTTCAAGGAAAAATCCTTCTGTCACATCCTTGGTGTAAGAACTCAAGGATGTGCCCTTCTCCTGAGCTCAGAAAATCTTAAAACCCCTTGTCTCCTTGGAGGAAGTAAACAGATGCCTGCTAAACACTTAGGTTTACGTAATATTTCTTCCCCCTTATTTATTGAAAAAAAGAGTCTTTTTAGAAAGCATTTCATATTTTGAGAACACTGAATGTTTTCTTTCCATTTTTTTAGTATTTTTGGCAAAGTATGTTTTTGGTTATTTAAAGATAATCTCTATTCTAAATTGCATCTGACTCATATAACCTCCATACTTTAGAAACCACAATAAAAGTGACATATATTAGCTATAAATGAATAGGGAGTGAGTCAGTGAATAGTTAAGGAAATTCCACAGAAATGCATGAGTTGCATACTAAGTTGTTAGAAAAATATTCTACTTAATTTTTAGAATTAACAGTATAGATTAATTGGAACAAAGAAAATCTTCTCTTCTTTTAATTCGCAGATGCAATGTGTTTTGTTTTGTTTCCCTTATGTGTCTTTGTCTACGGTACAAAGAGACCTTTAGAGAAGTGGCAGAAACACCAGTGTGTTCAGAGAAAGAATAGTCACAACTTGTACATAATAAAAGATTTCTGTAATTATAGGAGGTTTTTTAACACTTTCACTGGGAATACTTCATTTTTTAGCCTTTGCAAGGCCATCTTACAATATCAGCTTACAGAAATTACTTTAGGGAAATCACATGTTTTTCTCTAGCTACTGAGTTCAAGTGTGCTTAAATTCAGTGCTTTCAGTATTAAAAGAAAAAAACAAACAAAAAAATGCCTGATACTTCTACTTGCCAAGGCTTGTATTCTCAGCAAAGTTTTCATACTGAATATATGAAGAAGTTCATTAAATACTAACTGAAGTTTTCCATGCATCATCATGCTTGCAGATCCACACTGGGGAGTCATGCCCCTTACTGCATGCATCCCAGATCCAGTAAGCATGGTATAAATAACTACACAAAAATTCTAAGTAGGGGACATGAGACAAACAGAATTCTTACAGCACAGGATTATGGCTATAAAGAGAGTCATAATAACTCCCATTCTATCAAACCCGTAGCCCGTAGCTACTGTCTGAAAAACAACTTTTTTCAAGATCAAAATCTGGCAGAGGTAAAACATTTACTACAGATGAACCTAAGACAAAGGTTCTCCATTCCAACTTAAAAGCAACAAAAGCTGACTGGACCATAATCTGAGCATGAACTTAAACGTGATGTGGAAATACCTCTGGGATAGGGCCTCAGCTCTCCTGGCAGACATAATTCACTTCCAGAAAAAACATTAACCACACAGGTGCTGAGCATGCTGAAGGACCCCAGCACAAAGCCAGGGTAAAACAGCAACAAGAAAAACGTGGTAAGGAAATGCTCAGGGGACCTAGGTGTACTAAACCCAAAGGCATGCAGTATTCTTTCCTACGGCCCTTCTTGACTTGGACTGCACCACGTGTTTGGATGGAGAATGCATGTTGAGTTCCAACAAAATTATCCAGCCACATCTTAGATAACCCCTGGAATGGAGGAGAAAGCAGTCAAGGATACCCCAAAATAACGGAAGATAGCGCTATTGATTAGTTATTAATGTCACATTGAACCGTGGGGACTGAAGAGAACAGGCTCTTGTAGCCAGTATTCTGCAGTCATAACAAAAGCTCATGCAGAGTCTGGGGACAGACCATGTGTTGACCCCAAAGCCCATGTTGGTGGAATCTCACCTTTTTTTCCACCCCTACTTGTCTGTCACTACCACTCTGGGAAAGTTCAGGGTTCAAAAGACAGTCCACCCACCTATACCTCTGGCTCACAGCAATGTTAAGCAATCCTCTCTGTTAAATGACAGCCTGAGACAGCAGCTCTTTAAGCTGAGTAACTAAATAAAGGCCCCCTGGGCGAGCTACTAGTAACAAATCTGAAATCAGCAGCTGTTTTCTATACATGATAAAACAAGGATTTACTCAAACGAGGCAGGTGTGGGAGATCTTAAACCCCTTCCCACTTCATCTCCATAGGAAAAGAAAAAAAAAAAAAAAGGTGTTCACCCAGATAGCCACTGCAAATCTTTTCACCTCTTCTCAGATGGAGATGTATGCTGCCCTGATATCTCTGCCAATAAAACCAGAGGGAGGAGCGAAACTTAATGAGATATAAAAATATAACTGGATTCCTTTTTGTATCATTTGCTGGTTTTATTTTTGGACTGTTTACCCACTGAGGTGACATGATCTGCAGCAACATAGCATAACCTCAAAACCCAGCATCCCTCTCGGCAACACTTGCTCTGGTGCATCCAGGCTGAAGCTAAACAACATCTGATGGTGCAGAAGCGGATCATCCACACTCAGAAAATGAAACAACAGACAGATGGGTAAAAGAATTCTAATTCTTCAGGTTTAGATTGTAGCTGCCTGCATTACCAGACAGCAAAGGATGGGAAAGGCTCTTCCCAAGAGTATGACTGGGGCAGACAGCCCAGCATTTTCAGCTGGGAAGATAAGAGTTCTAGTGAGCCTAAGGAAAACTGCTTTCTATCGTGTAACTTTAAGAAGACATTTTTCAATAGCAGGAGAACTAAATAGGTCACAGTAAAACCTCACGTGCTGTCTGCAAAGACTGTAGTGGTTTTGCTGAAGTAATCTGTTCTGTAATCGAAAATGGCCCATACCTTCAGCTTTCCCCTGACAGCCTTCCTCTGTGGCCTCTGACCAAACAGTCTCTTGTTTTGCCCAGTCAGTTGCTTTTACAAAGCAGAACAAGGTGCTTTTATGAAATCAAAAGCCCCAGCCTAGCAAACTAAAGACATTTCAAAACATAACTAGCTCACCTCGTGCAATTTCCCCCTCTGCTTCCAGCAGTTTAAAGGTAATGTAGGATTACCAAAGCTGGGTGTGCTCCCAGCTTTGTATCTGGAGTACTATAAAGAATGGCATTTGGTTTGCTTTCTCCTGTACGTACCAGTGAAGTAGGACCTTCTTAGATTGAGCCACTCCAGAACTGAAATATTCCAGTAACTTAATATCACAAATGCTTAAAGGCCTATTCCCAGATGTGTGCTCAGAGTTGTCCAGTGAATTCAAAGCCAGAGACACAAAACCCTTCCATAGACAGAAAACCCTTTAATACAGCTATTGCTTCTCAGTGAGATACTGTATACATGCAACACTGGGTACTCCTCTGAAGTTGGAAGCAAGCACTATTTATACTGCAACAGAGAGCAAGTTTGGTCTTAACAGGAGGGATGCCAGCTTCCCAAGCTGGCATGCATGATGGTTTTGCACACAAGAAAATAAAAATGAGGAACAGAGGGCAGAGGGGGAAGCAAGAACTGTAGTCCTCACTCCTTCTGTTTGTATCTATTATGAGTGCAAAACCAGCTGTAAACAGTAAAAATGTCCCTATTAAGCAAAAATACCATCCTAATTAAACAGTGGTCATGACAGTTAAATAATTTTAGATTTAAACTAGTCCACTACAATTCACCAGAACCTCCTAACTAAACCAAACATAAAGTGTAAATCTTCAGCCTTTATCAGAAGGAATGAGTATCTGTTGATGACTTAAGCTGTGGGGGAAAAATCTACAAAAAAACGATTTTTAATGTGATTGTACCAATTTACAGAGATGAAAGAAGAGGGTAAAAGGAGAAAGAAAACACCTAAAGTGTCATATAAATCCTTTACCAGGATAGTCCAAAATGCTATTCGTCTTTACATTGAGTCTTCTGCATACATTGTGTTGGTAACACTTTGATTCTGTCTATGCTTATCAAATCGATGGCTGCCTGTACAGCCGTATGATGGAAAAGAGCTCATCCATAGAAACAGCGGCTGAAGGCATTTTGCTGCCACCAGAATGAACCCTCCATGCTGCAGCTCATTTCTGCAGGAGCCCTTGGCTGACCTGGGACACGGGTGAACCTGTCTGTCCAGCTGGGCTGCACAGAGTCCAGCAGCCACCGCTGAAGCATCACTTGGTCTCAGCAGCTGCTTGGACATGGACGGGACCAGAGCAGTGAGATTTTGTGTGCACACAGGTGCGTGATCTCAGGGCTCTGTGAAACTGTAGACTTTTTACCACCCTCTTGCACAACACACTCCGTGACTTCAGCACGTTCAAGTTTCAGGAAGTTTTCTGATTCACACTGAAATTTTTCCTTGCTGAGTTTTACCCCTTTGAACATCTTAAAAGAATTCTTTTTTCTCTTAATATTTTACACCCTTCAAATACTTGTAGATTGTTATCATATGTCTTAGTCATCTTTTAGTCCAAACTGTACATATTAAAATCTTGTAATCTTTGCTCATATTTCAATCTCTTCAGCCTCTTAACTTCTGTTGCTCTTCTCTGAATTCTCCACTAATTTTTTGACAACTTTTTGGCAACAGAGTGGCCAGAATAATAGTGTCATGGACACCTTACGGCTGTACAGAGATGAAAAGGGAAATGTGCAACACCAAAATGACATTAGCTCTTCCCCAAAAAACAACAAATATGTCTAGTCTGTTGTCCAGGATCACTTATTTTTAGTGGCTGCATCATGAAATGCTCTGAAACACAAGTACAAATATTCACCTAAAAATAATAATTCAGAGACGAGTTTAATATACTCAAACCTGTGTTTAATTAGTCTTCATGCCACCTGTGAGGAGGGTTAACACGGAACAGTGTTTACCTGCAAAACTGAAGAGCAAATGGCTGAAGGGAAGTCTCAAAAGACATAACCCATAGAAAGGAGGCCAAACAGAGGAAAAGAATCCCGACAGTTTCTTCACCACAAACCAAGTCAAGGAGCAAGTTACAATTACAGAGTAAGGAGATAAAGCAACATTTTAAAAAAAGAAATATTTTAAAATAAATATAAATACTCTTCCAAACTCTGGAAAATTTTAACATACAAAATTTCTAGAAAATAAGACAAGCTTGGTAGCTTTCTGTATTGTATACTTGGACTGTAGAAATATTCTTCACATAAATTTGATCAGGCAGGGGACTAAGATGCATATAATCTAACTATTATCTTCCTAAAAGATAGATATCAGACTGAAGCCACCATAATCATCTCCAGAGAGCCATTAATCCCATCCTAAAACTGTAATATATTTAGGATGAATAGCTCTCTAGAGGTATTTCTCCTCCTCTCCACTGATATCAGAGGGAGACTAAATAGCTGCCTTGACTGCATTTTCCTTGATGATGACTAAAGTTAAGCAACCTGTACCCAAACATCATTTATAACGCTGGTCTCCAAAGGAATTAATGTAAGCAGTTAGGTTGTGCAAGCACTTTAAATATTATCTTCCCTGGAATTTTCCAATTATTTGGTATTAAAACCAAGCCAACCAATGAGAAAAAAACCCAAAGCAAAACACCAGAAAGACTTACAGATTCACATTCAGATGTCCTCCCAACTTTTCAAGTACTAAACCAAGGACTACTGAACATCTGCTTGGATGGAAGATTTCCTTGCATACAAATTTCTGAACATTGGTGGTGACATCACAGATTCAGGACAAGAGAAATCTGTCACTGCCTTTAGATAGGTAGGGTTCAAATGCTCTGAAGCAGATATTAAGTAATTAAAGTTTGGGAAGGAGCATTCAACCTTCATCTGGTTCACAATAGGCTGAAAGAGAAACTGAGCATGAACAAAGTTACTCAAAAAAGTAGACTCACACAAAGGCAAGGCAGAAACAGGACAGAAAGGGTTAATTTTAGAGGAAAACTATAGGGAACCATATAGTTGTAATGGCACTGATCTGCAACATTTCCAAAAATGCTACCAAGAAAAGAAAATTATGTATTAGGAAAACTGAGAGAACCGCAAGTCTGTTAAGACATAACTGACATGAGAGAACACAAAGCCTTGCTACAAGGAACTTGCAAGCTCGGAGGAAGCAGTAATTTTTAAAAAGAAGAAAAGAAAGAGGGGGAGTACGTTGAAAAGAAAGTGGAAACCACAAATACAAGAAAATAAATGTATTGATAATATAAACCACTTTTAAGTCAGTAAATTCAGATTGCAATGGAATTAAGTGGCTTTTAAGTGAGGTCAGGATACTCTCCTGAACATTCCAATTCAGGAAGGCAACACAGGAAGAAGGTATGATACAAACATCATAGGGAATAAAACACAATCTACAAAAAAATATTTGAAGGACACCAAGGCTCCAAAGTGACTACAGTTTTCTAGAAGCAAGGCTGAAGGTATCAGTGTTCCTCACAGTCTTCACAGCAGAGGCAGGGATCAGGCAAGGACACAAATACTACAGGTAACTGCACCACACATGGATACAACTGGCACCACTAAGGACATTTTACTTATTTCACCATGGGAAATGCTGTTAAGGACAAGAGGACATTCACCTCTCACACAAGGAGCAGGATGCCCAAGAAGTAACTTGGTAACCTACCGGAAGGTCTCTTAACAAGAACTGAAATGGGCAGGTGAAAAAAAAAATCTAAGAGCTAAGTGTAAAAAACACTAGTTTGGTTGGGGCCTGGAAAGAGGAGACAAGGCAGAAAATACACTACTAGAGGGGCAAAGACATAAAGAAGGGTAACGTCTATCAGATAAGCATCTCCTGTATCCACATAAAAACACATGGAATTTGGTGAACAGAATTAGAAATCTTAACACACCATCAAGATTGTGACTTAATTAGCATAAACAGAAATCTGCTGGACTGAGTTAGTGGAATAGATTATAAAAGGGTGTATAACCTTTGTGAGAGGTATATGGCAGAGAAAAAAAAACAGAAAAGGAGTGTTGCCTTGCAAAACAGACTGCACCAACATGCTCTGAGGCCCAGAACGTACAGAGCATAAAACCTATTGAAAAACTGCAGATAGTGATTAAAGGCAAAATAAACCAGTTCTGCCATGATGCGGAAATACCACAAGCTACCAAATCAGGACATGAGTGTGGCTTTTGAAAACAATTTGTGAAGTAGGAAAAAGCATTTGCACTAAAAAGTTGGTGAAGATGGGGATTAATTATGCATATTCTGTGGAGAAAAGAACACAGCTGATCACAGCTTTCCAGAATTGTCATGGAATGCACACGGGACTTTTTTATTTTAAAATCAAAAAGTAAAGACCAAAGGGACATTATTCCTAGACTGGGCTCTAGTCCATGTGGGTGAACAGACTGAGTAGGTGAGAGTGCAAGACAGAGTAATGAAGTTCACAATTCTTTGGAAAAGACAGAGGGATAAAAGCAAAGTAAAACCAATGGAGTTCTAGAACACAGATCTCAATGATCTCAAAGAACTAGTAGGTAAAAATCCCTGAGAATCTACAGGGAAAAAGAAGTTAAGGAGGTACAACAGTTCTTCCAAGAAATTATAATAATAAAAGCACAAGCTACCTCAGTAAAGAGGAAAGAACAAGAAGCGTAGATTTTTAACATCACTAAAGTATAAGCTCTTTACCGCTACCAAGACAAGAAAAAAATCCTGAAGATAACAGAAGGATATCAGAATGTGTAAGTATAAAAATTACACAAACATGTAGAGACAAAATAATAATAGTTCAAAGCACAAAGCACAAAGTTAACAAGGAATGTCAAGAATAGCAAGAAACCATTCTATTAGTACATTTAGGTAGATGAGGAAAATTGTGGCTCTGTTAATCAATGTAGAGGAAGTTCAACTGACAGATGATGTGAGTGGGCTGAAGTGCTTAACACCTTTTTTGTACCACCATTCATTCAAAATTTCAAGCGGAAAGACATGGATAATTCACTTAATACTCATGAAGAAGGGTATGGTCTTACTCCAGAAGAAATGGCAAACAAATTAGAGAGTACTTAGCTAAGTTAAATATTTTTCCAGTCATTTATATATGAATTCATCCTGGTCTCGTTAATGAACTGTCTGAAACAGACTTTGAGACTTTGTAGAACGCAAGAAAAGACCCAAAGAACAAGTCTAGGACCTAGAAAAAAAGAGAGAGAAAAAATAAAGAATAAGGGAATTCCAGAGCACTTGATTTAAGCTGAATTCCCAGAAAAACTATTGAACAAAGAATCAAACCAGCTTTTAAGCACCTAAGTATAAAAGACAAGTAGCACTCAACATTGATTTAAGAAGAAATCATGCCAAAGCAGCCTAATTTCCTTCTCAACAGGAAAAGAAACTTTGTAGAAAGCAAATGTCATGTACTTCGACTTTATTTTGGCCTTTGACATCTTATATAATATTCTTATATGCAAGCTAGGAACAAAACAAGCCAATCCATGGTATCACACAGATGCAAAACTATTTTGGATAAGGGAATCCACACAGTAATTATCAAAACACAAGAATGCATCAACTGGGTTTCTGCCCTGGGTTTTGTCCTATTTTACTTTTTTATTAATAGCCTAGGTGATGGAATAGAAAACATTATTAAACCTGCAGACAAATGAACCTAGGAGGGCACTGAGTGACTGAATAAAATTCAAAATTATATTGGTAAATAAAGAAACTCACCTAGAGGTATTGGATGAGATTCAACAGGACTACAGGTAATGTACCTTAGCAGAAATTATTAATGACACAAATACAAGACGGTGATAACAGAGCAGGCAGCAGTTTTCAGAAAAGGATCTGGAGTTACTGTGAATTATAAGCTTGATATAAGTTAGCAATATTTGACAAACAAGGAGTCAATAATCTTTTTGGTGTTCGCAAAAACAAACATGTAGCTCCAAGGACATAGAAAGTAATCTTTCAGCTCTACTCAGTTTGGGGAAGTTTCAGGATGTAAACAACAAACTGGGTAAAGCTTTTCAAGATGTGAAGCAGATGAAGAATATCCATAAAAAAAGGTATGTTAGAGACAAACAGAGAGTCTTTACAATAGAATCCAGTACCTGCCAGACCTTTCAACTAGCACGATGCCAGCAACGAGTCACAGCAAAGTGGCAGGAGGGAATCTAAAAAAATGCTGTCATCTGCTCACTATCAGGGAAAGAAAAATGAATAAAAGGTATGGAGCACCTTGAAGGCAGCAATAAAGGTAGAGCCCTGGAAATCAACTGCACCAGGGCACAGTATTTTGGTTTTTTAACAGAAAATCGATGAATTTGTTAAAAACACATTCATCAAGACTGGACTACTGTATTAAGAGAGCAGAAATTCTAATAAGTGGGCTGCAACTGCATTTTCTTTCAATGTTTTCAAACTTTTCCAAAACAATGAAGTTTCTTATGGTACCAACACAATGGCAATGACATCTCCCAGTTCTGTGATGAACCCCAAGTGCGCACAGGTGGAGACGTATCTGTACTATTCCTTCTTTCCCTTCAAAACCGACCTCTCCAGCTCGTCATCTTTCCATCCTTCTAACGCAGATTCTACTCAAACCAGTTATTTACACAAATCACTGTCCACACCCTTCTGTCACGGCTAATCCCACGGCACTGGTTCCTGCTTCGTTCCCTCCCCACGTTCCTCACCTCCACAAAACCAGGGTCCAACCCCATCCTCTTACCTTATCCCCCTCCCTGCTCAAGTCCCCATGATTCCTGTCCTGTGTTGCCTTGGGTCTCCTGCCCAGTCTTGAAGAGAACGGGCAGGTCCTGACCGGGTCAGTGTTTTGGCAGCAGCTGCTGGAGGTGGAGCAGGCTGCCTTACCACCACCAAAATAAACAAGTTACCACCTGCCACATTATTTGCCTCAAGGGCTTTTCAGATGTTCAGGGCATATACCCGAGGAAGAATGTTTATCATGTGGTCAGATAAGAATCTCCAGGTAGGCAGGGCTGGGAGCTTCTAGGTGTCTGAGTGGCTCAAGTACCTCAATGCATTGCTCCAGTCTGTAACACGTGTCGTAAAAGAAGACTGCAGAGAGGTTATTTCCCAAGTCAGATTTCAAAGCTTTTTGCCTGCCTAGAAGACAGGCACCTCAGCTGGCCCAATGCATAAGACTTCACACAGCAGTTCACGTTACCTGGGCTGTCACTCCAGACAAAATGCCTGCTGACAGATCTCCCTGAGCTCAGGGCTTCACTTGGAGGCATAAAACCCTCAGACACTGCTAAGCACCACGGTCTCTGTCTGAGTCTCAGGATCACACACAGAAGGCACAGCTGGCCAGCAGGGTGGTCCAATGCATCTAGAATAGAGAGACCCACAGCAGAAGAGAGGCTGCTTTGCTAACACGAGAATTGCAACAGCATGGCTGAGAAGTGTAAGGTGGAGATGGACGGAATGAGCAAGTCCCAAACCTCAGAGTGCCTTGCAGATATGAAAGGCCTTCACAGGAAAGAATGCAAAGGCTCTTCCCAACAATTAAAGTCCGCCTGCTTGATGGGGAGTTATAAAGTAACATTCACATCTTAAAGATGGGTAAATACATAATATCTATTGCCTCAGGAAACACGGGAAGTTTGCAATTCTTCTTGAGTAACTAATACAAACATAGGTGAAAAGGCCTAGTCCTACCAATGTCAGTGGCAGAACAGTTTGGAGAATGAGAACATGATTAAGCTTTAACATTTTTCAAAGAAAGGGAACCATTACCCAAACTCATTATTCGAACACTTTTTATGCATTCAGACTCTTTCCAAATTCACTACTAGTAAACACAGGCATAAGTCTAGGAGAAAGCACACATATAAACTATTTTGCATATTTCTGTGATGACTGCAGCTAACCCTGAAGCCACTGGAATTCTGCTAATGACAACACACACATGTCCACAAGATAATAAAACTGAGATACCAGGAAGCAAATCCATGTCACAGTGATTCATGTTTCTGACTCTGTCTAGTTGCTCAGTGCTGTCTGCTCCTACATTACTTGAAACCTCAAATATCTAAACAGCTTTCCCAATATCCACATATAAAACTTAAAAAAAATTAAGCCACATCCTTTCATGTGTGAATCAACCTGTAGACTAGATAATAACTAGTACAAAGTAACAGTGGGACCAAGAGCTTATTAAAAAATAAACAAACATAAAAATTCTTTTCATATGGTGAGTATGAATATCCATTACTAAGTCAAACAGAACTCAAATTGAGTAGAAAACCTACATTACTCAAAGACTTGGCCAATTATCCCATTACAGAGTAAGGTAGTAACTTCCTCCATGGTTAGTTTTTTCCATACTTGTTCATGAGAAGGCTTTCCTTACCTACCTCAAAAGTGTTTGGTACTTTCAGAAGCTGAGACAACCAAAGTATGCAAACAACTTGGTTCCTTCAACAGCTCCTGTCTTCCTACAGCTATCCATACCTTTTACTTTCATGTAAATATCACATACTACAAATAGACAATTTTTTAAAACAACATTTCTGGAAGAAATGTCACACCATTTGTCTGAAATTTCTAAGCTCACTACACCTCAGAGCCTTCTGGCCAACTATTACTTAAAATTGTGCTTCTATGTGCATATACTAATAGAAGTTCTCTGCAGCCAGCAGCTTCAGCAGGTGCTTCTGGGCATTAAGCACTTTGGAAAAAAAAGCAGCTACTTATTCAGAAACATAAACATAGAATTGAGCAAGTAAGATGAGATAATCCCATCTTTCAAAGCTCAAGTTTTGGCAGTTTTAGGATGTATGCGTTCTGCCTCCCAATCATGTGAAAAAACCTGAGAGCAGTTAGCATACTTGAACAAACAGCCCCTCTTTGACACAAGCAGGGAACTATCTTCAGTGAAGTTTCAAGTTCAAAGCTTACTTTCTCTACTGGCCTGAGAGATATAGAACCCATAGATATTTTCAAAATCTATCCTTATGCAGAGGGTTTTCACTGTGCAATTCCAATGTTGCTTTGCATTGATATTTTATCAACTAACTCACAATTATTCATTAATTAGGAAATTTATGAATTAACAGCATTTTAACCTTACATGCGTACTTAGGAACAAAGTAAAATTAAACAGATGTATTATGAGTATGGCTGGCAAACATGCTCTCAAACACTCAATATACAATTATGAGCTCCTACTTTCACACTGTGCATGGGCCTCTTTAGAGAAAATGAGTTTCTCACAAGGTAGCTTGTCAGTACTGTGCTCCTGCCATATTCTTTTCTGCCATCACAACCAAACAAACCTACCCCAAAACTCTCTTTCTCATCTTTGAACTACATCAGAGTAGACAAATGTAAGTAAAGCAGAAACAGAACGTGTGAATACACTTGTTTTTCTTGTAATAATTCTAGAATCCACTGCGAATACAGAGTATCTCTGCCTCTGTTGTTTTATATTGGAACTTAGGTACGTACTACTGACCATAACAGAAAGACATCTTCAGTATCCGTGGGCCCTTTGACAACTGCACAGGAAAACAACAGTGTCCAAGGAGAGGAAGGGCAATCAGTACTACTCTGCCAAGAACAGTGCAATAGTTACCATTATGGCGTGTCCCTCAAAGCAAAGAAGCTATTGAAATTTGTTTTGTTTTGGATTCATAGTACAGAATTAATTGCTTGGGTTAGTTTATCTATCTCTTAAGCCAAGCCTGCATGGGGACATTGAGAATGTTAAGCCAAAATAACTAAAGGTTTGACACCAATATGCACACATTTAATTGTCTTGAAGCTGTGAGTAGATGCACTAATTCAACAGCAAAGCTCCCTGTAGCTCCTTATTCAGTTAAGCACATTGGTCTAAGACTAATTTACTCCTGAATTAAAGCAGTCCCCTAAGGACTCAGCACAACTCATTTTTGCATACTAACTTCATGCACTTAGTCAATTTGCCAACTCTTCCTAAGTTCCCCAAGCCTTACGGAGTTTCCAGCTGAAAGGAGCTGAAGGGAGCTTGGCTACTTCCTCGTCAGTGTTGGGAACATCAAAATGAGTGTTTTCTTCAACATTTTCCTTCTAGAACACAGACAAAAACTAAAAGAAACTCCTTGCATTGCTTAGCTGCTTCCTGTTCCAAGGTGAAAATTCAGTAGATTTGGAGTTTATCATTACCTTGCTCCTACTCTCACTCTTCAACGTTGTGGAAGCCAGTCTTGGGAACCAGCATGTTAACATAGAGGAACACAACCAGAAACTGGCAATGAAAAAAAATGCAAGTGGATACTAATCCCATAGTGGGATTTGAACTGTCACATCATCTTCTTTAGAGGCTTCAAATCATGTTGGAGCCATAATCCACTGATGGTGATTTTATTCACCATGATATGGAAATGGCAATCATATCACCATGCTCTACTGTTTTTCATCACAACCACTGTTGTGGTACCTCAGCACTCTCTGGAAATTAATCCTATCCTATTAATTCAACACTAATTCAGTTCAATACTAATCCTAAACTGGGATTGATATTTCTCAAAATATTCTAATAAAATTACCCACAGAAAGGATCGATTACTTTTAAAGCAAATTAGTTGCTTCCTTACTGCGAGAGCTTGGATTATCATTTTATTTAAGTCAAAATGTAAAGCACTTCTGAAACTATAAGGACTTAAGAGAAGTAAAGATGTCCTTCTTCCATTCAAGGTCATTAAAACTTACCCGGACACTGGTAGTAGTTGGGCAATACTTTGTTTTGGCCTTACTGCATGGGTGTCCAGGCTTCAGTGACGTTTTGAGTGTACCCATCCAGACGCCCTTATGCACACACTTGTGCAGACAGTATCCTGAGGTGCCTCATAAAGTTAAGTTCATTGACTGAGCTATCAGAGTGATAAACTAGTGTTAGAGGCCCTACTGTAGAGCAGCTAGCTGAAAGGAGTGTTTAGAGGAATAAATAAATATACATAATGCCTGATGTTTCCGTTCCCCAAAATAAATTCATTCATTATAAACGAACTGTCACATCATCATCTTCAGAGACTTCAAGTCGTGTCAAAGCTGTATGTACTGACACTTGTTTTTGTTCAGCACAATTTGGAAATTGAAATCTTATCACCATGCTATAACATTTCTCATCACAACCATGGTTGCAGCACCTCAGCATTTTCTGGAAATGAACCATATTCCATGGATTCAGTCACAGATCTAACACTTTAAAACACCACTCAAGCCAGGCATCACCAGAATAAAGTGGGTAGTATGCAACATGGGATGCACCAGAGCATGGACTTTTTAAATTTTTATTTACAATTCCAGATGTTTTTAAAATCAAGTATTTAACCTCTCAGTGGCAATTAAAAAAAAAATCCCAATCCCAAAGTGATTTGTGTGGCATTATTAAGCGAAAACTTCTTAATGTTTTTATATATTTTATTACTCAAAATAATAACAAAAATAAGTATGCAAATGGCAGTAAAGCCCCCTGCACAATATTTTCATTGATTTGCTGGAGAGAAGGACCCCTAGTGCCCAGCTGGATTTTAGCCAGCCTGGGGTCTGGTGACTACACATCATCCAGGATGAAAAACATCTTAGCTTGTAAATATTTCCTGCAAACATTTTCTCATCCCTCTTATTTGGAAACCAACTGATGAAAAGAAAAACTACATATATACAGTTCTGCTTTCCTAAACTAATTATTTCAAAATATTATCAAGGTATCATGTGATCACCTGGACTCTGAGGATTCATCATTACTGATGAACAGGAATGTGCCTTGGCACAATGGTTTCAGTGGTTGATTATGCATTGCAGACACCTATAGATAAACATCTCTATTTGTAAAAAATGAGCACTGTCTCTGAGAGCAATTGCTGATGAGGCTTTAAAAGCACCATCAAAAAAATGTAATGCTAGAAGGATGAGGCTGCCCAGCCCTGTCATATAGTAGCTTAGCTTTCTAAGAGGAAAAAAAAATCTGCACGATTCCTTATGATAAGGGTTCTACCCATTTATTTGGCTAATCATTCAAATGGCTAAACAGACCTCTAATTTGAAAATAAAAACCGATTGATGCAATCACAAACAAGTTCTGAAATTGTGATTTATAAAAAAGCGGGGAAATCTTGTTCTAAGCCAAAACACACACACAGTTACCTTTTTCTAATCAGAGCATTCATTTCTCCTCATTATGATCTCACAAGCACATTAAAATCTTATTAACATTAATTACTTCTGAGCGTCTATGCATGAGCAGCGACAGGCTTGCGCGCGCGCGTGTGTGTGTATGTGTGTGTGTCTCTGGATCATATCTACATTTATATACCTTGCTGCACTTTGCTTATAAAACATGTGAAAATATTGCTGCTAACACCAATTAGCTAATTTCACACACACAGATAGTAAGCTGCTGTCTCGCTGCACAGCTTATTATAGACCAGCAGACAGATGGACAGACAAACAGACGCAAAAAGCATCACGGCTCCTCCTAAATGCAAGATCTAAAATGCCTGGCACCCCCAGGAGTGCGAGTTTTAGCCTCCTAAGTCTGAGGGAACAAAATGACACAAATAATACTTAAAAAAAATAATAAAAAAAAGACCAAGACAGCCAAATATCCCATTTTCTACACAGATGGGTTCAACGATGAAGTGATAGAGACAAAGAAAAAACTGGCAGGCAGACAAGCAGCAGGCGCACAGAGAGATAGACAGAGACAGATAAACAAAGCAACAGAGAAAGAGATGAAAGCATATTCATATATGTGAATTTGGGCTAAACAATATTAACTTTAGCCTACCAACAACGTAAGGGAAGAAATGGCAGAGGCAAGAGTCACCATGAGACTGACTTCACAAGCAAAACCCTGACTTTTTACAAAACTATTTATGGATTCTATTTACAGTGAGCACACTATATGCAGCAGTGCTGTTGGTCACACTCAGCTCCACCACAAACTCCAGAAGAAACACAGGAATCTAGGCATTGCTATGGAATTGCACCTTCCTCTTCTTGTTCACCCTTTTTTCCCCATCTAATTTAGATTCACCTCTATCCATCTTCCAAATCTCATCCTCCTGAACCCTTCTCTCTACCAGGGGTTAATATAAACAACATATGCCAAAGCCACGTTTCTTCTTCCCTGGGGGACCAGCCTCTCAACTGGGTCCTTTGCAGAACCCAAGTGGATACTTGCTGGTTGTTTTCTTCTCTACCCAAACACCCATCTCTGTTCATCTTCTGTAGCTCTGAGAAGAACTGCAATCCTCAACTGGAACTAAAACTTACACTGATATCAGTAGGATACAAGGTTTAGAAGTGTCAAGATTTGCCTTTCAGCACTACTACCCTTAGTTTCACTTCTGTATTCTTCCACTGATGACATGGTCAGGCAAAACACTGTAGGGAGGGAAAAAATTACAGCAAAGGAAGATAGTTTTCTGGAGAAATTTCCAGATGGCATGAAAGGCTTCCTTATTAGGAAATTTTTTTAAAATAAACACATCTTAATTTCTCCTGGTAATGCAAGTGTTTTTATTTCCTGCTCACTCCTTTCAGATCAAGAGAAGGTAGATGTGGCAATAATCACTGCATTATCCCCAGCCCTTTTTACCTAAAGATTTTGAAGCACTTCACAGAATGTTCATGAAGCTTCAAGGCATGCAGAAGTTTCTCCCATCACTCCATTTTACTGCTAGGGAACAGAAGAGCAGAGAGGTGAAGAACCCAGATCAGTAAGAAGGTCTACAGCAGACCCAAAACATCCTCTTATTTACATTTGTCACATTTTCTTTTCTTGCACATGTCCTATCTAAGGTCATTATAAATAGTACCTGAATTTAAAAAATAATAAAATACTGTATTCAGGATCCTTGATTTGTATTTATCTGACTCATGACCTTCTCCTAATGCTGCTTACCCAGAAGGACCCATTCCCATATAAACCCAGCACAGCTGCTGAGAAAACTATGATGAATTCATTCAAGCAACTTTGGGGCATATTAGTTGTATTTCAAACATCCAAATCAGTTTGGGTGCATTCTCAGTAAATCCAGTGATTCCAGTAAGCTTTGGAACTCCTGAGCATGGACATTATTACAGTTATATCACAAACAAATGGTAAGCTTGGTGCACCTTGACCGAATTCTGCCAGCTCAGTTTTACTGTGCACACGCAACAGATCTGGTTACAGTGCAGAGCAGGAACCATGGCATATGGCCTCTTCTGCCACAAGAAGCGGGTACATGACCTGCTGAGGCAGAAAACAAGTAAGCAAATTGAACACCACTCCATTTGCTCAGCTTACTGTGCTTCTTTAGTTAAGGTTAAATATACAGGCATAGAGAGTGAAGATACAGAAGAGTAGAAGCTTTATAAAATAAGCAAAGAGCAATAAAGATTTGAAGCTTCACAGTTTTATGCATGTGACAAAGTAGGCTTTTTCCTGCATATTTCCTACAAAATAGAATACAGACCATTGAAGTCTTTCTCAAATCATGCAGAATTACTTCCTTTCTGGCCTTTCCCCAGAGAAGTGCTGTGAGAGGAAGCAAGATTCTCTCTAATAAGGCATGAAGCCTCATCAATTCTGGTCAACAGAGGTTCACCCAGAAGTTCAGCTCATTTGTTCAGGCTTCCCAGAAAGCTTGGAGAAATCCATCCCTGTCATTCTTCCAGATTCCAAACTTTCTGCTGTGTTCCCACCTCACTGCTATCTAGGCACATTTGAAACTTAGGAAAACAGAACATCCATGGAGAATTTCCCCTTAAACACATCAGTGATGCCCATAAAAAAACAAGGAAATAGAGACGTGAATTCAATAAAATGGTTAAGAACTAAGTATTCAATAGATTTGCTGACTTAATGCCTATATAGTTGTTGACTATTTAATCCATCTTCTCCCAAAACTCATATACATACATAATGGTTCACGGCACCCAGAAAGAAAAACGGTGTGTCCTATGAAGTACTGCTTTTAAGTTTTGAAGACTACAAGCATCCTGATTAAACATAGCAAAAGTTGTACCTCAGCAAGTTAAAAAATAAACCCAGGAAGTGATTTAAGAAAATGCATAACAGTGAAGATGTTTAATGACAGTAAGAAATTGCCAGTTTTTATTACCACAACAGCACATAGAGGCAACTATGCAACAGAGAACCTCTGCAAAACTTCCCTGTGTCTGAATTTTGCATGTAGAATGGACACAAGTGTTTTAAATAGTAAGAGGACTAAAGTACAGCTGCCTTGAGGACTAATGCTTACGAGCAGAGACAAATGAATCTCAGAGACCATTCGATCTCCAAAGCAGGTCATGTATATGTGAAAGGGGAACAGGAGAAAAACCTCTACTTTGGGGGTGTAGAGGAGGGAAAGATATTTACTGTCTTTCCTGTACAAAGAAGCTTGACTTGCTTTTCTCAGGTGGGAATTATCCCAGTAAACCTGGTCTCTGTATTCATCTACTTTGTGAACCTTACTGTATTGTGTCTGCCAAAAGTTACAGCAGGCTGAGACAGTATGAGAGTACTTAAGAGGTGCACTTGGCATCCAGACCAGCCTTGAGATCCAAACCCCTTTGTGTCCTTTAGGAGGTTAATAAGACAAGGTTTTACTGACTCCATCCTGGCTTTTATAAGCTTCTTGGGGATTACTGAAATTGGAAATTGCATATGAAAAAGCTGGTTCATCCAGTTTTGAGGAGGGACATCCATCTAATTTGCCCTTCAACCCTTGAAATGTGAGACATGCCTGAGGAGTGTTCTTTGTTATAGTGTCTCACAAATATATCCAGTGATGGCGAGTCCATATGTCTCTGATAAAGGAGAACCTTATTGTGCATTCCAGCCTTTTCCTTTGTAAACATACTACACTAGATGAATTTGGCTCTCAAGGAAGAAAGTATTAATTGTGCTGGCTAATAAAACTTTCTGTTGCTGTCCTTCCAATCTGGTCTTCTAAGCATCAACAGACATTCAAACTGGCTCTTGGGAAGTGAAAGCAGTACAAACCCAAAACTTGTTTGCAAGTTTTCAAGAATTGAGATCTCCAGATCTTGAGAATCTCATTCTCAAGTAACAAAAAGTTAAATGCAGCTATTCATTGTACAGATTTCAGGTTGAATGTACAAGTAACTCAGTTCCTCCTCCTGTTCCTTCTCTGGCAGATGCCTCAGCAGCAATACACCTGTGTTCTGCCCAGACCCAGAACTTGCAGGCACCCATTGTTACTTGCATAGGCTTTGTCTCCACTGACAAGTTTACACAGAGAAGTAACAACACTCTTGTGTGTCCAAAGAACCCTCAGGGGCTATTTTCTTCTTTACATATTGCAGTTCTTAGAGGTTAATAGCCATTGCACATACAGCAGACATACATACAAGAAGCTCAGAACAGTGTAATTACTTGAAGGTACATTTGTCTTTTTATGTGATAGCGAACTCCAGTCTTCTCTTGATGACTATTTAATGAATCAAACAACACCACTACATATTTCAGCCAGGTATAACTCTCCCCTGTGGTTATTACTGTACAAAAGGAGGTGACAAACTGATCCATTTTTCAAACATCTACTTCTTGGACAAAGCTTACAGTGGAGCTCATTGGGATATATCCAGCTGAAAGAAATCCTGCTAGGGGAAAATGAAAAAAACTGAACTTACATCAACTGAGTTGAGAGTAATTTTAAATAATAAGGAAACAAAACATGAAAAAGATCTTTTTTTCCTTAAAAAATTCTGCTTTTAAAGGCTTTGTTGATATGTTGGTATATTAAATGTTTTTGGCATCACCTTTCAGTTACTGTAGGGTCTTTGTAACTCATTCTGAAAGTAGAAGTAACACTTTAATGACAAAGAAGTTGCATATATGTTACCATACCACAATGGTGTAAAAAAAAAAAAAAGTCTAACAATCTTTTAATATAGCCAAGAATCATCTGAGCTTCCTTTGTCCGTAGAACATGGTCTTTACTTTTCCAACTCCCATTTGCATGTACAATACACTGAGGAAGGAAGAAAGAAAGGCCTCACTTCCTTTTTCTCTCTGTGCCTCGATTGTTTCTGATTTAAAAATGGAAATAGTCATGTTGATTTAGGTACTAGAATTAAGCAAAACTAAATTAACTACTTTTATTAAACACTCTAAGGAATTTGAATAAGTTTCTTCAGAAATGCCAAGTGCTATTTATTCATATCAGCAGCTATCTATGGCTAAAATGTCCTGGAACCTTTTGTGAGTGTTCCCCTCTCCTGCTGATAACTGTTCTCTGTTTTGAAGTGCATGTGTCAGTGCTTTATCTAAAAAAGCCTGGGAAAGACTCAGACAGGACTGGCACCTCTCTTTTTTGGTTAATGAGAGCAAAGCAAAACAAAACAGCAACAACAACAAAAAAAAAGAAATCACACAGGGTCTCAGGATTAAACCTTTGCAGATGAAAAAAAAAGAAAAAGGCATCTTTTGGGGTGTTAAATTCTTCACAAATTTTGCCTGGGCATTATGAGAATAATCACCAACACTTCGTAAAAGTAAGCCTTTTCATCAATTCTGTAAGCTGAGATTTCAAGAAGAGATCCGGTAAGAATCTTATTAATACACCTATGTATGCTGCTGCAAGGGAGACACTATCTAACACAGCAAAAATGAGGTCAAATTCAGCAGCACTGTCCTAAAGAAAACTGTCTCCTAGTCACAAATCACTTGTGGAGTACCATGTATCATCTTTACTGCTTCAGACGTATGCCAGCTGCAGCCAGTAGGCTAGAAATACAAAGCTAAAAGTAGCTCCTGCTTTAGCGTTGATTTTTCTAAATTTCATAGAATTGGCACACTTCTATAGAAATGTAACGTAGGGCAAAATATGACCCATAAACATTTTGGGAGAGGCACAGACATTCAGAATTTTCATGTGGAACCTCTTATCCCAAGAGCACAGTCCTCTGAAGATGATTATTGTATGATGATTATTCCAGCTCACTGCTCATGAGGGAAAAGGAAAGGGCTGTGGCCTCATCCCACCCCACTCTGGTCCTACTCACAGAGAATCCTGCTGCTAAAATTTTCTCCCTCTCTTGCCAGTGGGACCAAGTTAGCCCCTCTTTTTGTATTAAGTTCAGACTTTTTGTCCTCATTTTCTTTGAACAGCTCTGCCCCCTGCCTGTGTCTCAGCTTTTATTTCTTCTAGTTGCTCTCATTCTTCACAAACCTCCCTCCTAAATGCTCCATTTGTATCCTTCTACCACTCTGAAGCCAATGTTCCATAGTAACATTACTCCAGAATTTAATAACTCTTTAAAACAGCCTACTGTCTACTAAACTCTGTTCCTGCACAACCAGATTTAACCAGGAAACTCCAGAAAAGTTCATTTTAGCTCACTTCCTTTTTGTTTTCCCTTTTTTTCACCTGCAAAAAATGTGGAATGAAAATTAAATTCATTCTGGTAGCAGAATAAATTATCACAGGGCTGGATATGGAGGTGAGCTAGACAAGAGGACTCCCACCCCACCACAGAGACAGCTTGAACTGAGCTAGCTCAGTTATTAACAGCAGTCTGGTCAAGAAAGCCTAGAGCTAAATGCTGTGAAAGTATAGGGCTCAAAACATATGAAAAATTCACTTGAGATCCAACATAATACAGCCTGCAGAACAGGGCAGAATAGTTACTGTCATTTAAACTACCTAAGTAAATGCTAGCTCTTAATCTCCATGTGGTAAAAACTCTTTCAAAAACAAAACAAAACGCCAAACCCAAACCCCAAGACTTCAGGTGTCAGTTCCAGTCTGACATGCCAGAGAAAGACCCCAAGTAAAAAACTTCGTGGGGAAGCTAAAACAAAGCCATTAGAGTAAAGGAAAAGGCTGCAATGCGTTTCAGAGTGATAACAAGGCACAAACTCAAGAGGGAAGGGTAAAGCTTGCTAGTATAGCTATAACTAATATCCTCCTAACTGCTCTCAGAAACTGATAAACATCATTATCCCTGTCCCGAAGAGAAGTAACCGAGACACTGAGAAATGAAGTGATTTGTTGAAAATAACACAGAAAACCAGAAACAAACCAAAAATCCTGCTTCCCTAATGAGTGGGTTATCCTTACCAGCACCTTGCATACAGCAGCGACTGCACTGCAATTTGATTACGACTTCTAATATTGCACCATGACTTTGTGCTGACCAAAATATTTAAGATCCCTGTAAAGAGGTTGGAAAAAAAATGTCTACAAAAATATTAAGAAAGAGCTGGAGTGAGATCCAGTCCCGTATAAAAAGGGACTCGGCATTTGGAAGAAAAAACAAGCTAATTCCAGGTTCAGAAATGCCCAGCCCAGGGAAAACTAACTGAGCTTTCTCTCGTCCGGCACAAAGTTCTTCGTAGCCAACTGTACTGTAAAAGCACAACTGGCTTTCAATCTCGTTCAGGAGCAGCTGCTTTCACAGCAGTGAAATCTTTCAGGACGAGCCTCACTGACTCAGTGGATAAATGATTTGAAGTTGGTATAGCTCAGAAGGAACCAGCTCATTTAGGAAATGTCGCCATCTTAAACACACTTTTTCTATCCAATTGGAGCACGCTTTGAAGCTTTCACAACTTGGCCGTCGTTTGCATAGGAAAATAAAAGCAGCATTTTTACGAAATGCTGGAAATTACAAAACACGGCTTGGACTTCAAACGGTTCGCCCACAAGCCAGGCCAGGCTGGGCCTTCGCCGGGAACTCATGTCGCTTCTAATCACTGGTATTAGTTTAGCACCAGCACAAGGTGCCAGATTGGTAGCCCCAGGCGCTGTATTCTCTATTTATCCCCAAAGCAGGTGCAGCAGGATGGCAAGCTATCATAGAGATGCCAGCCCCTGCTACCGTTCCTCAGTCCAGGGACCTGGTGAGAGGAGGGTGATGAGGTCTCGGTGCTGTCTCTGCTGTGACTGCCCACATGGGGGCCAGGACCCTGCACTGTTTCAGGAGGATGGGCTCCTAAACTGCGGGGCCTATGACAGGGAAAAATAATGGAGCATCAGTGTACAAGTGTCCTCTGAGACTCTGAGAAAGAAGAACCAGGGATTCTTTTCTTTGCATTATATTCCAGCTGTCTCAAAATGAACGAACAGCAGAAAGAGCAATGAGGCCAGAGAGAGTCAACGTACTGAGTACAAATGAGATTTATACGTGGCTTGAGTCACTCCAGACAATTAGCTACCCACCAGGCTGTTTAGTTTATTGTCCCTACTGGATAAAGATTTAATAAGCAGTCACCTAGATGGGAAACGCGAGACTTGCTGAAAGGAAACTTTTCACTACTCTACAAGGAAAACTTGAGCCCAGTCCTGCAACAGCCTGCACAGCTGATTCCCTCTGATGTGGCAACGGCTGGAAGATGATGCTCTTTATCCTGAGCGTCTACATAGGTGGAAAATACAGGAAACACAGGACAATCTTTTATTATGTAATTACTATGTCAGAAATCTTTCAGACTTTCCAAATATTCTATGGAAATTAATACAGCTTTCTTCAGTTTTTTCTCTCCAATACTAAATCTTATCCAGGACTTAGACGTTTTTTCATAGTAGGGAAGTGCAAAATGCTGGATTTTAAAAACTCCTCTACAGGGAAATATGCTGTGTAGGGAACATATTAGACAATTCAGTCTATGTTTGGAAAAGAAATACAGATTCATCACAACGAGGAAGGATGTTCAAGAGTATCCTGAAAAAACAGCCAGTATTCAAGCCAAAGGACAGGATGAAGTGGGCACAACAGTATAAAGCTGACAAGCAGATTTAACTGACAGTGACAGAAAGAATTGGAAGCTGCCAAAGCCTAAGCTACATTAGGGCTTCTTCAGATATTACATGCACTAAAATTGAAACTAAAAGCATCAATGAGAATATTTGATAAAACTCCTTCAGATTGGAAAAATCCTAGAAGCAGTCACAGCAAAATGGAAAATACAAACTTTGGGAAATGATAGAAAAAGGAACGCTTATCAAATATAAGACTGGAAACAAAAAAGACAGAATTACAGGATGGAAACTTCAGGACCTCTCAGCAGCCATGCCTGGTTTGCAAGTCTTTAACACACTTCATCAGAAGACTTCTTTGGCTGTTAATACCGCTAGTTGCAAGAGAGCTCAAAGCCATTCATTTAGGCATAATTTTTGTCAGGCAGTGTCCCAGAGGGTGTGGCCCTGTCTCCTGGGAATAGCATTTGTTAGTTTTAGAGAACCAGCAGAGGGAGCACATCAGCAATTAAACATGGTTTTCTTCTGTTTGTGACTAAACAATGATATTTTTTTTAGTTGTTTTTTTGTTGTTGTTTTGTTTTTATTCTCAGCATTCCTGTTTCACTAATGCCTGTGACTCAGCTATCAAATTGTTAGGAGTTTAGGAGCCAAAGCCATGGAGACTAACAGGCTCCACTTCCACCCCACATAAACCAACAGTGGACATAAGCTTTTACCTACTTGTCTTTCTTCACTCTCTCCCCATGTTAACCTCCATCTTACCCGTTCCTGACATCCTGCCCATGAAATCTTGTGTTGCCACACGACGATTGCTCTCAAATTCCTGCACTGTGACCACTAACTTTCTAGTCAGAAAGAAAGGCATATGGATCTCTAGGGAGGAAAGAGAAATCAATAATTAACTTTCAGTTGGCTGAAAGGACAACTCTGAAGTCCATAAGGCAACTTTCCCAGTCCTACTTTTGTATCCTCAAGGGATTGATCACAGAGCTATTGATGATTTTAGAAGCAAGATATTAGAAAACTTGTCTATTAGCTGAGAGAAAAATTAAAAACAAGGAATAAAAGAAATCAGTAATTCCCAAGCTATATACCTCAGAATCAAATGACACACTACACTTGCCTGCATTTTTACCTCTACCACAGTCCCAAGATAAATTCACTATGGAAGTGTAACACTGGGAGGTCAACCACAGGTATCTCTTACAGAATGGCACCACGTCTGTCTTGCAAAGGATTTCCCACAGGTGCTCTGCACAGGATTGGAAGTACTGCCTATTCAGGTTTCCTTTTTTTTTTACCCTAGAGTTACCCAATGTTTTCATTCCAGACTTTTATAACCACCAGTTTGATAGTAGCTCAAACATTCTGGAAAACCCTACAGGTTTTGGTTCACCCTTTGTACTGTCATTTACACTTGTGTAAGCTGACCATAAAATGTTACCTAGAGATCTGTGTCCCACCACTTCAGAAAAGCACAAGGAAAGGATTATGATGAGGCATCGAAGAATGAAGACCTAAAGATGCTGACAGTGTATGAATTAGGTAGGACTGGTTTCTGTTAGAATACCTGTCTGCCATAAAAGATGTTGAGGTACAGTACCTGATAACAACAAGTACAGCACAGGCTGCAAATCTGCCCTCCATGGGGCTGGTGGGGCAAGTTGACGCTGATAGGAAGAGGCCATTCTTGGCATGAAAGGATTTCAGCCTTTGTTCTGCCATAGTCCATGTCCATTCTTCCCATAGTGCCACCTAGTGCCAAGGCAGCCAGCGGCTGACTTTTCTGCGAGGTGAACACCTGCCCCATCACAAACACACTGGGACTCTCCACACTCATTTCACCAAAGCCAAAACCCAGCTGTCTGAGTATTTTTTTCTTTGAAGATAGCTTTATCCCATTAGCCTGATTTCCCACTCATGTATTTTAACTACTTCAAGATACACAGTCTTCACTGCACATGGTACAAGCTAAACTCCTTGCTTCTTGCAAACCTCTGGATGTGCAGCAACCTGCCCCGTGGCACCGGCAGCGCTGACTGCCCCAACATGGAAGAAGGAGGTGGTGCGTGTCCCTGTGCCTCTGGTGACCATTTTACAAGACCTGTCTGCAAACAGAACTCCCGCCAGCACCAGGGGATGAAAATGCTGTCATAGTACACGATGGCACTGAATGATTAAGTGCAAAAATGTAAGGAAACATGAAAGACATAAGCAGTAATCATTCTGAAATGTCAGTTTCCTATTAGAGGGAAATTGGATCAGTGCTGTTAGAACTAAATATTAACTTTTATGATAAATTATAATCAAGAATATAGGCAACACTATCAAAGTAAAAACCACCTGGACAAAAGCCTTTGCCTTTATTCACTCCTCACCAAAAATTTAATACATCCGTGAAAATCTCCCCAAGTTAAAGCTGTACAGATATTACAAAAGTACCTCAAAATGTGGTGTATGGTCAAACACTTCATCAACAGAAACCTGGATTATTGGCATAAATAGACTATTAAAAATCCAAGTTATTTTTCACAGTTGATACTGTTTGCTTACTTTACGAATTTTCTTGAGCCAAACTAACAGGAACAGTAAAGTCCGTTTCACTTTGATTTGCCATCATTTTCCCTCTGCAGCACATTGCGAATGTCAGACCCTACAGAGGGAACAAGTTATTCTTTAAAAGTAACTGTTTCCAGTGCATTGTTTCATTAAAAAAAAAAAAAAAACAAAAAAAAAACCAAAACAAAACAAACTTATAAAGGATTTGGATTTTCTACAAGTTTTGCTAAAAAAAAAAAACCTAAGGAACTTGAAGTTAAATTTCAGTCTTTAAATTTCCATTAACATTTATGAATCTCTTTCAGTAGAAGCTCTTCACCATAGAGATCGCAGTGTAAAAAAGTCCTATAAAAACAGACAGGAGTGAAACCAACTGAAATCTATAAGGCCACAGCATGCCATCAATTTCTAAACAGAACTCCTATTCAAATTATTCTGCTTAAAACCTCCTATGGTCTGCAAAAATGAACAGAGTTTTCTTGAAATGATTTAAATAACAATTTATCTAAGACTGTAATCTCTCTTGTATGGGATTTGTAAGCCATCCCACAGAATTCTCTAGCAGGGGACACTGTTCCCTATTTACATCAAAGTTTTATATAAATATTATTACATTTTTTTTAATATTCTGCAGCTGTTTTCCCTTATGAATAAGCTGGGCCTATATAGAAAATGCAAAAATAGGAAAACTGTGAGTAATATTTATAATAATGATATATTCAACTCAGGGAATTGCTACAACTGTCTTTTTCAAAATAAACAAGATTGATATTTTTCCTCCTTTAAGAGAAAAGCAAAATCCTCTACTATTAAAAATAATTTGGCTTGGTATTTGTTTGGTATTTGGATTTAACTGTCTTATATCCCACTTTTGGTCCTGTTAAAAAAAAAAAAATCCACCACAAAAACACACACACAAAAAACCCTACAGCCCTGCTTTTCGTCTCACAGGAGTGAAAGAGCCATATACACACGCCAGTCAGCCCAAAATTACTCTAGCTACAGGGCATGGCAAAGCATGAAATAACTGCTCCAGAGCACTTCCTCATGTGGGTGTGTTAGATAACTGTCTGCTCCAACACTAAAATAAAGCACAGTGTGACCCAATCACCACGGCGAGCTCTGCCCCGCACAGCTGCCCGGGCAGCGAGCAGGGGAACCCAGGGCACCCCGCACTGCCCCGCACATCGCCCCGCCAAACCCCGTCCCACACCCCTGGCCAACAGGTTTGACATTCCCAGAGTTCCAGCTGCATCACCATATGCCGGATTTAAGTTTACTTAGGCATACTTTACCCTTTGCTGCTGTATCCAGATTGCAAACGGACTTTGTGCTATTGAAAGGGCTAAGATTTTTATTTTTTTTTTTTGGCTAGAAAATATTTGGGGTTCAAAGAAAATTATATCCTCCTAGTGAAAAAGGTTTTAATATTAAAAAAATATCTACTCAGTAATGAAAAACATCTCTGTTACTCTGATTCACTTTTTCTGCTTGAATTTTTCTTTCCTGGAGTTTTCATAAAATCAAGAGGTATCTGGCAGTCAGTTTTAAAGTTTTTCATTTTTCTGAAATGTTAAGATGAGTCTGGGCTTCTGCTAAATGTACATGGAAGAATCCTGAGGACAGGTCCATGTGTTTTCCTACAAAAAAACTTGAGCTGTTGAGGAACGTACACGTACCCTGATTCAGGAGAATATTACAGGTGCCTGCAAACCCACCGCCCATCCCATGAGGAGGAGGCTGCTAACATTCCTGCTGCCTCACTCAAGGGTGACCACCATCTAGAGGGATCAGCAACTTCACATTTAAGACCTCCTACATTTATGGCATAACCTCAGCATCCCCTCTACGACCAATGTGAGTTTCAAAGCTTAAGATTCAAACTTCAGGAGGGGAGGAAATACCCTCCTGCAGTTAACAGGTCGTTTGAAGCAATAAACACATTTAAAGTCTACCAACAAAATATTAATTTAGAAGCTTGAATAAAAAGGAGGAGGGGAAAAAAATAGTAAACAATGAATCTCATTCCCCAGCTAAGAGATGAGCCACCAATTCTTGGCACACTGATATATAAAACCTTGAAAAGTTTCGCTCATGTTCTCGAAATAAAGCTGCTAATAAAATGGAGCAAGTAGTTTCTGTAGTTGTAGTGCCAGTGAATAGATCTGCTGCTTTGGATTTCAATTAAGTTAGTTTGTTCAGCGAGGAGGCACTTCTGTTGAAACTGGGGACTCGTAAGTTAAAGGACAGCTAGAAAAAGCCCCCAAACAACAGCAAAAAAAACCTGTTGGCAGCAAAAGTTCTTTCTGGCTGCAAAATAATGGATTTTTAAGAAACATTTCAAAGGATTTGAAGGTTTTGGAGAATCTCCTAGGCAGTCTCAGGTGGGTTAGGAATATTGCATTATGGACTTCTTTGTGCTAAAAGGAAGGCCTAATGCATGTTTTTAAGAAGTCCGCCTCTTGCTATTAAATAAATAATTTTCTATTAAAAAAGGTGATTGTTACTGTTGAGAGATCTCCACTGATCAGCGTCCATTTTATATAATTACTTACAATTCTCCAGAACATTTTATGTAACTCACTTCCACTATTCCTTCTTTTCTTTTTTTTTTTTGTTTCCAGCAGAGTAGCAGTTTTACTCTCCAACAGAAATGACAAGAGCTCAGATAAAAAGACCATTTCAAATGGATCAGTTTAAGCAGTCTTTAGAACCCATGATAAATCTGGGCTCCAAAAACTCGACAATGCTAAATGGGCTATGAAATGCATCACAAATCCCTCCCCA